>CM019149.1:205952245-206457937 GCA_009733165.1 Naja naja
AAATTATAGAAGTTTATTAATTCTCTCTAATTTTTTGCAAATATTTTTCTTCTTTTCAAAATCTGAGAGTTTAATGACCATCTTCGTCCTTTCCTTCCTCCTTCTTTCCAAATTAAAGACATTGGGTTGTGGTCAGCCCAGATATTTGTTAGGATTTTTGTGTCCAAAATTTCTTTGTTTAATTCACTATTTATCCAAATCATATCCATTCTAGACCAGGATTTGTGTGGACTGGAGTGGAAAGTATACTGTGTAATTTGTGGGTTTCTTTTTTCTCATACATCTTCCAATCCTAATTCCTCTGACATTTCAAAAATATTTTTGGTAAGGTATTTTCGCTTTTGGTATTGTTTGTATTCCGATTTGTAATCTTGCCTATTATCAGTTATTGCATTGTAGTCCCCCATCAGACAAATCCTCGGGTTACCAATTTCTATCAATTTTTCATATAAATTTTTAAAATTCTTTTTGATTTTTATTTACATAAATTCCAACGGCTAAGGTCTTCCTGTTATGTATCTCTATTTCCACCATTATTTTTCCATCTGTATCATTATATATCAATTTTGCATTAAGGTCCTTTATATATAGTACCACTCTTTTCTTTCCACTCCTAAAGCCGTGAATGCTTTTCCCAGTTTCTATTCTAGATATTTTTTTTATCCTGTTTTTTATGTGGACTTCTTGAAGACATTATGTCCCACTTTTGTCTTTCCAATCTATCAAATATTTTTTCCTTTTGTTTGGACTATTTAGTCCATTGATATTCATTGATATTAATTTTATTCCTTCCCATTTGGTCGTTTTCTTTTCTAGCTTTTGACGTTTTACCTGCTGTTTGACTCCTGGTCTTCACTCCTGTCTCTTCCCTCCTTCCTTCTTCTTCACAAACCATTAGTTCTCTGTCCCTCCTCCTCCCTTTTTTCTCTTTCTCTCCTCTCAGTAGGAACTCAGAGATCTTCACGCTTGCGTTTCTCGACTCTTCTCTACTGCTCAATTCCTCCTCTAATCCTCCTGTTTGCTCATAGAATCTTGGGCCTTAGCTAGATTATCAGTTCTGGTTCTTTTGCCTTCCCATGTTACTAGGATTCCTTCTGGATCGTTCCACCTAAATATTTTCTTCTGCTGTATGTGTGGTGGGTTGATTTTTAAATCTCAGAAGAAAACATCATCCTTCTTGTCAACATAGAATATGAGCTTTATTTTGATTGTAAGTTTGATGACCACAGTATGAATTAGGCTCTTCATGTTTGGTGTGTGATCTGTTAGACTTATAACAGGATGGTTAAAGAGTTCACACCATAGCGTGTTTAGCATTTCTATGATTTGGAGGAGTTAAAGACCATTCATCCAATTGTTATCCTTGCTTAATAAGCACAACAGGGATCATCTTGAGAAGGAAGCATATCAAATATACCCCTGATTTACTATCTGCAATGAGGCCAGCAACACATAGTGAAGTATTGCTATACAAAATTTCCAAAAATGTGATGTTTATTGACCATGAATCGGATGGTGAAGATGACTGTAGTGCTTATGCACCATCCTAAACACCAACAAATTTCAAGTTTATCACTGCTCTTCAATGAGCCGTATTTGTGACCTAAAAGGATCTGAATGATCTTGGCCTGATCTGAACTCGTCTTACAAAAGGAGGCTGAACTTTTCAAGATTAAAAGGCTAAAATCTTCTCTGCATGTTATAAAATTGTTTTTTTGTGCTGTATATGCTATTATGGATGTAATGAATAATTTTTCCAAGTAGGTATGACTATGGTTTTGTTATGAATTGTTCTTGGATTAGCGTTTGTAATTATTTGTTTGTTCTTGGCCTTTTCTATCTTGTAATCCACAATTTTTTTCATTATTAAGTATTTCTGCTTCTAGTATTTCTGTGTCAGATTTAGTATCTTTTGGATACAATCTACATAGAAAAAGACGTCATTTCTAACATTTCTGATGTTGTAGCTACTAATATCTGGCCCCATTTTTTAAAATCTCCTGAAGTATTTCTAATGTTATAACATTTTGTGTCATTTTGAAAATTGCCACTAATCAAAATCCAAAGACATTTATACTTTTTTTTCTCCTGCCTGGAAATTTTAGTTTCCTGCACTATGCAGCATCTGATATCATAAATCTCCTGTTTTGACTCAAGATAGACAAAACATTCTGATTCCCACAAAATACTGTTTGATTTATTCCCAAAACTTTAAAATAAAAAATGTTAATGTTCCAAAGTTGTCTGGATCCTTAATTTGTTTTTAACTTTCTTAGGCCAGAAACTTATTTAGCTTTTTGCCATTTATTTTCAGTTCTCCAAATTCTTGACATTAATGTTTCTTTTGTTCAACAACAGTGATAAGCTCACTGGATTTTTGAGCTTTCCAAACTTGTTGTTCTGTAGGTCTTTTATAGCTTTAAACTGTTTTAAAAAGCAATCTGTAAAAGTAGCCTGAAAATGAAGTTAGCAGTGAAGTTGATCTCTTTATCTCGTTTTCAGACTCACTGGACACTGCTGTTCTGTAGTAGCCAGAGCCCAAATGGGTGATTTCCCATCCTCTCCTTATCCATAGAGATTCTCAAGAATTGGTCTAGTTGATGGAAGTAAATTGCCATTGTATCAAATGGAATATTTGTGAAGAACTGAAGGCATTGCCATTCACCTCAGCCTGCAACTTGTATGTAGTATATAACATACGTGTGTGTCTGTGTGTGTGTTAGTGTAATTGTAAGACCAGGAAAACCCATAACATTGAGAAAGAATGGCCAAAATGTACTTCACATGTTTCAGGGAAAAAGAAGAAAAATATGGTTTCCTTCCTCTTTTGCACATCAAATTTGGATTTCTGAAAAAATTAATTAATGCAATGGATGAAAGAGGAACTGGGTTCCTATAGCTAAGGGATACATTTCTCAGAATTAGTAATGCTAAGAAAATATTTTTAAGTTCACCAATAGGAACATTGATAAAAGATGAGAAATTTGATGAAACATTCAGTGAAGTTGAAAAAATTACATTGCAATCATTCAAAAGCTTATGTAAATACTTTTGAATTAATTAATTAATTAATTCTTTATTGGCCAAGGAATTTGTCTTGGTACATATGCTCTCAGTGTACATAAAATAAAAGATACATTCATCAAGATCATAAGGTACAACACTTAATACAGTCATAGGGTACAAATAGGCAATCAAATCATACTAGGAAACAGTCAATATAAATCATAAGAATACAAGCAACAAAGTTACAGTCATACAGTCACAAATGGGAGGGGATGGATGATAGGAGTGATGAGAGGATTAATAGTGATAGTAATGCAGACTTAGTAAATAGTTGGAAAGTGTTGAGGGAATTACTTGTTTAGCAGAGTGATGGTGTTTGGGGAAAAAACTGTTCTTGTGTCTAGTTGTTCTGGTGTGCAGTGCTCTATGGTGTTGTTTTGAAGGTAGGAGTTGAAATAGTTTATGTCCAGGATGTGAGGGGTCTGTAAATATTTTCACAGCCCTCTTTTTGACTCGTGCAGTATACAGGTCCTCAATGGAAGGCAGGTTGGTAATAATTGTTTTTTTCTGCAGTCCTAATTGTTAAGTTTGCATGAAGAGACAGACGCGGAGTGCTTCAAGCTCTTTGTTTATTAGTGACTACAGTTCAGAACAGACCCACTTTGGCTGGGCTGCAGCTGCTACTTATAGCCAGCAGCCGCAGTTGCCAGCCAATCAGAGTGCAGGGTTTTCCCGCACTTTTTAAACCAATCATTTCTTACATTTTACAAGAACAATTCAAACTAAACCAATGACTTTAAACCTGCATACATAACACTAATTACTCTCTGAAGTCTGTGTCTGACTTGTTGGGTTGCAGAACCAAACCAGACAGTTATAGAGGTGCAGATGACAGACTCAATAATTCCTCTATAGAACACTATCAGCAGCTCCTTGGGCAATTTGAGCTTTCTGAGTTGGCACAGAAAGAACATTCTTTGTTGTGCTTTTTTGATGACGTTTTTGATTTTAGGTGTCCATTTTAGGTCTTGAGATATGATAGAACCTAGAAATTTGAAGGTGTCTACTGTTGATACTGTGTTGTCTAGTATTGCAAGAGGTGGTAGTATGGGAGGGTTTCTCCTAAAGTCTACCACCATTTCTATGGTTTTGAGTGTGTTCAGTTCCAGATTGTTCCGGTCGCACCATGAGGCTAGTTGTTCAACCTCCCGTCTGTATGCAGATTCATCATTATCTCCAATGAGACCAATCACTGTTGTATCATCTGCAAACTTCTGAAGTTTAACAGATGGATTGTTTGAGATGCAGTAATTGGTGTATAGGGAGAAGAGACGTGGAGAGAGCACACAATCTTGGGCAGGCTGTGCTAATTGTACAGATATCTGATAATTTGAGGAAATTATAAAGCAAGAAACTATTGCAAAATAGTGTAGGCGAAGAGCAGACAGAGCTGGGGGAGTGGAGTTAAGTGCATCATCAGCTTACAGTCTTTGCATTTCCATAAGCACTCCAAGTCCAAAACTTCCTGAATTCTGTTGACATTTTATTATTATTATTATTATTATTATTATTATTATTATTATTTTGACTTGTATGCCGCCCCCTCTCCGAAAGGACTCGGGGCAGCTCACAGCTAAAAATACAACAATAAATAAATTACCTAAAAAACATATTAAACAATTACAAGCCAAATTAGAATTAAAAACCCCAAAGTTAAAACAATCAAACCCCCAGAGGGTCAGCACAGCCCGGATTGTAAAAATAGCCAGGTCTTTAAATCGTGGCGGAAGGTGCGGAGGTTGGGAGCCAGCCGGAGCTCCGGCAGAAGAAGATTCCATAAAGTGGGAGCCGCCACAGAATAGGCCCTCCCTTGGGTCACCGCCAAGCGACATTGAGTCGCAGACGGCATCCCAAGGAGACCGTCTGTCTGCGCCGTACAGGCGGTTGGTATTTGATGCTGGGAGGAGTCATTCTCGTAAATATCCTGGACCCATGCCATGTAGGACTTTGAATGTTAACACCAAAACCTTGAATCTCAGGCATCAGACATTTATCTGGCACCAATTTAGGGTTGAAATTTAGTTGACCAGACTCTTATATATAGGTTTAAATAAATCTTCTGTGCTGCAGCCTTACAAAAGCTCCTGATTTTTGGTGCCTGAAATTAGTGAGTGAGTGAAGCCATACCAAGCTATGGGATGTAACATACCACTGAAAATTCATTTCTTGGACACTCACTCAGACATATTCTTTGACAACATATTCTCTTTGTGTAGTCAGTGATGAAGAATATGAACAATTTCACCAGGACCTTTTAAACATAGAAAAATAGTCCAAAGCCAAATGGAATTACAGAATGCTGCCTATTGCTGGATGTTTTGGAAAGATGTTTCAGATTAAATTAAGCATAAAAATCAAACACTGCTTCTTTTTAAGTAACATTTTTGTGCTTTTAATTAACTTGTAAATATAGGCTATTTTCAAAGTAAAACTGTGTGTCACTCAAAAATTCTGCCTGTCAGCAAAAACTAAAAGCCAGCTGGCATAAAAATACCATACAATTAACTGTTTTTTTGCTTTTGTGACATACACACCATTTTTGTTTTTGCTCCTCAATGTAATGTGGAATCCTGCTTCACCTTTTTTTTACAGCAAATTCTCTCTCTTTTTTCTTTTTAGCAAATCAGTATCATCTTCTGGATTACCTGGAACATTATATTGGAGAAGGAAACTATAATTCTTCTGGAAAGTACTGTTTTCTTGTGATTTGTACAACTCTGCATTTACTTCCTTCCACAAGGAATGTTTCTGTTTAAATATTCAAAAAAAAAAAAATAGAATAGAATAGAATAACAGAGTGGAAGAGAGCTTGGGGTCTTCAAGTCCAACCAGAGTGGTGGTAGTTCAGCTGACTGGGTCTCTGAGCAGCTTGCCCCTGGGAGTGGGGGAGGGTAACGGAGTGGGGAGATTTTTACAATATCCTTCCCTTGCCATGCCCACCAAGCCAAGCCCACCAAGCCATGCCCACAGAACCGGTAGTAAAAAAAAATTGAATCCCACCACTGCCCTGTTCCTTCTATGGGCAGGGATGCCTCTTAACCTGGTTGTTGCCTTGGCTCCTCAGACAGGATATTCAAGAGCATTCCCACGGACCATTAGAGACTCTCAATTAGAGCCTTGGTGGTGCAGGTTGTTAAATGCCTAGCACTTAGCTCCAGCTGCCTGCAATTAGTGCAGGCTTGAATCCCACCAGGCTCAAGGTTGACTCAGCCTTCCATCCTCTTGGGGTAGGTAAATTAAGGACCCAAGATTGTTGGGGGCAATAAGCTGACTTTGTAAAAATGCCGCTTAGTAATAAGCAGGCATATACAATGGAATGAAGGCTATTGCTGAGCGCATTGGGTTGTGCTCCAAAAAATTGTAAGCCACCCTGAGTCTCTGGAGAAGGGCAGCATATAAATGTAATTTTAAAAAAATTAGTGAAGACTATTAATGATCAGTCTGTCATTGATTTTCTATGTGTCTAGTTCAACAGAGGAGAAATTTCAGAAGCCAGAGACGTTGTTCAAAAACGATGATGATTATTATTTTTTTTGCCCACTTTCACCAGAGTTAATTCCAATGTATTTGATGAGATTTGTTTCATAGGATTTAGCAGTGTGATATATAGCAGCAGGGCTTTTCACAGCTCCTTATCTTCAGTTAGTCCTGTTCTACAATTAGCAGAAAATGGTATGAAACCATTATTTTCATTCTGTTTTCTGGACTTAGAATTTGAACGGTTTAAGTCTATGTGTTTAATGATATTTATGTTTAAGCTTTCCATGCCCAAGCCTGGTATTTACACAGGCTTTGGGCAATGCTTCAAATGAAAAGCTGACAATTCTTTCACAATTTGGAATTGTTCCATTAGCACCAATTGAATTGTCACAAATCCTTTACCACAGATTATGCTACAATTTAAAATGTATATAGTATATGCAACACTGAATGCAAATATTCAGTGCCTTTTTTGTCAAGATTGTTCTTTCTTTCGCATTATTATCAACATTTTTGTCTCCTTTCCCCCCTTCCATTAAAAATAATAGTAATATACGTCACCATGAAAACTTACAGGGTGACTTTTGGCCAATCATTTTGAATTCAACCTAGGTCAAGGCTGCTATAATAAAACGAAGGGAGACCCTCCAGCTAATGCACTGTTGGAGAAAAAGCAGGGCATAAACCTAACCTACCATATAAATACTACAGCACTGAGGTCATACATTAGATTTTTGCTGTGCTTTTGAGGGGTAATTTGAATGCACAGAATTTAAGCTGTAATATGGCTGCAGCAGTACAAGATCAGTGTTGCATTGCTATGTGGTTCTTTCAATTCATTTTTAAAAAGCCAGATTTATAGATCTGGGAAACAGAAGTGGTGGGAACACCAAACATGCAAAGTTAATGACTAGACAAAGGAAGAGACATGAGCTGTTAGTCAAAAAAAATGCAGCCAAAGCACAATTGGATGCAAAGGTAAGACAGTGGGAATTCCAGGAAAAACAGAGCTTTACTTAGTTCTAAAAGTAACCCTGGTGAAAGCAGCATTGGATCTCCTGCTGAGTAGCAAGGTGTTGGAAACCTGCTTTCAAGTGACTTGGCCAATTTAAAGAAACAGCAGATGGCACTAGACAGATGGCTTGGTTTTGCTAAAGCCTCCAGAGAAGGAAGGTGGCACATCACTTTAGTTTTACATTATCCTGACAGTAAATCTGGACTTCAGGAATGAAAGCCTAGGCACATGTGATATTGAAACATCTTTGAGAGAGGTGGAGCTGAAGTCTTCTACTTGATTTCTTTTACGTTTACAGTTTCTGTATGATGTGAACTTCTGAGGTGGCTACCCATGGACTGCATTGTAATACTGACCAAATCTGACCAACTCTCATTAGAAACCAATATAGAAAATGGGATTCAACCGTGTCCCCAGCCAACTACTTTGCTGAAGGCCAAAGGCTCTTCCATCTCGTTGGGGTTCTCCTGGCCTTTGTTGGCATGGGGTCTTTGCAGAGGGGTATAGCCTGAGGTTAAGCTTTCACATCTGGCAGAAATTTCTCATCCCTGGCTTCAACCAGGGGTGGGATTCTACCAGTTCTCACCTATTCTCTAGAACCGGTTGTTAACATCCTAAGCAGTTTGGAGAACCAGTTGTTAGAAGAAATTACTGGCTTAATCCTGTAAGGGAGGTAGGAAGGAAACATTCTGGTGTTGCTTACAGAAACTGCCTCTCCATTAACCCTTATTACATTCTTGGCAGGACTAGACTTCCTGTCTCAGGAACATCTCTGGAGTTTTTTTCCCCTCCTTGCTGGTACTTTGCTTATGTGGAATGACCATTCAAAGTTACTATGGCACTGAAAAAAGTGACTTATGACCATTTTTCACACTTACGACTGTTGCGGCATCCCCACAGTCATGAGAGGCCAGGCAAGGAGATGAGTGCCTCAATGTGAGTGATATTGAGTTGGCCACGCCCAGCCAATAACATGACCACCAAGCCACACCCACCAACTAAGCCATGCCCACAGAACTGGTTGTTAAAAAATTTGAATCCCACCCCTGCCTTCAACCAAAGGCAATCCTCTCCCACAAAATAGTCAGACTGCTGAAATGAAGAACTCTGAATCAGCCAGAAACAGGTTTTGGTTTTATTTTTTTACTTTGCCTTTTATGGAATGTGGATGGGTGCTGCCTATGACTTCCAATAGAGCAATAGATAATTTATATCAATTAATAAAAATGTAATAGGAATCCATAGGAAAAGGGAAAAACATCAAAAGATTCAACATTGAGAATGAAAACATTAAAATTAACCAAGAACTTGATAAAAATAACCAATATGCAACAGGGTGGGAATGGAATCTTCAGTTAATGAATTAAAAAGGGGACTGACTTACACTACAGCAATTTACTTTATATATTATTTAATTTATCAAATTTATATCCTCCCATATCACTCTCAAGGGACTCTGGATGACTGTACACAACTGCACAAAAACACAAAATAAAACAAGAACAGTAAAAACATCAAAAGAGTCAACATTAAGAATTATAACATTAAAATTAACCAAGAACTGGATAAAAAGGACCAATATGCAAATGGGGTTTACAGGGCTGCTGGTCTGAGGCCCTTCCTTCCTACAATGGTTCCTCAGTGTGCACACAATGGCAAAGGACAAGAGGGGGAGCATTCCTTCCCTTCCCCTCTTATTCTCACAATGGAATCAGCTCTTTTACCTCACTTTTACCTCAGGTTTTGCAACATGGCTGTTAGGGAGATCATACCAGAGGTGGTATTCAGCAGGTTCTGACCAGTACTGGAGAACCAGTAGCAGAAATTTTGAGTAGTTCAGAGAACCAGCAAATACCACCTCTGACTGGAGATTTTACAGAATCCTTCCCCTGCCATGCCCACCAAGCCACACCCACAGAACCGGTAGTAAAAAAAATTGAATCCCACCACTGGCCAAATCACAGTGGGGATGAGGAGGAAACCTCTCCTGGGAAGGCTGGCAACCTCAAGAAGAAGACCCCTTGGATTCCTGGAAAGACCTTTATGGAAGGGTGATGATATTTGCAGAGTCTTTCCAAGTAATGTTCACCTCCATTAGTGTAATTGTCCCTGGCACAATTAAGGAGTTGCAATGAACATGAATTTGGGCAAACTCGGGGAGACAATCAAAGATGGGGGGGCTGGCTGTGATATAGTCCATGGGGTCATAAAGAGTTAGACATGACTGAGAGACTGAAAAAGAAAAGCTCTTTGAGACTTTATGATTTAAGAAATGGTGCACAGGAGGAGACTGAAGATTCAATATTGAAGGAGAAAAGAAGCTGAAGATAGGACACAAAACAGCAGGTAGAAGCTCATTGGAGAGAGATCCAGCCTTGAAAATAAGGAGGAATTGACTGACAGTGAGAACTGTTAAGCAGTGGAAGAGTTTGCCTGCTAGTGTTGTGTGTGTGCTCCATTGTGAAAATTTTAGAGAAAAGATTGGGCAACCATTTCTCTGAGATGGTATGCCTTGGGTAAGGGGTTGGACTAAGAGTTCTTTCCACTCTAGGATTCTATTGTTCGCTCTGTGCTTTGTGCCCCAGTGATTGTGCTTCTCTGTTGTTCATGAACAGGGAGTTTCCCACATGAAAGACAGAGGCCAAAGACTACCAACAGAGTCAGCTATGAGCTTCATGCAGTGAAATGCCAACACCTAGCTTGGTTATTGCAGTAGAAAGGCTTTTCAGAGTAAGTGTGACCATCTCAGCTGCCAAGAAACCGGCCATAGGGTATAAGTCATTGTTACCCATTCTTCTGACTGGCTCACGTCTCTTTCTCTTCTCTTCCCAGAATCTCTAGAAAAGGTGTTCATTACTTTTCTGTTGTATGGACACCAATGTAGAAGAACTTCCTGTCCCTCCTGACAGGTTCCATGGCCTTCTCCTTAAACCATGGGCATGGTAAGGGCATCATTGATGGACTGCGGAGAGGGCTTGCAGGGGCAAAAAATGGCTAGGCTGACTGACCAGTCTTAGAAAGGAGAAGCTGAGCTAGCTGGATGTTCTTTGACATGTCACCTTCTTCTTTGGTCAGGATGGTCCGAGCAGCAAGGCAGCTCTCGTGATGGAGACACATCTTCATCCCCATGGGTAAGAACAGTTTTGCAACATTGCCAATGGGGTTTCATGCCTCAAACTGGGTGGGGGAAAGAGAGGAATTCTTATTTGGGGGAACCCAGCCAACCTAGCGCACTCAAGAAGACCCCCTTGGATTCATAGAAAGATGAATGGCTTGGAAGAAAAAAATATTGAGGAAACCTTGGATGTCTTTAGTCCAACCCCCTGCTCAAGCAGAAGATATTTTACCACTCCCGACAAATAACTATCCAATCACTTCTTAAAAGAGAGAAGTGATGAATTTATGAAGCACTTACAACCTCTGGAGGGAAGTCATTCCACTGATTGGTTATTCTCACTGTCAGGAAATTTCTCCTTAGTTCTAGTTCTAGGTGGATCCATCTCTCACATAAATTTCCAACCGTTACCTCAATGCACAGAACATGCTAAACTAAAAGCAAACAAACTGCATTAATGTGCAGCCATATTGAAACATATACTTTCATTACAATAAACTTCAACACATCAGACTGATGCTTCTGGAGTCCATATGTTAAGGGACTACATCTCTATGACAGAAGCATCTGGGATACTTTCCCCAGGCAACAGTGAAGCCACTACAAGATTATTTTATTCTGATTTAAAATGTTTTCCTTCCGTTTAAGATACGTCTTTACAATTCATGCAGCTAAATCTCCCCTATCTTTCAAGTGTTTGGGAGAGATAAGCTGAGTCACATCAGGAGAGATAAAGCCAGTGGCATCTCCTTTCCTCTCTGCAAAACTTCAGAAGGGAAGTTTCTTCAGCCTTACTAACAACTGTCTGCAGGGCACCTTCAGAGTTCCTAATCAAAATGTATTTCTTTATATCTGCTGAATGAAACATTTTGCCTGGCTTTTGCAAGAAAGGACAAAAGAGGAGAAGGAAAAGGAGAAAGAGGGCATAGCAATCATATACATAAATACCTTTAAACCATATTAAAATACAGAACTTTGATAACATGATCAACCCACTTGCTTGTCCTAGTATAGAGCCTTAAAGGCATAAAGAAGAGTTACTGTAGTAAGAAAAACCTGTTGCTTTATCAGTGGTTCCTACATGTTCCTTTACCGTTTTGAAATGTGTCTCTTTTCTTCTTTTTCTTATTTTGTTCAATGGTCTTAAATATAACCTAAGCTTCCTGCACATCTGCATTCTGATAGATCAGAAAGACTGTTAGATGATACAATATGGGATACTCATCCTGAGGCCTTCTGTATATTTTGGATAACTCCCCAAGCATTGATTTGGGCAGATAAGAATTGAAATCTCCAAAGCATATTGGACTGCCTACTCCTGATACAGTGCTATTGGTTTAAGATTAAAATGGTGCAGGTGGAAGGAGATATAAAGCAATCAAAATCCTGCAGAATTCTGGGATTCATACATATATTTTAAATCTTTTTCAGATCTGCAGTTATTGAAATGTACAGTCTCAGAAGGCTATATCATCTGATATTTCTGAAAGCATGAATTTCCTCCAGGTGTGGAAGAACAGCTTCCTAGTCCATTTGAAGGAATCTTTGGGAAAATATAGTTGTTTTTATACCATTGAGGGCTTTTATTACAAACTGCTTTGATTCTTCTTTGAGAGCTACGTGAAATAGAACTCAATGTTAGAATAAAATCAAAACTTGTTCCATGTTTCTAGTGACTGCAGTATTGAAAATCCACCATATATAGCAGTGGTGGTTAATGGGAGCGAGCATGCGTGCATGCGTGCACTGGAAACCAGAAGAGCTGCTCTTCCGGCTTCCGGTGCTCCTGCACACATGAAGACCAGCTGGCTGGTGCATATGCACACGCTAAAACCCAGAACAGCAACAGGCGATGGCTGGCATGCCCAGAGAAATGGCTGTGCATGCCACTTCTGGCATGCGTGGCATAGGTTCACCATCATGAATATATAGACTTTCATGCCACTCCATGCCACTCCAATGTAAGTGTTCTTCACAGGATGCATTAGAGCAGGGGTGCCCAACCCTGGCCATTTTAAGACTTGTGGACTTCAACTCCCAGAATGGAGATGGTTGGCTGGGGAATTCTGGGAGTTGAAATACACAAGTCTTAATGTTGCCAAAATTGGACACCCCCTGCACTAGAGTGTACAAGAAATTTTGGGATGGGCTAAAGCAGGGGTGTCAAACTGATGGCATGTGGGCCGGATGCGTCACATGAAGGCCAGGCACACCTCAGCTTCACGAAGGGAAAAAATGTAGTGATACGTCATGTAACGGCAACATGACGCAGCAAGTCTGACACCCATGGACTAAAGTATTACATGCTTATTTGACTATTTGAGGGTACAACAACTCTTTGAATGGGTTTGTAACACATGGCATCCTATCTCAGGACATTCCTGTTTGAACTGCTAGTAGCATTAGAGGTATATCCAATTTATTTCTTATAATTACAGCCTTAGATATTTTCCATCACTTTCCTTAATAGCCTCGTTTTGTCTCTGTCTAGTCGTGTGCATTAACCCTTTGCAACTAAGTGGTCTTAATTAGCTTTTGAGATAATATGTTTGTACTGAAATACATCTGTTTGCTTACAACATGGTAACTGTTTAAAATGTGTCTCTTTTCCCTTGGCAAGGATAAGGTGGTGCATATTATATTGGAAATTCAGCAAGAAATCTGATACAGATGATGTCACATGGGATATTGCTGCTGAAAAACACAAAATGTGAGCCAACTATTATAAGAATGGTAAGTTTCTTCTAATGGAGATATTTCTAAGGAGGGAAATAAATAAATGATGGCATTCCTTGTGAAGAAATGCTGCAATATGCTATATTTAATTCAGTGTTTTCAGTAGCAGTCTGGGCATCAGATGTCAAAGAAATCAAGAATGATTACATTTGTGTATGACAGCAGTTGGTAGTGCAGTATTAGTATAGAGAAAGTATGAGTTTATCCAGAATGAATGCAAAAATTTAGACCCCTTAGGGGAAAAAATAGTCTGCACTATAATATGTTCAAGACCAAGGGAGGTACTTCAAGATCAAGGGAGGTACTAATACCACTCTATAAAGCCTTAGTAAGACCACACCTAGAGTACTGCATCCAGTTTTGTTCACCACATTATAAAAAAGATGTTGAGACTCCAGAAAAAGTGCAAAGAAGAGCAACCAGGATGATTAGGGGACTGGAGACTAAAACATATGAAGAAAGGTTACAGGAACTGGGCTTGGCTAGTCTAGTAGAGAGAAGGACCAGGGCAGACATGATAGCAATCTTCCAATATTTGAGGGGCTGCCACAGAGAGGAAGGGGTCAATCTATTTTCTAAAGCACCTGTAGGCCAAACGAGGAATAATGGATGGAAACTGAACAAAGAGAGATTTAACCTGGAAATAAGGAGAAACTTTCTGACAGTGAGAACAATCAACCAATGGAACAAGTTGTGGGAACGCCATCACTTGAGACTTTCAAGAAGAGATTGGACTGCCATCTGTCAGAAATGGTGTAGGGTCTCCCGCTGGGGGGGTTGGACTAGATGACCTACAAGGTCCCTTCCAGCTCTGATTATCTGTTATCTGTTATATGTTGGTGCATAAGCTCAAATAGATAGCAATTGCAGATCACCTAAAACATTGTGACCCATTTCATAGATTCATATCATTTCCAACCTTCAACATTGGATCAAAAGGCTGATTAGGCTAGTGACCATAATCTATCAACTAAGATCAGCTGTTGTGTCCTTACAGCACTCGGATGACACCCAAACAGATCGTTTGCTCAGGCAGCTCAGCTGCTGATATCATTAAAATCAGGGTTAAGTATGCTCCATGCCCTGTAGACATATCAAAAACATTGGTGCTGCCATATCAGTGTACAAAGGTGGCTGTCAAAGAAAGGGACAAGAAAGAGAACAGCAACTAGATCTTTAGGCAGTGACAATGGTGGTAAGTTAAAAGGTGAGGAAAACTGAGAGAAAAGTATTGATTTCTGATATGAAATGTAGCATCTGGGTGACTTTAAGAAGGTGCTTGATACCTCAGACTAGAGCTCAATCTAATATAACATTTATCTGCATCAACCTTTTCCAGTTCTGTACTTTTCTTCTGGGTGGAATTTCAGCTTGCATAAGCTTTATCCAATTGAACATTGATCCATTCCCAGCTGAGAAAAAAACAGTCTACATGACTGGCAGCAACTCTCTAGGGTATTTTTCCTACTTAGAATCTACATTTTAATACATTTGGGGGTCCACTTTTTAAAGCGAACAAAGATAACATACATAGATTCTGAAGAAAAAGAAAAAGAATCACAAAGAAAACAACTAATTTAATTTAAAACAGTGTTTTAAACAACTAATTTAATTTAAAACAGTGTTTCTGAGCTTTAAGATGTTGTATGATGTCGGGAGAATTCTGGAAGCTGAAGCCCACACATTTTAAATGCAGTCGCAAGTGGGACTGTGTTGTACATGAGCTGTTTGTGCCACCGAGACAGGTTTCCTATTCAGAGCTGGAAGGACTTCAGTGTTTCTGCATCTTTGGATGATTTCCAAAGAGCTCAGCAAGGAGTTCTGACTCCCAGTTGTTCAAGATTAGCAGCAACAAAATGATTCCCTGTTTGCTCCACACATCCCATTTAGAGGCTTCTTTTGTGAAAATATGCAAGTCCCTTCAATTTGGGGACTCAAATATATTTTAATTCGAAGTCCACATCTCAAGGATGAGACCATAGTTCACAAATGCATGTATGGGCTCTTGTTAGGATATTGAGTTTAGTAGCTAGAACAGTAAAGTGTACAATAGGCCACAACACACAGTTGTAGTTAATTAGAGAGTGCTGACTCATGCATGAGACTATCTACACTGTGATTGGTTGCCATAAATATGTAGGAGTTTCCTTTTTTCCCCGCCTTTTTCTTCTGTATATTATTTAATTAACTTCGTGATATTGCATTGTTGTAAATTTGAATGTGTGTGTGTGTGTGTGTGTGTGTGTGTGTGTGTATTCCCTCTCTGGGGAAATGATGATTTGGTGGCCTTGATGCCTTAGGTTATGATTACTGATTTACAGAGTTTTACCCATAATAGGCTCTATAAGAAATGATCACTCTTTAAAAGAATATTTGTGCCAATGGAGGTAAATACAGTTAGCCCTTGACTTACGACCACAATTGAGCCCAACATTTCTGTTGCTAAGCGAGACATTAAGTGAGTTTTGCCCCATTTTACAACCCTTCTTGCCACAATTGTTAAGTGAATCATTGTAGCGGCTAAGCTAATAACATGTTGTTAAGTGAATTTGGCTTCCCCATTGACTTTGCTTGTCAGAAGGTCGCAAAAGGTAATCGCGTGAACCCAGGACTCTGCAACAGTCATAAATATGAGTCAGTTGTCAAGCATCTGAATTTTGTTCACGTGGCTATGGAGATGCTCCAATGGTCATAATAATTGTGAAAAACGGTCATAAGTCACTTTTTTCAGCACCATTGTAAGTTCGAACAGTCACTAAATGAAGTGTTGTAAATCAAGGACTACCTGTATTGGAAATCCTGTGGTGAGATGTACTGGCCTGCAAAGAATAGCTGAAGAGAGGTGAAGGTGTGACAGTTCTCTTGCCTTTCATTAGCCCTATAGTAGAATTAGACCAGCCTATAGTACAGTTGGAGATTATAGTCCAAACATATTAAATTGGGAAAAGCTGCTCTGGATTCCTGACAATGGAGAACTCTACTAGGCAAACCTCTTCCAAAACTGTGGGTGAAATATGAATGAAGTTCACTGAATAAAACAAAGGCTGCCATCTCCTGGAAAAACAGAGGTGGCTCAAGATATAGTACATCTGGTACTGAATGCATGCAACAGCTAACAGGTACTCTGGACCACAGTAATAGAACAAACAAAAATCCAATAAAAACTTTCCAGCAAAGGAAATTTTCCACATATGTAAGAGAGCTAAATAAATAAGCAAGCAAGCAAGCATTATGGTTTGGTGTTGGCATAGTAACTACTGTATAGCTCAGGGGTCTACAACCTTAAACACTCAAAAAGCCACTTGGAGCTATTCCCACAGAAAAGAAAACATCGGGAGCCTCAGAACCTGGGTGGGCGTGGCCAACTCAACGTCACTCTCACCCAGTCATATGACCCCCACCACCATCCCGCCAGCGGTGGGATTCAATTTTTTTTTACTATCGGTTCTGAGGGCGTGGCTTAGTGGCCATGGTGTGTGTTATATTTGCATGAAGAGACAGACGCGGAGTGCTTCAAGCTCTTTGTTTATTAGTGACTACAGCTCAGAACGGACCCGCTTTGGCTGGGCTGCGGCTGTTACTTATAGCCAGCAGCCGCAGTTGCCAGCCAATCAGAGTGCAGGGTTTTCCCACACTTTTTAAACCAATCATTTCTTACATTTTACAAGAACAGTTCAAACTAAACCAATGACTTTAAACCTGCATACATAACACCCCTCCCCACTAGGTTCAGTCCATACTCAAACCCCAACCTATCTAATGTATTCTTTTAAATAGGTGGGGCTCTTACGTCGCTGAGACCTACGTGGTTCAGATGTTTTAAGGTTCTCACCTTGTGAGGGAGGAAATGTGTCTGCTGACATTTCCTTACTAGGACTATTTGTAATGGTAGAACCTGTTTGGTTACTACAACCTGGTCTCTCCTCCCAATCCATCTCCAACCCAATGTCAGCACCCAAATCAGGTAGTGATGTGCAATCTTCCATTTGTGAAAATGGTTGTTGGTACTGTGACAGGTTTTGGGATGGTTCCTGTCGTGTTAGCTCGTTACACATGGGGTTGATTCTTGCTTGCTGATTACACTCATGATCCTCCACTTCCCCCCTAGAAGAGGCAGTAGGTATGGGAACCAGAGGGGAGCAAAAGCGATGCTCCTGAGGTAATCTGGATCTTAACTGATCAACGTGCCTGCTCCAGAGGACACCATCCTCCGTTTGTACCCTGTAAGACATGGGGCCCGTGATTTGGGTTATCCCAGCAGGAATCCATAATGGTTCACCCATAAGGTTCTTAGCATAAACAGAATCACCCACAGTGAATGTGCGAATTTTGCTAGTGGAATCTAGTGGTGCGTTGGGTGCGTAAGTGGATGAAGGCGATCAAGGGGAGACCTGAGTTTTCTACCCATCAACAATTCAGCTGGGGACAAATTAGTTGAGGGGTTGGGAGTGATATGCTGAACACTGAGAAGTTTTTCAACTCTCTCAGTGATATCCCCTGGACCCAATTGCTGAAGTTTTTCCTTGGTAAATCGTACCATACGTTTAGCCTGGCCGTTAGCTGAAGGATGCCCAGGGGCTGTCAGGGCATGTCTGATACCCTGTTGTGCTAGATATGATTCAAAAATTGAGGGCCATTGTCAGAAACAAGCACATCAGGTAACCCGTGAGTCAGGTACAAAAGCTTTTAAGCTGTTTGATGGCAGCTTCAGTTGTGGTGGATGCCATAGGGAAAACCTCTAGCCATTTGGAATATGCTTCAACTATAATAAGGAAAGTGTGCCCTCTGGTAGGGCCAGCAAAATCTATGTGAATCCTGGACCATGGACCCCTAGGACATTCCCGATCCTGTGTGGGGGCAAGAGGTGAGGCAGGCCTGACTACCTGACAGTTGGAACAAGATGCAACCCAGTTTTCAACCATTTTGTCAATACCTGGCCACCATACATAACTCCTGGCCAATCCCTTCATTCTGACAATTCCCGGATGACCCTCATGTAACATTTCCAAAACCTCTTTTTGTAGTTTTGCAGGAATAACCACCCTGTTACCCCACAAAATACATCCTCTTAATACAGATAATTCAGTTTGCCTGGATTTGAAAGGTTGGGCAAGTTGAGGTAGATCTTGAAGTGGCCAACCCTTCTTAATCCAGCCTATAACAGGAGCCAATAAAGTGTCTTTGGCAGTCTCTCTGGCAATTTGAGCAGCATGTACTGGAAGCTTGGCAACAGTTTCTAGAAAAAAGATGTGAGTCTCAGGAACAGGTTCCTCAATGTGTGAAGGAAGTGGGCAGCAACTCAAAGCATCTGCATGCCCAATGTCTTCACCAGGTCTGTGGATCAGTTTGTACGAATAAGCAGCAAGAAATTCAGTGCATCTCAGCATTCTTGGTGACAGGATCGTGGGTGTTGGTTTGTCCCCTGCCACAATGCCTAAGAGAGGTTTATGATCTATGACAATGGTAAATGTTCTCCCATATAAATACTCATGGAATTTCTTGACAGCTGCTACAATTGCCAAGGCTTCCTTGTCCAGTTGGCTGTAGTTCCTCTCAGCTTTAGTCAAAGTGCGAGAGTAAAATGCAATAGGAGCTTCCCTCCCGCTGGGAAGCACGTGGCTCAAAACCCCCCCACTCCAAAAGGGGAGGCATCACAAGTTAGAACAACAGGAAAATTCTCAGAGAACTGTATCAGCACAGCATCAGACGTGATTTGTCTCTTGATATTGTTAAATGCTGCTTGTTCCTTCCTCCCCCAGACCCAAACAGATTTCTTGTCCAGCAACCTATGTAGGGGTTCTGCAATGGTTGCCTTCTGAGGTAGAAACATATGATAAAAGTTAATGAGTCCCAAGAATGCTTGCAAATCTGTTTTGCATTTTGGCCTGGGGGCTTCTTTGATTGCCTGAACTTTGGCCTCTGTGGGGTGGATGCCATGTTTATCAATCATGTAACCCAAGAATTCCACTTTATCTGTTCTAAGTGTGCATTTTTCTTCTTTGACTTTTAACCCCACTTTCTTGAATCTGGTTAAGACTTCCCTGAGTCTCTCATGTAACTGAATGTCATTTTCAGCAGAAATTAAAACGTCATCAAAATAGGGCACCACCCCTGGCAACCCTTGTAACATTCTTTCCATAAGGCTTTGGAAGATGCCTGGTGCCATGCTTACTCCAAACTGTAACCTTTTGCATTTGAAAGCACCTCTATGGGTTACAATGGTTTGGGCTTCAGCAGTGGCATCATCAACTGTTAATTGTTGATATGCCTGTGCCAGGTCCAACTTGGCAAAAACTGTGCCCCCTCCAAGAAAGTGTAATAAATGATGCACTACTGGAACTGGATATGCGCTCTGTTGTAGCGCATGGTTCAATGTCCCCTTGTAGTCTCCACAGATTCTCACTGACCCATCAGCCTTGACTGGTGTGACTATGGGTGTCTCCAACCTGAGTGATCAGTGGGCTCTAAAACCCCTTGGGCTATTTATCTAATTGTGCATCAATTTTTTCCTTTAAGGCAAATGGGACCCTTCTGGGTTTTAAGCGGATTGGTTGTACCTTGGGATCTAGGTTAAAGGAGATAGGGGTCCCCAAGTACTTGCCTAATCCATTGCTGAAGACCTCTGGAAACTCAGACTTCAAGGCCTCTTCCCACCCAGTGTTGCTCACGTGATTGATGCCAGTCACCTCGATGCCCAGTGGGTTGAACCACTCAAGGCCCAGCAGACTTGGCCGGTCCTTGTCCACGATGGTCAGTGGTAGGCGTTTGGTGTGGCCTTTGAACTTCACGTTGAATTCTCTTGTTCCAACTACTGGAATCTTGTTCCCTTGGTAGCCTTTAAGAGTCAATGCTTGCTTCTTGAAGTGCTTCTTTTGGATGTTGGTATGTCAGGTATGAGCCTGAGTCCACTTCCATTTGGCAAGGCCTTCCTTCAATAAGTACCTTGATATGCACCTTGATATGCACTTTTCTGCTTCTTAGAGGTGATGAATGACCAATGGTGACTGTTTGATGAGTCTCATTCTTCCCATTTGCTTCTGTGCTGCGCCCCATCTTCTCACTGAGATTGTTGGGCCTGAATTCTTTGTCTTTGCTTGTAGAAAACTTTCTTCTGTTGGGTGGAGTTCTGGATGCTTTGCAGACTCTTGCTAGATGTCCTCTTTTATCACAATGGAGGCAAATGGTGTCTAAAAACTTGCATTCAGTGTGGGGGTGGCTTCCCCCACACCCTCTGCAGTAGAAATCTTGCCTCTTTCTTCCCAGGTCTTTCTATTTCCGCTCCATTCTGAGTCTGAAAATTCCTTCCTCCACCTCACTACAGTCTGACTCAGAATCTATTTGCTCACAATGAGTTGTTGTAGACTTTTCCACATCAGGATGGCTCGTGGCCTTGTTGATTTTCTTCATGGCCGCTGCTGAGAACTTGGTAGCTTCTGCTGAAGAGGCCTCTTCTATTGCTTCCTTCAGCGTGATCTTAGGTCTTAGTAATAACTTGCTCTGAAGCACCTTGTCTTTAAGGCCCAGAACAAATCGATCGCGCATGGCCTCTTCTAAATTGTTAAATTCACATGCACCCCCAATGTCTCTTAAACTTGCCATGAAGTTGTTTACGTTTTCCCCTTGATCCCGACGGTAAAACTCGTGTCTCTTAATGAGGCACGATACTTGTGGGGCGTAATGGGCTCTTAACAACTTTTCTAAGTCAGGCCATTCCATTACCTTCACGTCTGCAGCTCCCGCCAATGCCTTTGCCATCTTGAAAACTGCCGGACCGCAGTGCGTGAGAAAGACCGCCCTCTTCCGCTTCTCGGAAATGTCGGTGAGATCGTTTCCTTCCAGATACATTTGGAAACGATCTGCATACGACTCCCAGTCTTCTGCCGTCGGATCGAACGGGGCTCGGGGGGTGTTCAGCGCAGCCATCTCGCTCTCCTTCTGTTCCGCGTTGCCTTCTTCTTCAGGGAGATCCCATCCTCGTTGCCAGTGTTATGTTTGCATGAAGAGACAGACGCGGAGTGCTTCAAGCGGACCCGCTTTGGCTGGGCTGCAGCTGCTACTTATAGCCAGCAGCCACAGTTGCCAGACAATCAGAGTGCAGGGTTTTTCCTCACTTTTTAAATCAATCATTTCTTACATTTTACAAGAACAGTTCAAACTAAACCAATGACTTTAAACCTGCATACATAACAGTGTGGATTGGTGGACGTGGCTTGGTGGGCATGGCAGGGGAAGGATACTGAAAATCTCCATTCCCACCCCACTCCTGGGGGAAGGTTACTGCAAAATCCCCATTCCCTCCCCACCCCACTAACCTGCTTTCCAGCTCTGTTCTCCTGTGCAAGGCAACAAAAGAAGACCCAGCCGATCAGCTGGGACTTGGGAGGCAAAGAATAGATGGGGGTGGGGCCAGTCAGTGGTGGTATTTGCTGGTTCCCCGAACCATTCAAAATTTCCAATACCAGTTCTTCAGAACTGGTCAGAACCTGCTGAATACCACCTGTGCACCACGCCTACCCTGCTTTTGTGGCTCCCAGTGTTTTCTGTGGGAAATGTGTCTATCTCTCTCTCCTTCCTTCCCTCCCTCCCTCTCTCCCTCTCATTTCTGTTTTTTTGTGTTTTACCTTCTCAGGCCAGGTGAGGAGTGACTGGGAGGGGCAGGGCCAGCCAGTGTTGGGATCATCCAACAGGGAGCCACAGCAGAGGGCCCAAAGAGCCACATGTGGTTCCAGAGCCATGGGTTGCTGACACCAGGTATGGCTGAAGTCAGGCAGAGACATTGCTGTTGCATTCCAGGAATACTGACCCATAACATCCTATGGTTTCTCTGGCTTGTTGCTAAGAGAATAGCTAACAATGGATTGCTTGTTATCCACATTTTTAATCATCTTTTCTGTTACACATATCCTCCAACTATTTCCTTTATGCTTGAAATCAAGTTTGTGTAAAATATGAAACCAGCTTTTGGCTGTTTGCAGATGTTGGGGCTTTAGTGATTTTGGATCAACAGCACCCTCCAATGTGATTTTGGGGGGTGGGGACTTCCAGGAAATTTGGGAAATCACACCAATTAACTATTGGCTTGACTCCAGTTCCAGAGGAAGGGCTGACTGGGAGGACATGTATGGACTGTTTTATTGAAACAGCAGAAAAAGTCTCTTCCATTGTTAGGAACTGAATTTCCTGAATGGTTAGGATTGTTGTTAGGATTGCCTGAATTTCACTGAATTACACGGGTACAGAGGGGCGGTTTTGCAACTTCACCAGAACAAGGAAGAGGCAGGATTTTAATATATTTTTTCTTTGCCATAAAAAAAAACTGCTGTGTATCCTTTCAATGATCATTGTATCTATTCTATACAATCTGGACTTTTGTAATTGATGGCTCCTCTACTCAGTTGAGTCCAAAAATAATTTTTGGCATTCACAAGGCAATCTTTAACATATATTAGTTTCCTAATCAAAGCGAACTTCTGAGAATTGTAAAATGATATTTTGCTAAGTGAGTTATGGGGCTTAATAATGCCATGCCAGAAGCTAAGCGTTAAGTCATACAGCTTTGATGGGTTTAATGTTTCTAGAATGAATTCATATTACTGCTCTTAATATTATTAACATTTGCTAACAAAAAAAATAAGAAAGCATTATTAAAAAAAATTGTGACAAAATACAAAACCCTGGCCATGTTAAACATACGTTCATATGAATCAAACAAGCTTGATGGCCTTTGCATTTGAATGCACGGGAAGGGAATAATAAAAGCTGTGGGTGGCCAGTGAAAAAGCTTTCTCTTACATCCTGTCATGCCCCTCTCAAAATCTGATTCGGAGTGGGAGGCTGAGCAGCTGACAGGGAATGGGAGTGTGGCTCCATTGGCTGTGGAAGAAACTGGGAAAGGGCAAAGGCTGGCTGGGCAGAGCAGGGGAGAGGTAGAGCAAGGGAGAGGGAATTCAGAGGAAGACCCAGGCCCACCCCCTCTTCATCCTAGGGCACGCAGGAAAGAACGGAGAAAGGAGCAATGTGAGTTGCGTGGCTTACGGGGGAGGAAAGGGCCCTGATTCCCTTCATTAGCTGCAGCTCGGAACACAGTGTTTAAAAAGGGAAGCTGCGCACAGCAAAGTTGTTGGAAGCAAATCATGAGTTGTCTGTTATTGTTGAGGCTTATTGGGTTCCTGGCATTTTCCCAACTGTGTGTGTTTTGTTGGCCTTTCAAGTCAACAATTCCTTATCCTGCCCTGTCAAGTTAATTGCTGCGGCATGGTTTGTGTGGATCTTTATTTACAGTTTGTATGTACTTCATTTTTGGACAATTTTTTCCACTTAAAGACCGTTCTTTGGAGAGTTTTTTCTCCAGCTGAAGGTAACCTGGACATTTGAAGGCATTATCTCTGGAGATGACCAAGGCTGTTCATAGAACTGATCAATACCAGTCAACCAAGGGCTCATTGCCCTCATTTCCCAACAATCCTCAAGTTCTGCTTGGCTGGGATTCAAGAGCAAATTGTTCTGCTGGCTGCCCTTAAGCCCTGGAACTTCCTTCAAAGGAGGTTCCTTGCTAACTACTTGTGTAACCCTGGTAGGAAGGTCTTCAGCGTATAATTTTTACCAGTCGTGTAAATTAATCCCTCTTTCATAACTTTTATATAAATTTGGTGGTTATGGTTTTGACTTCTTCTTCTGAGGGTCTTTTGTTTATTTTTTTTGTCTGTGTGCTTCAGAGAAATGCTTTTAATTATTAACATTTAATTCTTGTAATCCATCCAGAGATCTTTAGTGAATAAGAAAGATATAAGAGTAGGAAGGATATAAAAGCTTTAAGTAAACAAAATACATATGTACAGTAATTAGGATGGATTTGCAAACTGTCCATATGTCTTATTCATGGATAACACAATTGAGATTGTGAACTCTGAATTCTCCTCCAAAACTACTACAAAGCACCCAGATGAATAGCGCTTTGACACTATGACAGCTGGATTTAGTTCAGCTAAAGTACAATGTTTTTAACATGAAGCAGGAACAGGTTATCCAGCACAGATCAAAACATTAGCTTGATCAGGGCTGCCTGTTTGCAAAGAAAGCTCTTTCTGGCACTGACAGGTCCTTTAAGCAGGATCTATTGAGTGCCCTTATTCACGAATAATTCTTCTCAAGAGGCATTAGTAGTTATAGCATTATAAATCATTATTAGTGGTAAAAGGAGGGTTAACTTGAAGCAGTTCACAATAGCAGTGGATTGGGGTCCTCCATATGTCGAGGGAAGATTGTTTCAGCAATGGCAACCAGTTAGAGAAAAGTGTATAAATAAAATAATGGAACAGCTAGAACCCAGGAAAGTCCCAAAGAAGAATTCAGAATCTCCCAAACTAATTCAAAATAATTCAACACCTTTACTTACTGTATATTGATAGTTTGGCTTGTATAACCAGAGAGTGGGACTTAGCTATAATTATCTTCATTGTTAAGAAGAGCAAGAAATACTGGTAGTCCTCAACTTACACATTTATTGTGATGACCCAGGTGTGGCACAAAGGCAACACAGTCAAATAAGCAAGAAGAGTCCCTTTATTATCTCCAACTTTGCCCCCAGGTTACCTTCAGCTGGAGAAAAACTCTCCCAGGAACAGCCTTTAACTGGAGAAAATTCAGTGCAAAACAAGATACATACAGACTGTAACTAAAAATCTAAACAAACCAGGTTGCAGTACAACTTGACAGACAGGGCAGGAGAAGGAATTTCAGACTTGAAAGCACAGCAAAACTCACACAGTTGGGAAGACACCAGGAACACAGATAAGCCATGATGAGACCAGATAAATTCACGATTTGCTCCCAACTCTTTGCTGTGCGCAGCTTCCCTTTTTAAACACTGTGTTCCCAGCTGCAGCTAATGAAGAGAATCAGGGCCCTTTCCTCTCCCATAAGCCATGCAACTCACATTGCTCCCTTCTCCATTCCTACCTGCGTGCCCTAGGATGAAGAGGGGGTGGGCCTGAGTCTTCCTCTGAATTCAGTTTCTTCCACAGCCAACGGAGCCACACTCCCACTCCCTGTCAGCTGTTTGACCTCCCACTCCAAATCAGATTCTGACAGGGGCATGACACTTATTTAGTGACTAAAGTTACAACATCACTGAAAAAAGTGAGTTATGATCGTTCTTCACACTTATGACTGTTGCAGCATCCCCATGGTCACAAAATTCAGATGCTTGGCAATGGACTCGTATTTATGATGGTTGCATTATCCCGTGGTCATGTGATCACCTTTTGCGACCTTCTAACAAGCAAAATCAATGGGGAAGCCAGGTTCACTTGTCAGCCATGTTAACCCTAAGAAAGGCAAGAAGAAAGGTTGTAAAATACACCAGACTTTTCTAAACATTACGTTTGAGGAAGAGAATACTTTACCAGATGCATAAGAAGGCTTTAGATCAGACTAATCTGCTCTGGATCCCATCACAGGGCTTTATCATCTTGTTTTAAAATACATTCAGTCACCTAAAGGAGCTTTGCATACTGCTTTCGTAGACTTTAATCAAGATTTGGTTAAAGCTACTGAAATCTTTTGGCACAAGCTCACAAGATTGTCATTTCCAGTAGTATTAAATTATATCAGTCTGGAGGTAATGGTGCATCAGAGTAGGTACAATACAGTCTTTATTGATTAGCCCTTGGGCCATATCAAAGTGCAAAGTTCCAGCAATAAATTGTTGTTAAAATTTGATAAAAACAATTCAAAATGGAATTTAGTAAAATACTATTTAAAATGGAATTGGATAAAATACAATTTAAAATGGAATCAGAATAAAACACAATTTAGATAAAATAATAATAAAATACAGTCTAAAATGAAGTTGTAATAATGTAGAATAATTTAAGATATAGATAAAATAGAACAGCATCATACTTCGGAGTCGCCCCTACAATCCACCCCAATCACATCAGAGTAGATCATCTTTTACAAACAGACAAAGCAAGAAAGAGAGCTAAATAAAGATGCATCTTTGCCATAGAATTCAGTATATACATAAAATATGTGTACTTATGGATATTTAATCAAGAAGGAACATCCTCTCCCAAAGTCAGCCAATAAACACATACAAGAGAACACAATATACCAGTGTAATTTTATCACAAAACCTAATAGGTGTGGGAAAATCAGGAACTGTCATTTCTGTCGTGATGGCTCACTCTAGATCAGTAGATCAACTAAGTTTAGACATTTTTCAAAAAGACAGATTCCCCCCTAAAATAAATGACTTTACGTACTGTATTGGGAAGCACAACACTGGTCAGATGACATCCTTCAAATATTTAAGTTTGTGTTTCAATCAAAATATTTAAAATATATATTTTAGGGGCTGCCACAAAGAAGAGAGGGAATCAAACTATTCTCCAAAGCACCTGAAGACAGAACAAGAAGCAATGGGTGGAAACTAATCAAGGAGAGAAGCAACTTAGAACTAAGGAGAAATTTCCTGACCGTTAGAATAATTATTCAGTGTCTCCAGAAGCTGTGGATGCTCCAACACTGGAAGTTTTTAAGAAGAGATTGGATAACCAATTGTCTGAAATGGCCTAAGCAAGACCTCCAACTCCGTTAGTTTGTTTAAAAAAATGAAATTCCCATGTTACTGATGCTTTATTAAATGTGTGAAGGAGCTTATTGGCAATTGCTTCCTTGTTCTACTCCAAAAGTGCAGAATACCTTCTAGCATTTCTAAAATTAATTTTGGCCAAAGAATTGGCACACTTCTTTTATGGAACCAAACTAAGCCCATGGATCATGTCTATCAAACATACACCAACTCAAACCAAATGTTTAACTTGGTTAAATTGTTTCAGGTTCCCCTATGGAGCCTATTAACGTAGAAGAAGGCAAAGATCAAACTGTGGAAAAACATCTTCAAGTGTAAGCTAAAGCATTTTCCCCCCATCATGCTTGGCCATTTTAATTCTGTTTGACTGTTATTTATCTCAATAGAAGATAGTTTCTGTATCTCAGGACTGGACAGTTGAACTATTGAACTGTTCTTGTTACTCTCTGAGCCTGGATATTTGCTTGCAGACAATTTCACTCTCCAATTTATCAGTGTGGGTATGGGGTTTCCTACTTGTGTATACAGTACATAATAGTTTGTCATGTCAGGTTTGGTGACTTCCTCCTTGGTGGTCCCTTGATTAGAATATTTATTTCTGCCTGGTTGTTTGTCAGGTATTGATCCCTGCTTATCTGAATGTTGGCTGCTGAAAGGCATATGTTCTGGTCTTTTTGTTTCCTTCTTCTGTTTTTTTTTAATTGTCTAAAAGCTGACAGGAAGAAAGGAGAATGTAAGGGAAGAAGTTATCAAGCTTCACTATCTCTATCAAAACTCACAGTAGCACTTGAAAAATTAGGACAGAATTATACCATCAATCATTTGAGGCCCAATCCAAGCAAGACACAAGTGTGTGTTTTTCACATTTCGAAACCGAGATGCAGGAATCAAGTTCAACATTACACAGAATTGAATTCAGTATTGCCCTATACTGAAGTATCTCAGTGTAACACTTAATAGGACACTTTCATTTAAACAACACTGACCGAACAGTAAGGCTAAAGTCAGTGTGAGGAGTAACATTATCAGGAAATGGACAAATTATACATGGGGAGGGAGACTCAGTCATCCAAGTTGTGGGCATTGGGTTTGGCCCTCAGTATTTCTGCAGTAAAGTATGCCATTCCAGTATGGTGTGCATCCACACGTGCGAAACAAGTTGGCATTGCTGTCAAAGAAGTGATACGCATCGTGACAGGATACCTTAAATCACACCAATTGAGAAAATGTATCCTCTTGTTCGTGTTGTTCCACCTAGGATCAGGAGAGATATAGCAGCAGATGCCAAGAGAACCAAACTTCTCATCAATTTAGATCTAGGAAAATTTTTATAGCAAGAACAAGTATTCTTGAAGCCACACAGGTGCAAAACTGAATTAGAAGATGGAGGAGAGAATTTACGGAACAAGGAATAATCCAAGAAGAGAACATGACTGAAGGATTTGATCTCCCCCATGTTACTTGGAGGACATTGAATAGGTCGAGGGCGGCAGTGCCTAAATGTAAGACCAATATGCTCTAGTGGGGGTTGTGGTGGATAACACTGCAACCTGTGTGAATGTGGGGAGATGCAGAGTCCAGCCTATTTGTTGATCTGTCGATTACTACTAGTAGAATGCACAGAAAGTGATTTGTTTCTGACTAATGATACAGTCAAAAAGGTGGGTTCATTTTGGCAGTTTAAGGTTTGATCTGGACACAAAATAAACAAACAAACAAACAAACCACAACTTCTGGCATTCTGGAACCAGCTGTTCCCTCAAATCAACAGTTCTAGCAAGTCTACTATATGGAGAGTTCTGAAGAATTCTGCTGTTGTGAGGAAAAAGCAGTCAAACCTCCTTTTTTTCCCCTTCCCATTTGCTTAATTGCTGAAATCTAAGGATTGGACTCAGTGCCTCAGCTCTCTTACTCTGATCTCCCCTTGAGGGTTCATTTTGGGTTACTAGGAGACCATGGCAAGCATTAAGAAAAGAATTCTGGGCATGGAATCATGAATTAAACTTGGAAAAATTTCTGCAAGTGTTGAATTGAATAAGAACCGTTTAAACCAGATAGGTTCCTCAAGCAACTCACGGTTATCATCAACAGTTCTTGAGAGCAGATTTGGAAAAAGCCTCTTGGCAGGGAAAAACTGCCCTTGAAGAATTGATGATGTTCAGTCAGTGGTTCACATCGTTCTCTGTTGTGAGTCTCATTATTCTCTAAACCTCTGGATTTTGGGCTGGTTTGTGACATGTGTAGCTTCCTTTTTCCCATTAACCCCATACTAATAGAAGTGATTGTTATGTATGTAGGTTTGAATGTCATTGGTTTAGTTTTTTTTTTTTTTTAATTACATTTATATGCCGCCCTTCTCCAAGACTCAGGTGCTTACAATTTTTGGGATACAACCCAGTGTGCTCAGCAATAGCCTTCATTCCATTGTATATGCCTGCTTATTACTAAGCGGCATTGTTACAAGGTCAGCTAATTGCCCCCAGCAATCTTGGGTCCTCAATTTACCTACCCCGAGAGGATGGAAGGCTGAGTCAACCTTGAGCCTGGTGGGATTGAGCCTACAGCAGTTGTAGGCAGCTGGATCTTAAGAGCAGGCATTTACAGCCTGAGCCACCAAGGCTCTTTGAATTGTTCTTGTAAAATGTCAAATAGGATTGGTTTAAATAGTGCGGGAAAACCCTGCACTCTGATTGGCTGGCAACTACGGCTGCTGGCTATAAGAAGCAGCCGTAGCCCAGCCAAGTCGGGTCCATTCGAGCTGTAGTCACTTAATAAACTCTTCACTGAAGCTCTTCGCGTCTGACTCTCCATGCAAACTTAACAGTGATAGCCAACTGAAATATACAGCACATACAGATATCAAACAATTGCAAAATGCCACAAAGCTTTGAAACATTAAAGACATTGTCCTTTTACAAAAACAGACCGTATGAAACAAAACTGTGAAAGCGTCATACAGTATTCAATGATTGTCAAGTATTGGCCAGGAACTTTGAGCTCTTCGAATTCAAAATGTAAAGCTTGGTGCTCCCTAAATCTCTATCTAATATGCTCACAATACTTCATTTGAATGATTAATCTGCTGGTCTCAAGATTTGAAGTGGCAAATAAGCAGTTTGGAAAGGTGATGCCATCCCAGCTGCCAGCTTCTGGTTTGTTAATTTAGTACTGCAGGGGCAGCACTTGTAATAGATATATTAATGCATTCCTTTAGAGAATTAGGTTGGTGCAGTGATTAAGGTTCTGCACTGGAAGCAGGGAGATCAAGATTCTAGTCCTCCATAGGCACAGAAACCAGTTGGGTCACTTTGGGCCAGGCCTTCCTTCTCAGCTGTAATCCGCATCAGGCTCTGCAAATAAGCCAGTTGATAAAATCCCTTGTCACATCATGCACTGATAGCTTTACTGTAAGATCAAGGTGACTACAGTGCAAAACAAGAGAGTTCTGCTCATTCCTTCATTCATTCATTCAATTCAATTCAATTCATTCAATTTATTGGCCACCCATCTTACGACAGGTAACTCTTTATGCAGGACAACACTAAGAATAACAACATTAATAAAGTAGTCATTTAGAACTGGATCACTAGATGTACAGCATCTCAAATCTCAAACTCAACGGATACTACAGAGCAGGCAAAGATCCCAGTGCCATAGATGTTGGTCTCCTTTAAAGAAGTTGTATCTTTTCCTGGGCTCGTGATTTCAGTTAAGAAGGCACCAACAATATGTTTCTGAAACATCTTCTTGCACTGCCTCACTAACTCAAGTGCATCTTTTCCTGGAAATGCATAGCCACTGTATGAACTCAGGGAAAGAAATGGCTTCTTTAAGGAGGCACTGAATTTACCCCAGTGTTTTCCAAACTTGGCAACTTTAAAACCTGTGGAGTTTAATTCCCAGAATTCCCCAGCTAGTGGGCTGGCTGGGGGTCAGGGAATTGGAGTCTATACATCTAAAAGTTGCTAAATTTGAAAAAAATATCATTGCTCTACCCTATCTAAACTCTCCATTTTAGTTTCTGCTCCAAAGCACTGGACATCCCTATAATGTAAACTGAAGCTTGCCCATAGCATTTCTTAACAATCTCTTGCTTCTATCCTTTCGTGTTTCTTTTCTGCCATTAATTTCTACACATATATCTTCTCACAGATTCCATGCTCTAAAACTAAGCCTCTGACACCTGCTAACTATGTATTGTGGAAATATGGCTGATCGCTATCTATTAGTCCAAAGGATAAGCAGCGTTGTCATGGGGAGCAAAGTCATTATCATAACTGTCCAAGCCCCTGCTTTTTTCTTCCATCAAAAACATATGTTCTGGGATGCTGCCAATATACTTTGGGAATTTTAGAATCTGATTAATGTGGGGTCAGGAAGTGTTCTTCGTTTTCCTTTTACAGGTGGTCCTTGACTTAAGGGGCAGCATGGTGGCTCAGCTGCTAAGATGCTCAGCTTGTCGGCTGGAAAGCCGGCAGCCCAGGTTCGAGATCTGAGTGCCCTGTGATGGGCTAAGCTCCCGTCCTCACCCCAGCTCCTACCAATCTAGAAATTCAAAAGCTGCTCTGACCCATGCCGTTTTCTGACAAATCAAACACAATTCAAAAGAAAAGAAACCTTGTAATGTTTTTGCAAAATAATTAGCTGTGATCAGCACAAACTGAGTGAGATTTGCCAAAAGATAACAGACAAGAAATAATTCGCAAAATAAGAATCTTCAAATACAAACTCAGGATACTGGAATGTCCACAAAGCTGTAGTTTCAAAACGTCTTTGCCTTCTGCAAAATACGTTCGTTCACAGCTGGCTTTTATCTTCTTGAAGGAGGGGCCATTACCTTGCAGCCTTACTCCTGAGTTGCCTGTGCTGTTGTAACTGCTCTTTCCTCCAAGCAATCTTGTGCACACGTGCACTTGGCACAAGGTCCTTGGGAACCTCCTCATCACTGCTGCCAGCCCCCACAATCTCTGAAGGCAGCAGTCCACTCCCTAATGGTCCTGGCCCCTCGTCTGTGTCCTCGGTCTCCTCAGCCGTCTGCACCTGTGGCTGGCTAACCACAACAAAAGCATGCAAATGCAAGTAGATAAATAGGTACCACTTTGGTGGGAAGGTAACCATGCTCAATGATGTCGTGCTGGCCACATGACCACAGAAATGTCTTCAGAAAGCACTGGCTAAATGGCCTTGAAATGGAGATGAGCACTGCCCCCTATAGTCGATAACAACTAGTGGAGTAAAATCTGCAGAGATCCCTTTACCTTTACCTTGTCTTACCACAATTGTTGAGCCCAAAATTTGCATTGCTAAACAAGACTGTTGTTAAATGAGTTTTGCTCCTTTTGCAATCTTTTTAGTCACAGTTATAAAACGAGCACTGCAGTTGTTAAGTGAATCTGGCTTTGCCCATTGACTGCTTGTCAAACACCAGATAGAAAGGCCACAAATGGCAATCATATCATCCCAAGACATTGCAACCATCATTCCAAACACTTGAATTTTGATCATGTGACTGTTGGGATGCTATCCTAAGTGCGAGGACTTGTCATATGTCACTGTTGTAACTTTGAACACCTGCTAAATGAATGGTTGTAAGACGAGGATTACCTGTATGATTGTTAAAAATACAACTCCACTCTGTTCCTTCTTAAAACACAAGAGCAGAAATTATTCCTTTTTCTACATTTCTTGATGCATTTCCCTTTGAGGCAGACTTTCTTTAGTCTGTTACTATTGTTCCCTGATGAATAGTTTAAAGAATTTAAAATTTTGGTTGGTTTTTAAATGTGGCACACTGCTTTAAAAAAAAAAAGAAAGAAAATCTGATTTTTATTTGAAATATACATATAGCGATCTCAAGAGGGACTTTCAAAAGTCTGTAACTAGAATTAAGGAATATGATATATATTGCAGATGTCACGGTGATAAGGTGTGGCATTCTATGAATTGCATGAGGGCGAGAATATTGCAATTGTCAAAGGAGGATATTCATGTGCGTTCTTCAGCCATCTGTTTTTCTTTCTTAGCCTCATGTCAACAGTAGAATTGCAAAACAAAGGAAGTAACCTGGGATTTGTTTACCCCATAATGTTGCCATAGATGCATCCAAGCTTAACAACTTTAATGGGCCACAATGATGAGCAAATTACCCCATGTTGCATTATGAAGCAATGAGAAATCAAAGGATACACAAAGAGGTAGAAGCTTCAAACCAGGGGAGCAATGGCCTACAGTGGTGGATACGGTAGGATTGGAATGATTACCCAGGCAGAAAGAGCCAGTCCACAAAGACCTGTCTGCAGTTTTGGTTTTGCTGTTTCAAAGAAACGGGAAGCATCTGCCACATCTGAGGCTTTCCAACTTTATGACCTTCTAACCTCCAGTTTATGTATCCTCACCCTCCATTTGCTAAAGGGAAGGGAAGCGATTGCCATGCTTCATTAATAGACAGGCTGCGCTTGTGTGTGACTCCGGGGAGGTTTTAAAATGTTGAGCTTTCTTTGGAAAGCAGCTCTGGAAATGGGCCTCTTGGGAGGTGGAAAATAACTTTGCCAAAGGAGGGGTAAAATGAAAGGATGCTTCCTTCATGAATACCCAGACTTGTCTACAGTTCAGCTAAGACCTGTAAGGCTGGCCTGTGATCATCATAATAAATAAATATAAATAATAATAATAATACCTGCTTCCCATATTAACTTAATCTATAAGGTTGGTCTTGGGCTCCATCGTGCCTGATTCCAGGTTGGGAGAATTTCATGCCACCAAAAGAATGAGAGCAATGGAATGACAGAGGGCAACAAAGTGGATAACATAGTGAAAAGAGGTGTTGGACCAGGTTGAAAAGGGTAGTCCTCAACCTACGACTACAATTGTGCCCAAAATGTATGTTGCTAAATGAGACAGTTTTAGGTTATTTTTGCCCCATTTTACGACCTTTCTTGCCGCAGTTGTTAAGTGAATCACTGAAGTTGTTTAAGTTAGTAACACAGTTGTTAAGTGGCTTCCCCATTGACTCTTGTCGAAAGGTCGCAAAAGGTGATCACGTGACCCCAGAACCATCATAAATACATGCCAGTGGCCAAGCACCAGAATTTTGACAACATGACCAACTGGATAACGGTCGTAGGTGTGAAAAATGGTCAGAAGTTACATTTTTCAGTGCCGTTGTAACTTTGAATAGTCACTAAACGAACTGTTGCAAGTTGAAGAAGGTTAGCAGCAGGGAATGGCTGCTGGGGGTTCGCAGGGGTTCGGGAGAGCCCCTAGCTAAGATTCTCTGCAGTTTGGAGAACCCCCAAATCCTATTGCTAGCTGACCCCTCTGTTATGTATGTAGAGTTTTAAATGATTGGTTGTTGAAGTAAAGAGTTTAAAATAAGTGGTTGTAAAAAGTGCAGGAATTCCCTGCACTCTGATTGGCTAGCAGCCGTGGCAGCCGACTATAAATAGCTGCCAGCTAAGCCATTCAGGTCCGTTCTGAGCTGAAAGTCACAATAAATAAGAGCTGAAGCACTCCGCGTCCTGTCTCTCTATGCAAACCTAACACCCTCCCTCCCTCCCCGTCCCCCCCTCCCAGGACTCCCCACGTGGCCTGTTTTGGATGCAGGTAAATGCAGGGTGTGCACGGCGGCTCGGGGAAGGCAAAAATGTGCCTCCTGGAAGTTCAGGAAGGCCAGAAATGGGCCTGTTTCTGGCTTCCAGAGAGCTTCCAGAGCCTGGGGAGGCCATTTTCACCCTCAAAGAAAGCCTCCGGAGCCCTGGGAGGGCAAAATCACGCCCCCTGCCATGGTGCAGGAAGCCGATTAGGCCACGCCCATCCAGCAACTGTGCAGAGAACCCTTTGCTAAAATTTTTGAAGCCCACCCCTGGTTACCAGCAGCCGTCAAACGGGTAATAGAAAGCTAAGTGCAAAAAAAAGCAGGAAAGTGAGTGATAGAATAACCAATAGAGAAAGAACAAAAGGATGAATGAAAGATGCATGAATTGAAAGACTGAGCAAGCATGATGATAAGAGATAATCCGTAGCTCTTCCACATAGTTCTGCAGACTTGATTGATGGGAATGGGAGAAGGGAGACCCCCTACTCAACCCATAGGCCAGGTCTTGATGGATATCTAAACAGGCTGGTCAAACCTTCCCTCTCTTTTGCCCTACTTCATGTTAGAGATTATGGATCGGTGGCAGGAAATACACCAGTGGTTTTCCTTAACCTGCTCCCGACTAACACCATCAATATGCTACCACTTACTGGTCTCATACCAAGGCAGAATAGAAATTGGCTGTGGAGAAAGTGCTAATTTTACTGGTATACTGTTGGGCTACTTAAAAACTGCATAAGCAAAGCATATTGACTCAATGGCCCGGATCGGATGGGCTTTAAAGCATTACATTATATTGGCTCTTAAGGACCTATTGTTTTATACTTCCAGGATTGAGAACTGGCACTGAACAATTAAGCTTTAACTGTCTTACTCTATTCCTGTCTTACTCTATTCCTATAAATGCTTATGAAAAATCATTCTCAGGACTGAGATTTGGCACTGAACAATTAAGCTTCAGCTGTTCAACAACATACTTTTCCCTATAAACATCTTATTAAAAAAATTCTGTTCCTAGTATATCACTGATTTCAGAATTAGTTGCTCTTTAATCTGTATTTTATTTCTGGTATTCCTCATAGCCCAGGCACTACTGGAAGTTGCAGACTCAGCGAAAAGATATCTCATTTTCTGCTTCCTCTCCTTCTCGATTCTTTGCTTCCAGCATCTAACTCAATCAAGGCAGTAGCAAAATTCTTCCTTCAAATCAGGAAGGAACCATCAAGCTTTCCATACAAATAACATTGCAAGGCTTATCAAAACAGGAATAAATTTAGTCCAAGTGAACGGGCCATTTTTTTTCCTTGAAGGAACATCTGCAAATGATCAGCGCCAAAAATTCCATCTGATTGCTGGGCAGCTAAGAAATGCAACTTGAAACATCTGCATGTCAGCTCTGCAGCACTGCAGATCCATCTGCAAAACACATGATGTGCCAGTTGACTGACTTGGTTGAATGGGATATCAAGGAGAAGAAGCAGGGAAGGTTTAATCCTCAGTATACAGTTTCTTTGTCTCCTTCCGTTCTCCTTTGGTATTATAACCATGTTCTCAGACACAGATTCAAAAGTAAATAGCTACTTTTTCAAAAGACAGGAAAGAAGATAATAAAAATGTAGGGGTTTCTTATTTTAAAGCAGGAAACCATGAGAAAAAGACAGTCCATCATCTCTGTATTTCTATAGCTATATGTGCTATTCCTTGGCAATGCTATTTCTGACACACTCATTGGTTTTATGTTCTTGAGTGATATCAGTGAGATTGAAATAAGAGCTGCCTTTTACCAATAGTGAAAGCTGTCTGGTTATGTGTTGATTGGAGGGAACTGAAAGCATTCACCAGAATCACCAAAATATGTAATGCATAGTTATTAAATATTAACACCAATGGAGTGTGAGAGACTGTTGTGCTTTCAGCACTGTGTTATCCTCTATCCATCAATAACTTTTATACTCATTTATTTCATCACATGCCCTTTTCTGATTCTGTAACATTCTTGGAATACCGAATGAATGTGTTTGGTCATGATGAACACAGATAAAAAGGAGAAAGCTATAATCTTACTTGCCATCCATATTATTATTCACTGGTTTCTCACTAGCCAGTATGTTTAAGTGCCAGAATTCCAATTTCAGAATGCCTAGAATAAGCCACAATAATTTTAATCCTTCCGATGGACAGGATCTACAACCTTGTGCCAATTACATATCCAACCATAATATTTTCTTTAATTCTCCAATTCAGTTCCCCCACCCCCTTGGGGAATACAGGCATATTGCTTTAGATGTTAAAAAAAATCTTTATATGATTTAAACTGGCTTTTCTGTTGAACCATAGTTCACAAGCAGTGCTATTTATGGCACTTATTTTCTTAGCTGTTGAAATTACTTCTCCACACCATTTTTGATCCAGGCTGGGGTCAAATAACATAACTCTACACATGTCCAATAGGGAACAATTCTTTACTTCTGCTAATCCATTTTGTTCTGCTGTACAGACAACAGATCTGTCATGTCTTTTCTGTTAAATAATCAGGCACCTACTTATTCATGCTATTTCAGGATCAGAATTAAAATCTGCAATTATCTTCCAAATGTATTGTTCACACAAGCCACAAATCGTCTGAATTTTCTGAACCTTTTCAAATTCAAATGGCAAAAAGGAAATGCTTCAACTGGAGCAAGTGACAAAGTGCTTATTTCCTCCATCTGACTTAACGAAAAGAGAATTGGGGGAGCACTGTGGATTTTCTCGTGCACTTAATATTGCATTTCCCATATTTTCAAAGCTTTTAATACTTTCTGTAAGGTGTGATTCTCAAGGACATTTACCATGTAAATGCATGGAACAGAGGTGACTACGGCCACCCCACTGCCCTGGGCTCGTGGTTAGTGAAGCACCCGGAAACCTGGGGGACATAAATCACACAGAGGGACCCCTCCTTCCGGTGCCAACCAGGTCTCCATGATGCAAGCCAGGTCCACGGCCTCCTCCTCAATAAGTTCACAGAGGAGGGGAGCTTTATTTACCACGGACCTGGAGTTCACAAAGACCAACCTAAGCCCAGGGACCTCACTTCCCATATCCCCAGGGGAGTGGGCGGAAACAAGAGGGTCGGAGAGCACCACAGCTCAAAGACAGCGGGGGCGCGCTCCCAAACCATGATTCGGCCCTCTGTTTCTCCATCTCCTGCTGTATCCAATCACCCTGGGAATTGCAATTCCCACCCTGTCCCCGCGGGCCTCAAGGGCTCCCCCTCATCCCCTCCATGCCATGACCCATTTCCGACCTGGACTGAACTAAAATATGATTCGGCGGGACCACCCCAGGTACCTGCCCGAATCGATTTCCAACCCCCCTCCCTAACCCGTTAAAACATCTAATTAAAAAAGTTAAAAGCTTCCCCTTATAAACCCTCCTACACTTTAGCCCCTTGGTTGCGCCGGAGAAAGGAAAAATAGCAATTTACCAGGCAAGTTTGCCAGGTAAGGAGTGAGTGGGCGGGGAGGGTTCCCACAGGCCATGTGGGCAGCGCAGTCTTGTGTTTCTGCACAGCCTGGATTAATTGCTTTCGGGGGGGTTCTCTGGGGGTGAGATTTCTCTGCGGCCCACCAAAATTTTCTCGCGGCCCACCAGTTGCGACCGCTGTTGTAAACAGTGTGGGAATAATATTTAACATTTCTATGCCAATTTGTTCCTGTATGCATATATGTAAGTTACAAATCTGAAGCTTCATTTTTTAAAGTTCCTTGTTATATCATGGTCATTTTCCATTTTTTTACCAGACTCCCCATTTCACAATAAAAAACATCAATAAGCCTGGGGGGTGCGGGGAGACTAACAACAAGAAAACCCTTTACTCTTTAAACATTAGAACAGTTGTTCCAAAATCAGAGCTCACATCACTAATTTCACCACTAGAATACAGGTATTCCTCAACTTACGACCACAATAGACCCCCAAATTTCTGTTACTAAGCGAGACATTTGTTAAGTGAGTTTTGCCCCATTTTATGACTTGTCTTGCCACAGTTGCTAAATGAATTGCTGCAGTTGTTAAGTTAGTAATATGGCCTGGCTTCCCTATTGACTTTGCTTATCATAAGGTTATCGCATGACCCTGGGACACTGCAACCATCATAAATATGAGTCAGTCGCCAAACATCTGAATTTTGATCCCATGTCCAAGGTGGATGTTGCAACAGTCAGAAGGGTAAAAAACAGTCATAAGTCGCTTTTTTCAGTGCTGTTGTAACTTTGAATGGTCACTAAATGAACTGTTGTAAGTCAAGGACTACCTTTACATTTGAGTTTAGCTTCAGCTCCTTTAGCATTTTTTTACCACTTGCATTATTTATTTATTTTTTTAATTACATTTATATGCCGCCCTTCTCCGGAGACTCAGGGCGGCTTACAATTTTTTGGGATACAACCCAGTGTGCTCAGCAATAGCCTTCATTCCATTGTATATGCCTGCTTATTACTAAGCGGCATTTTTACAAGGTCAGCTAATTGCCCCCAACAATCTTGGGTCCTCAATTTACCTACCCCGAGAGGATGGAAGGCTGAGTCAACCTTGAGCCTGGTGGGATTCGAGCCTACAGTAATTGTAGACAGCTGGATGTTAAGAGCAGGCATTTAACAGCCTGAGCCACCAAGGCTCCTTTTATCTTTTCCCTGAAATGAAAACAAGCAAACAAACCCATCTTCACCATCTTTATCTCTAACTTGGTGCCTGGGTCCTTGGTGGGCAAAATGGTAAGGTATGGTTTACTTTAGCAAGTAGAGCAGGGTTTTCTCTAACGTTGAAAACAGATGGTTTGGACAATTTCTGTTTCGATTAGGGATTCATGCATTTTGGATAAGGTCTTATTGAAGCGTTATTGCTTGTTTCAACACATTAAAATATTGGGGCAGAGACATTAGATTTGAGTTTTCCAAGTTTGCAATTCCCAAGTTCTTTGCTTCTTACCTCCAGAGAGCCTTTGTGCAGTGGTGGGATTCAAAAATTTTTACTACCGGTTCTGTGGCCATGGCTTGGTGGGCGTGGCTTGGTGGGCATGGCACGGGAAGGATGCTGTAAAATCTCCATTCTCTCCCCATTCCTGAGGGAAGGTTACTGCAAAATCCCATTCCCTCCCTGTTATGTATGCAGGTTTGAATGTCATTGGTTAAGTTTGAACTGTTCTTGTAAACTGTCAGAAATGATTGGTTTAAAAAGTGTGGGAAAACCCTGCACTCTGATTGGCTTGAAACTGCGGCTGCTGGCTATAAGTAGCAGCTGCAGACCAGCCAAATCGGGTCTGTTATGAGCTGTAGTCACTAATAAACTCTTCACTGGAGCACTCCACGTCTGACTCTTCATGCAAATCTAACACTCCCCACACCACTAACCTGTTTTCCAGCTCTTTTCTCCTATGCAGGGCAACAAAAGAAGTCCCAGCTGGGACTCAGGAGCCAGTCAGAGGTGGTATTTGCCGGTTCTCCGAACTATCCAAAATTTCTACCAGTTCTCCAGAACTGGTCAGAACCTGCTGAATACCACCTCTGCCTTTGTGCTTCTAGAACTTGCCATAATTCAAGGTTCTCTGAGATTATCTCCATAGATAGGACCATTCTTGGTGTTATGGATTAAAATGGCTGCCTTGTGCTACTTAGATCTTTGTTTCTTGCAATTTGCTTTGGTTTCTCCAAATAACAAACATAAGCCAAAAATTGAGCTGGTTGTCTTGCCTTTCCTGGCTTACTTTACCAGTCTTGGGATTTCTGCACTTACTATTGTAATCTTTCATTTCTGATTATTCAGCAGCTCACAGCTTGGAAGCTAGATGGTGATAACTTGGAGATTTGAAACTCAGCAAGAGTCTAGTTTAGAGTGCTGAAAGAATATCAAGTAATTAAATAGTAGAGCAACTCACTGAAACAGGAAAATGCTCCTTGTGGGAAAGAAATTAACCCTTCCTGCCATTCAGCCTTCCTCTGTTTATCAGGGCAAAAGGTGAGAAATTGCAATGGGCTCAACACACAAAGATTAAAATGTGGCAGGAGGCACCAGCCTAGTCAGGTAACCATCCCTTCCAGGATACCAGAGATCTTAATTACATAGCAAAAGACCCTTTCCACTAAGAAGTTGCAGCTTCTATCTGCAATGATAAATAAGGGTAAACCGAAATACAGCAGGGTACCTGACTTTAGAGCACCTTCTCTAGGAAACGTGGCTAAATGCACTTTCTTGGAATTCTTAGAGGTGGCATTCTTTCATGCCCTTTCAAGTTAAAAAGGCAAAGTTTCTTTATGTAAACAGCTCTTGGGGGAGGATTCAGTATGGTTTCTAGGAAAAAATACTCCAAATGAATTTGTTGAATGACTGCTGCGTTCATTTAGCAACTGCAACAAAAAATGTTCAACCCTGAGGGTGCTCTCTTGTGGGGTCCCTCAGGGGTCGGTTCTCTCCCCCCTGCTATTCAACATCTATATGAAGCCGCTGGGTGAGATCATCCATGGTTTCGGGTTGAGATTCCATCAGTACGCAGATGACACCCAGCTGTACATCTCTACCCCGAACCAAGTCAGCGATGCCCTCTCTCTGATGACCCGGTGTCTGGATGAGGTATGGATTTGGATGAGTAGGAACATGCTTCGACTCAACCCGGCCAAGACTGAGTGGCTGTGCATACCGGCATCTCGGCCCAGTCAGGATTATCCATCTTTGTCCATAGGGGGAGAGGTGTTGCCCCCTGTGGATAGGGCACGGAATCTGGGGGTCCTCCTGGATGTACGGCTCCGGTTGGAGGAGCAGGTGGGGGCCGTCACCAGGAGGGCCTTTGCCCAGCTCTGCCTTGTTCGCCAACTATGCCCTTTTCTGGACCGGGATGCCCTGCGTACAGTCACTCATGCCCTTGTTACCTCTAGACTCGACTACTGCAACGCCCTCTATTTAGGACTGCCCTTGCATACCATCCAGAGATTGCAGCTGATGCAGAATGCGGTGGCGTGGGTGGTGATGGGAGTTTCCCGGTTCTCCCATGTTACCCCCTCCTGCGCTGCCTGCATTGGTTGCCGGTTGCGCTCCGGGTGAGATTCAAGGTTCTAGTTTTAACATACAAGGTCCTGCATGACATGGGTCCTCAATATTTAAGGAGCGATTCTGCCGACATCGAATGCCAACGCCCTGTGCGAGCACATAGGCAAGGACTCCTTGGGGTCCGTTGGCGGCCAGTGCCGGCGGTCCCTCGACAACGAGCCTACTCTGTTTGGCCCCACCTCTGGAACCAACTCCCCTTGGGCCTCCGCCTGGCCCCTGACCTCCGCACCTTCCGCCATGATTTGAAGACCTGGTTGTTCGACCAACCCGGCTGTGACCCTTTGGGTGGGGTGGTTTTATTTTTGAGTATGTAATTGTCTTTTTGGGCTTGTTTAGTTTAATCTTTTCTTAATTCACTATTGTTGTATTTATTGTCTTAGCTGTGAGCTGCCCCGAGTCTTCGGAGATGGGGCAGCATACAAGTCCCAAAAATAAATAATAAATAATAAATATATGCACCCACCGCTACCACAGAACCATCCCCTCTCTCCCCACCCCACCCCATCCAGCCCACAAAGCCGGAAACATTGGATCCACTGCTATACCCAATTTGAATCTCCTGCTGCCTGGTGTTTAATTTGCCTAAATTGAGCATCATTGAAGTCAGCATTTTTGCTAGATTTTCAGACTTTTTCTGAGATATTTGACGCACCCACATTCCTGCTGCAAGCTAAGCGGCCTCTTATCTGACCAGTACTCTGACTGTGGCACTTCCCCCTGTCCCCCAAGTTCATTCCCACATTCCACTATATAATTTTAGAATTCTTTTCCATTCTCATTAAAACTAATGTGAATAGAATTAAAATTGTAATTGTAGCATGCATCCAGATGTTTATAAAGAGAAGTAGCATACAGATATTCCAATTATTCAGGACTCTGCTTGTAGCAGAGGACAGTTGGTTAAACCAATGGAGAGATTGCTGGTGTGTCTTATTGTAATAAAGAAGGAAACAAGGCTGATGCAAAAAAAATGTATATATGCTTTTATATTGAAATTATCTTTAGAGAGGATCAACCCAGTGCCCGGTTAGATCTCACAGGGAGGCTTGCTCCGGATACTGTTGGCCAGGCAATGTCGGCTGGTGGGTCCACGGGCTAGGGCCTTCTCTGTAGCGGCACCATCCCTTTGGAATATGCTCCCCACGGAGATCAGAATTGTTATGTATGCAGGTTTAAAGTCATTGGTTTAGTTTGAACTGTTCTTGTAAAATGTCAGAAATGATTGGTTTAAAAAGTGCAGGAAAACCCTGCACTCTGATTGGCTGGCAACTGCGGCTGCTGGCTATGAGTAGCAGCCGCAGCCCAGCCAAAGTGGGTCCGTTCTGAGCTGTAGTCACTAATAAACAAAGAGCTTGAAGCACTCCGTGTCTGTCTCTTCATGCAAACTTAACAAGAACCATCCCTAATCTACTTGCCTTCCGCAAAGCTGTTAAGACCTGGCTTTGTCGGAGGGCATGGTATTGAGATCTTGTTCTTCCCCTGTGTACGTCTGAATTGATATGAATGAGTTTTTGTTTTTACACTGTATAGGAATTGTTTTTATCTTTTTGTACGCCGCCTCGAGTTCCCCGTTAGGGGGAAGTGAGGTGGGATATAAATTTAATAAATAAATAAATAAAATAAATAAATAAACCTTGTAGATGGGAACACTGCAGTGGTGGAATTCTACCGGTTTGGCCTGGTTCTGCCATCGTAGCAGCAATGGGCAGCAGAGACCAAACAGGTTCTCCCCGCCGCTCTGCTGTTGGGCCCAAGCACCCGCCCAGGCTCCCATACTCACCTTTATCCTCTGAATTTGAAGTGCAGCTGCTATGCGCAGCACAGAAGGGTGCTGCACGGCAGCTGCTGAAGCGACTGGGATCATGCAGGCTTGCAGGAGGTGAGTGAGAACGCCTCTGCGCCTGCGCAAAGAGCTCTGTGCCTGTGCAAAGTGCGTGTTTGGTGCACACGCACATGCAAAGTGTGTGCACGTGCGCAAAGCATGCCCACCAAGCCACGCGCACCGAACCGGTGGTAAAAATATTTGAATCCCACCACTGAGACACTGATACAGTAGTTCCAACCTTGAGATGCTTAAAAAAACTTTTAGATCAGGGGTGTCCAACTGTGGCAACTTTAAGACTTGTGGACTTCAACTCCCAGGATTCCCCGGTCAGCATGAATTCTGGGAGTTGAAGTCCACAAGTCTTAAAGTTGCCAAGGATGGACATCCCTGTTTTTGATCATCATGATCTACGCCAGGGGTGTCAAACTCACATCATCATGGTGGTGTCACATGAGGTATCGGAACTTTTTTTTCCCCTTCGCTAAACCGGGAGTGGGTGTGGCCAGCAAGTTACACATGTGGTCCACAGGCCGGGATTTAACAGCCCTGATCTACACTTATTGTTGAAATATTCAAATAGTTAACGCAGTCAGAACTGATATACCTTTTAGAGTTTCTCATCTGTTTTACCTTTCAGTGAGACTGCAACTCTTAGAATTCAGGTAATTGCCAAGGCGTTATGAAATGGATAACAGTGCATCGTTTGGTGAAACCAGCCATAATGTTCGGTGTTGAAATTTCATGGATTATGGAATCCAGATGTTAGTGAGAATCTGCAGATGGCTGATGAAGGGATGTATAACAGAACCAAGCCCTCTACTTCTGCTAGTAAAGTCTGTTTTATCACAAACAGGAGGAAGTTCAGTCTTAATAGTCCCTTTTAATGTTGTGTCTTTGAAGCACAGGTTCCCCCAGGAAATGTTGATGCTGATGATTTTATAATGAGCCTTTCAGTGGTTTTATGGGTAGAGGTTTGTATGGATCTTAAGTAACTAAACTTTTAAGCCAAATAAAGTGAAGAAGAGTAGAATTGTACTTTATTTAATATTATTGTATTTTGTTCTGCCTCCCAACTAAACAAATCTTGGGTGGATAATTGATTCAAAGGCTCCATAAACTTGTACATAATTTAAAAGAGATATGGGGGAAATTACTTCCTTTGTTGTTGTTTTTGGATTGCACCAGGGCAAATTGCCAGTGGTTTAATGGATAAAAGACTGAATAAATTAATGCAGCTGGGTGATTAATTTAGAACCATAATTACTTTGTGTGAGCACACACATAATAATTAGAACTTTAGTCAACTGCTGGGGGTAGCAGAGAGTGAGTCTATGGGATCCTTATCTACAATGCCAAGTCATTCAGGTTTTGGGGATAAAGTAGCATAGCATCTTCACTGTAACAGTGTCTCCTAATTCAGGAGGAATGCAGTCAGTGGCACTGATTCTTTTGTATGACAATAAAAACACTAAACCAACTTCCCTTAGCTGAATCATCCTAACCATCGGGATTTTGGCCTGATTCTACATCTGCTTCATTAACTTTAGGATTGGTGGTCATCTACTGCAATCTATATATGGGTGCGCTATCACTGAAGGCTTTCAAAAAGAGAATGGACAATCATTTGTCTGAAATGATGTAAGGGTCTCCTGCTTGAGTAGGGGGGTTGGACTAGAAGACCTCTGAGGTCCCTTCCAACTCTATTGTTCTAAGTTCTAAATGGGAAATGGAAGTTGGCTGTTAAATGTCTTAGATATAGGGGATTGGATGGACCTTTCTGCATTTGGATATAAGACCACTAGGGGACACTGTTGTGTCAGCCATATTAGTAGTCAAGAGACTGAACTCTATGGCCATTCTAGCTATTTTTTCCCCTCAGGATAGATACATCTTGGATAGATGCAAGTTTCATCACTTGAAGGGCAGTTTAATGGGAAAAGAGCAAAAATAAGAGCATATTTGCCTGTTTTTAACTTTTTATGTTTTAGCTTATATGTAACTGTAAGTCGCCATAGTTACTCTGTGGTAAAATGGAGGGTAAATAAGTAAATAAACAAATAAATAAATCATTACTAAATCTGTAGCATGCTGAAAAATATTAAGTTTGGTATCATTAGTGGTTTTGGAATGAAGTTTGCAGTCCCAGAACTATAATTTGCAAACCTCAGAAAAAGTGATAGGAAAAGGCATTGAATAAAATCCTTACGCCACCATGGAAATAATTTAAATTTTTAAAAAGAGCACTATAACAAAAGCAACAAGAAGAAAATGTTGCAGCAATCCCTAAATGAAAATGTTGTCTTTAAAATGGAGACAGCCAGTCTACCAAGACTGTTTAAAAGATCTTCGCTCACTGCTGAAAAGATCATAGGGGTGGAGCTAGGCAATTCTACACTAGAGGACTTCTCTCTTCCCAATCATGATCCAACCAGAATTAAACACTTTTAAGGCTCATTGACTTAAGTGATTTAGGCAGGTGCTTAACACATACATTATGTGTTGTGGTATTCAAATGTTCTTTGGCCAAATTGTCCGGACAATAACATTGCTGATGGAATGAGGCTGTTTTAACTGCCACTGGCCTTCCATAAGCTCTCCATATTGGAAGTCAAGGACTGTAATGACCCAGGGTGTGGCACAAAGACAACACAGTCAAATAAGCAAGAAGTACCTCCAATTTTGCCCCCACTGTCCAGGTTACGTTCGGCTGGAGAAAAAGCTCTCCCAAGAACAGTTTTAAGTGGAAGAGATTCAGTCCGAAAACAAAGTACATACAAGCTGTAAATAAAAATCCGCACAAACAACGTTGCAGTAATTAATTTGACAGGGCAGGAGAAGGAATTGCAGACATGAAAGCCCAGCAAAACACACACAGTTGGGAAGATGCCAAGAACTCAGATAAGCCTTGACGATACCATATAATTCACGATTTGCTCCCAACAACTTGCTGTGCGCAGCTTCCCTTTTTAAACACTGTGTTCCCAGCTGCAGCTAATGAAGGGAATCAGGGCCCTTTCCTCCCCCGTAAGCGATGCAACTCACGTTGCTCCCTTCTCCATGCCTCCCTGCGTGCCCTAGGATGAAGAAGGGGTGGGCCTGGGTCTTCCTCCAAATTCCCTCTCCCTTGCTCTACCTCTCCCCTGCTCTGCCCAGCCAGCCTCTGCCCTTCCCCAGTTTCTTCTATAGCCAATGGAACCACACTCCCACTCCCTGTCAGCTGCTTGGCCTCCCCCTCGGAATCAGATTCTGACAGGGACATGACAAGGACCAAATGGAGAAGGAGATTTGATATGCAAAGGTAAAAAATATTCAAAGTAGTATGGATGAATATTTTTTACACAGTTATAATCATGTCAAAATCTAGTGCTACCAATACATTTTTAGTAATTGGACTTTTAGTCTGTCACCTAACTAAAGAGCCATGGTGGTGCAGTGGTCAGAATCCAGTACTGCAGGCTACTTCTGCTGATCACCGGCAGCCAGTAGTTTGGCAGTTCAGGTCTCACAGGCTGAAGATTGACTCAGCCTCCATCCTTCTGAGGTCAGTACAATGCTGGGGATGGCAATATGCTGACTCTGTAAACCACTTAGAGAAGGCTATAAAGCATTATGAAGCAGTATAGACATCTAAGTGCTACTGCTATTGTTAACTGCATAAAATGAAGATTTTATTCCAGGTGTGAATATAGAGCTACATCAGAAGACTGATAAGGTAAGGCTGTGGAATCTAGTCAAATCTAGTCAAAATTTGGCTAAAGGAGTAAATATTAATTTCCTGAGAATGCATAAGCTTACAATTATCCTTTTCTCCATCAGGGCAGGGACTCTAACATTTCCTTTTATCATTCAAATGTTACATCATCTCAAAAATATCTTCTGCAATTCAGATCAATTGGCTAATTTTAAATCAGTCTCCTTGCAACCTCATGCATCGAGACATGTTGAAGAACAACTCGTATCAACTAAGTACTTTGGTAGCTGGCTGGGTTCACATGGTGCATTAAGCCAAAAATCAATTAAGCCAGTAACATATATAAATCCACACTCTGTGTAAAGAAGTAATTAGAGATGGCTGAGTAGTTCTCCTCCCAAATAATAATCATAATAATAATTTTAGTTTACTTGTGTTTATGGTAATCAAAATGAATGTTATTATACAATAAGCCTATAAGCAATTTGACTCAGCCTGCCCTCTCTTACTTTATGGCAGTCCCATTTTTAGGGGTGGGGGAGTTAAGTCAGTCTGATTTTTTAAAATCTGAGAGCGTAGTATTTATCATTGGCACAGGTCTTCCTGCCGTCCTGTGAGGAACTGAAATAGTCTCCCTGTGTTTAAGGTTACGGTGGTTCTGCCTGCAGGCCATTTTTAGAAATGTCTGAAGTTTGCTTTGTGCCAGCACAGGAAGAATGCCTCAGCACTAAACTTAAGCCCGGTCATCCTGTTCAGTGCAGGCAGTGAGACTGGCTAGGATGAGGGCACTTAAGAGGATTTTTTCAGTATTCATATTGGAATCTGCTGCAGAAAAAAATTGTCTTCTACATATAAACAGAACCAGCTTTTCTTTTCTAGGAGATTCTTATACCTTCAAAGACAATGCTAGCATATACCCTGTTTCCCCGAAAATATGACCTAACCTGAAAGTAAGTCCTAGCTTGATTTTTACATGTGCACCCAATATAGGACCTACCCCCCAAAATAAGCCCTAATTAAGATCCCACCCACTCCAGAGTGCACGGGTAAAAATTAAGCTAGGGTGGGGCTGGGGGTTGTGGAGCTGCCCTACTACTTATCTTTGGACAGTTGTAGCCACACCTCACACGCCCCGATACTTGCCTTGCCGGCCCATTTCTTCCACAGCTGGCAAAGCTGGCAAAGCTTTCCTGAAGGCCTCTGTAGCTGATAACAAAGCTCTGGATCAATCCAGAGCTCTGTTATCGATTGCAGAGGCCTTCAGGAAAGTCTTGCTGCCTGCAGAAGAAGTTCCTGAAGGCCTCAGACAGCAAAAAGGAGGCCAGGGGCGAGGCATGCAAGGTTAGTCAGTGGATGACATCCCCCCAAAATAAGATCTGGTGCCTTTTTGTGTGGCAAAAAATTATAAGACAGGGTCTTATTTTTGGGGAAACACGGTAGAGGTAATCCTTGACTTATAACAGTTCATTTAGTGATTGTAAAAATTTACAAAGGCACTGAAAAAGTGACATTATTTTTCACCCTTACGACCATTGCAGCATCCCCATGGTCACATGATCAAATTTCAGACACTTGGCAAGTGATTAATATTTATGACGGTTACAGTGTTCTGGGGTCATGTGTTCAGCTTTTGTGAGCTTCTAACAGGCAAAGTCAATGGGGAATCCAGATTCCCTTCACAACCATGTTACTAGATTAACAAGTGCAATGATTCACTTAACAACAGTGGCAAGAAAAGTTGTAAAATGGAGCAAACTCACTTAACAAATGTTTCACTTAGCAACATACATTTTGGGCTCAACTGTGATCATAACTCAAGGATTACCTGTGCAATATCTTTCTCGTCCCAAGGAAAGCTCTGATGAGTATCCTGTGTAGATTCAGGAGATTCCCAAATTTACAAATTTCCTAAAAGGATGAAGAGTGCAAGCAACTGTGCCTTCATATCCATTAAAAATTACCCAATCGGTCCTTCCATTTTCAAGACATTTTTGTAGGTGTATCCACCCATTTTAAATGTGCTTTATCCAACACCACATGTATTGTTTTCAAGCTGTATGAACGCATGATGTACACAAAACAGTGCAGTGCACAGGCATCATTGAAGAGATGGTAGCTTGACTTTATGCAGGTAGACCACCTTTGATTTACGGTCACAATTGGTACTAGAGTTTTTGTTAAGCAAGCCAGTTAAGTGAGTTGTGCCCCATTTAATGATCTTTTTTTTGCCACAGTTAAGTGAATCACAGTCAGGGGTGGGATTCAACCGGTGTTACTACCAGTTTGGTGACTACGTTTTATGCGCGCATGCACGCATGTAAAAAAACTTTAAGCTGTGCCGCCTGGACAGCTGAAAAGCGCTGCATGCAGGTGCACAGCATTTGAAAAGCCTCTTTTTTCCTGCTTTTTCAACCTCAGCCACGCAAAGCAGCTGAGATTGAAAAAGCAGAAAATAAAGGACAGGTAAGAACCTGGATGGGCGGGTGGGCCAAACAGCAACAAACACAGAACCGGTTTGGTGTCTTCAGAGCTACCGGTTCTGAACCGGTAACATCCCACCCCTGATCACGGTTGTTATTAAGCGTATCAAACTGTTGCTAAGCTTCCCTCATTGGCTTTACTTATTGGAAGCCAGTTGGGAAGGTTGCAAATGGCAATAGCAAGTAGTTATATACCGCTTCACAGTGCTTTCTAGCCCTCTCTAAGCAATTTACAGAGTCAGCATATTCCCTGCAACAATCTGGGTCCTCATTTTGCCGACCTCGGAAGGATGGAAGGTAGTCACATGACCCTGGGACGAATGTAGTAATCCTCATAAATACATGCTGGTTGCCAAGTGCCTGAATTTTAATAACTTGACCACGGAAATGCTACATTTAGGACCTGTATACTGCATGAGTCAAAAAGAGGGTTGTGAAAATATTTACAGACTCCCTCACATCCCAAACATAAACTGTTTCAACTCCTACCCTCAAAATGACACTTTAGCGCACTGCACACCAGAACAACTAGACACAAGGACAGTTTTTCCCCGAACACCATCACTCTACTAAACAAATAATTCCCTCAACACTGTCAAACTATTTACTAAGTCTGCATTACTATTATTATTAATCCTCCCATCCTTGCTTTCACCCATCTCCTCCCACTTATGACTACTGTATGACTGTAACCTTGTTGCTTGTATCCTAACGATTTATATTGACTGTTTCCTAGTATGATTTGATTGCTTATTGTACCCTATGACTATTTTTTTTAATTCATATTTATATGCCGCCCTTCTCCGGAGACTCAGGGCGGCTTACAGTTTTTGGGATACAACCCAATGCACTCAGCAATAGCCTTCCTTCCATTGTATATGCCTGCTTATTACTAAGCGGCATTTTTACAAAGTCAGCTTATTGTCCCCAACAATCTTGGGTCCTCACTTTACCTACCCCGAGAGGATGGAAGGCTGAGTCAACCTTGAGCCTGGTGGGATTCGAGCCTGCACTAATTACAAGCAGCTGGAGCTAAGTGCTAGGCTATTAACAGGATTACCTGCACCACCAAGGCCCTTATTATTAAGTGTTGTACCTTATGATTCTTGATTCTTGATGAATGTATCTTTTTCTTTATGTACACTGAGAGCATTTGCATCAAGACAAATTTCTTGTGTGTCCAATCACACTTGGCCAATAAAGAATTCTAATCTAATCGACAACAGTTGTTAAGTGCGAGGTTAGTCATAAGTCACCTTTTTTTAATGTCATTGTAACTTTGAATGCTTGCTAAACAAAGCTGAGGACTACCTGTAGTATCATTGTCTGCACTGAGACATCAGCCAGGCTACATGCAACCCAAGAGTTCCACAGGTGGTGCTCCTGCCATACATCTCTACTGGCTACATCTGTACAGCAATGGAAATCCAAACCATTTTTGGCTTATTCATGGTATTGGAACCCAGTCATGGGTAAATGATGGTTTATGACAGTTGCAGTGTCCCAGGGTCACACGATCACCATTTGCAACCTTCCCAGGCAGTTTCCAACTAGCCACTGGAGTAAGCTGGATTTGCTTAACAACTATGTGATTCACTTTGCAACTGCACTGATTCGCTTAACAACTGTGGCAAAAAAAGGTTATAAAATCGGGCACGACTCACTTAGCAACTGTGTTGCTTAGCAATGAAAGTGTTGGTTCCAATTGTCATAAACTGAGGACTACCTGTATCCCTAACTCCTCCCACGGTCTTCAATCCACACCATTTGCTGCCTCCTTGTCTTCTTTTATCAAGCCAACTTCTTATTGCCTCCCCAATCTGATGAAGCCCATCTTCCTTCTTACCCACCTGCTCAAAAAACAAACTTGCAGCTTTTTGTTTTTGTCTGGGAAGAGACAGATTATTCCTCTTTTTTGTCCTCCTCCCCAAAGACCCAGGCATGGTTTCTTTTCTTTTTTTAAAAGCATCAAAGGACACTTATGCTGAAAAAGTATTTCAGTATCATGGCACCCCCACTCCCCACTCATTAACAAAAGGGTGGCAGGTCTTTAAACTAAAGCAGTTTAACCCCAAAAATACATTAAAAGAATAGTAAAAAAATAACATTAAAACTATCGAGATAGTTCCACCCATTTTTGGAGGTAGCCTTCAAAATGTCAAACAAGGTTCACTGCAGCACTCAGGTTTATAGTAGGGGTGGGCAACTTGTGCCTGGCTGGCTCAGGAATTCTGGGAGTTGAAGTCCACAGGTCATTAAAAGAGCCATAGTTGGCCACCCTTGGCTTATAGCTTGGCATCCTGTATGTTGTTCAATAAACCCTACTTAAACAAGCCATGGCATAGAAAAAACTAGACTGCATGTGATTTACATTTGGGAAGCAACATTGAGAAGGTGTCAACATTCCGAGTAATGCATACAAAGAAATCAGAACTCCGAGGCAGGCAAGTCCCTCGAAGAACATGTTTATTGGATACGACATATTGGCACAGGTAGTGAAAACCAACTCTGGAGTTTCCCGCGTTAATAGCATAATTAAATAAGTAACTGTTCCTCTCCCCAAGTGTCCCAAGTCACATTGTCCAATTAAAATGATCGGCTGGCTCCTCTCCTCCTTCATGTGCCACCTGTTGGGATGACTTTGGTTCCCATAGGAAGGCTCATTGTATCTGCAGACAGTCTATCTACTCCACACCCCAGAGTACGTGGCAACTATGAAGCAACTATGAAGCAGCAAAAGATGGCTTCAGCCAGGTTCGACTCAGAGTTGACAGAAGGAAGTTTACCCAGTTCCACCATTTAAATCTAGAGCTTCTCAGCAATATAGTGGGGCTTTCCTATTCTACATCTATTTTGGCCTTGGGTTTACTTGAAATCAACGCTCTTAAGCAGGCCTGATCTTGCATAGAAGTTCATTGGTGCTCCCTACCACCAGCAACAGCCACATATCAGACTGCAGGCTAAAAGCAAAATAAAATGGAAATAGGAACCTAAGCATTGGTTCCGTTTCTCACCTCTGTTTGCATAGATGAACGGCAGCCAATTTTTATGGAAATCTGTATCTGTAATTAGTCTGCCTGCATTTGGAGATAATGTCATTAGGTAAGACTGCAATTAAAGCTGTGGTTTGATTTTCTTCCTGGATAACAAAAGTGTTCCCAAACAAGTATTTTAAATCCATTGTTTCCTTGTTGCTTGGAATGTAAGGGACTTAAAGAAAATGACAATATTTTCTAAAACTTGCCTAAGCTCATTTTCTTACTGGGAATCCCCCTGCATGAGACAATCTTGCCAGAATCTCTTAAAATTAGTTTGACTGCAATTAAGGGGAAAATGCTTTAGTGTCTCCTTAAAGCAATTAACTTTTAAGTTGAAGTACTTCATGGTAAAGTGACATTTGGTAAGAAAAATGAGAAGTAGCAGCTTGAGGTTAGATGATATACGAAGTACTTGTGAACCCATCCAATTGTTCCCTTTCAAGTAAGCAATGTTATGCACAGCATAGAAATGAGTAAGATACTATAGTACAGAATAACGTGAACAGTCGTAGAAACATTGAAAACATGAAAGCTTGACATTATTGAAGTTAGATTTGAATCTACTGCAGGCAAAGGATCACATAAGTCTTTATGCAACAATTTGAGGGCCGCCTTCGAAAAATTGGCAGCCGTGTCCCAAAATGGGCATGTTTTCTTTTCTTTTTTACTTATGTTTTATACTTTAGGGTTTCACTTTTTAATTTGTAATAGTCAAATTACCACTATTCCCTTTTCCCAGCAGATTTTTCCTCAGTAGGGGGTGCTATGGAACTGAGATTCTTTTTTTCAATGTCAAAACTCCCCCTGCTGATAAGAAAAAAAACTGCAGGGATTTTTGGAAATGGGACCAGGACAGGAAATGGGCACCTATCACTGTGTTTTAATATGTGTTTGTTTATTTTCACTTTCAAATCTTCACCATTTGCAATCCAGCAGCCTGTGTTAGTCCTCCCAGGATCTTTTTTTTTAATGCCAGGGCTCCCTCTAGTAATGAATTTTAAAATGACAAGATTTTGTATTGTGTTTTAACAGGCATAAACAACTTACCATACTTCTATAGATTGCAGGACAAAGAAAACCTACAGGACCTTCTAGAGGCAAAGTTCTGGATGGGGTGGCACTACCCCAGGCAGACCTGGGACACAATCTAAGGGTTCTCCTAAACTCACAGCTCCTTCTTGAAGAGCAAGGGGCAGCTGCAGCTAGGAGAGCTTTTTGGGTAGTGCTCCAGTTGTACCCATTCCTGGATAGGAGACCCTGCTCACAGTCACCCATGCCCTTGCAACTACCTGCTTAGATTACTGTAATGTGCTCTACCTGGGGCTTTCCCTAGAAGAGCATTTGGATATTTCACTGCGCAAAATGTGGCTGCATGGGTAATAAATGGTGCTAACTAAATGGCACATGTAGCACCACTACTCTGTGAGCTGCATTGGCTGCGGTGTGTTTCCAAGTGACATTCAAGGTGCTAGTTGTCACCTTTAAAGGTCACCAACATGGCCTGGGACTGGGTTACCTGAAGGACTGTCTCTTTCTAAAAATTTCTAACCATTCAATCCAATTTGACAGATAGGGCAGGCTGCAGATCCCATCAGCCAAAGAATATCAATGGGCAGGAACTAAGAAGAGAGCCTTTTTCTGCTGTAGTCTCTGCCTTATGGAATATTCTTCCCTCAGAGATTCGAAGGGCTCCAACCCTGTTGGCTTTTTGCAAAGCTTTAAAAACTCAGCTATGTACCCAGGCCTGAGGATCAGAATGTGTTAAAGACCCCATTACTTGGCTCTACAGTTAATTATAGTCATCAAGGTGGCTGTTTATACTTTTGTGGATGGTTTTTTTTAATGTTTTTATATTGTTTTATAATTTTAGAGCTATAAGCTGCCCAGAGTCATTTGGTTGAACTGGCTATAGAACAGGGATGGGATCCGACCAGTATAACTACCAGTTCTGTTGCTCTGTGTTGTACGCGCGAGTGCAATTTACGACCTGCTGAGCTGCCTGGACAGCTGAGCAGCACTGCGTGCAAGTGCGCAGTGGTTGGAAAAGCCCTTTTTTCCTGCTTTTTCAACTGCAGCTGTGTCATGCAAAGCAGCTGCGGCTGAAAATGCAGGAAATAAAGGTCAGGTAAGAGACCCCGGGCGGGCAGGCGGACCAAAACAGCAGCAAACATAGAACTGGTTCTATGTATGCTCTCTGTTTGCTGCTCTTCAGAGCAACCAGTTCTACAGAAGTGGACAGAACCGGTAGAATCCCACCCCTGCTATAGAAATTGAATAAATGAATAAATAGTAATTCCCATGCAATTACTAACCAATTAGTAGTTTTTGCAGGATCAGACAAGTTCAGCCTGAACCAACAGATAAATCCTGCCCTTCATATATATGGATGAGCTCAGTCAAACAGGGCATTATACTTGCTTTAACTCATGATTGTGTGCAGAAATATCTGCATCCATATATAAGATATTTAATATATTCCTGTGTCTCACAATGGAGGTTCTAATTGACTTAACTGTTCATATTCCACCAACTTTGTTTTCATAGATAATGTGAATTTAGGCCTGTATTAACCCTTTGATGGAGGCATTTCTTGGGCTTCTGAACAAAATCAGAAGAAAAAAATTCTACCACTCCTTGACTGACATATTACTTATAACTAATCTGAATTATGATGATAAAGAGGCTCTTACATATATAAATGTCAGCTTTATGAAGCTGTGCAGATCAGGAAGCAGATTCTGCAAAAACCAGAACTAAAATTTATTGAGAAATGCTATAATAACAGAATTTTGTAAATCTGATAACATTTTCCCTTCCCTGTCATTTTTAATCCAGGGAATCAGGAAGGAGTCAGACTGAGTCTCTTTCTAATATTTTCTCTATCCAGATTGGGATCCTATAGCTGACATAATTTATTTTTGCAACTTTGAGCCATTTTAAATAAATATTCAGATCTTTGCCTCTGAATGAACAAATTTCAATCCATCTGTGAAGAAATGCTAATCTGAATACACAGTTGAAGTTTTCTATTAAACTCTCAAGTTCTGAAGAAGCAAAGCATAATTTCAAGGTTAATGGCTCTCCAATAACAAAAGAAGGTTCTATTAGAGAATGCACCAAATTGTTTTGCTTCCTTTTCAGGCACAGGGAGTAGACATTGACTATTATATTAAATATTGGTAGGCATGATAAACCCAGAGAAATGCAAATATTCCATAATGATTCTGATCAGAGGTGGTATTCAGCCAGTTTTGACAAGTTCTGAAGAACTGGTAGTGGAAATTTTGAGTAGTTCAGAGAACCAGTAAATACCACCTCTGCTTGGCCCCGTCCTCATCTATTCTCTGCCTCCCAAGTCCCTTCCTTCCTTCCTTCCTTCCTTCCTTCCTTCCTTCCTTCCTTCCTTCCTTCCTTCCTTCTTTTCCTTCTTCTCTCTTTCTTCCTCTTTCCTTATTCCTTACTTTCTTTCTTATTGCAATATCATCAATTCAATGTATAGAATGTGAAGGATGCATGTTTGTGTCTATTTTCATAGTCATAATGTACACTGAAGATGGTATTTAATTTTGTTAATTTCGTTAACTTCGAGGTACAATGACAATAAAGTAAACTAAACTACACTAAACTAAATGCAAAGGGAAACATTTCTCCTTTTTTTTTTTCAGTTTCTTTTGCTAGCCCTCTAAGGCTTGTCATGGGCTGGTTTTCTGCATATGGCTCATGTTTAACTAATGCTTTTGCTAGACCCTATGTTCTATGTTGCTTTTAACCGTGTTGTTGTAAGTTTGGTATGGACGAGTCAATACAAAATGCTTGCCTCTACCGCTCTTCATATTTTTAAACTGCATTGCTTACATTATAGGATCATTTGACAAACCATGTTTTACCTTGAAAGCTAAACAGTGTTGGCCTGATCAATATTTAAATAGGAGATTGCATTTATATCCCAAATTAGTTGGTGAGAAGGAGAAGCCAAAAATATATCCCAGAAGGAGGCAGAGTTAAGCCACTTCCAAACATTACCAAGAAATTTGCAGGGATATAGTTATCAGAAATTAAACTCAACTCAAGTGCATCTGTTTTCTTCTTACTGGAGGGTTAGCCCACACATACTCATTCACATCTGCTGGTTGCCTCCTTCCAATTACATGCCTGGACTGCAATACCCAAGATGATCACTAGATGGAAGCAAAGAGATACAATAAATCTGGAACATTTAATATGTCCATTAATTGATTGCATGGCATAGATTTTCTCCATTATAATCATCACCTGTTCTTCCTCCAGCTTTTTCAATGATGCACTTAAATCAGAGGTGGGATTCAGCAGGTTCTGACCAGTTCTGGAGAACCGGTAGCAGAAATTTTGAGTAGTTCAGAGAAATGGAAAAGACTACCTCTGACTGGAGATTTTACAGTATCCTTCCCTGCCATGCCCACTAAGCCATGCCCATAGAACTGGTAGTAAAAAAATGTGAATCCCACCACTGACTTAAATTGCTGTGTAACCAAGTCTATCTACCTTGCTATTGGTTGTCCTTTTCTTTCTTTCCACCTTTTCCAATATTAGAGCTTTCTCCAGAGATGTCAATTAATATGTCAATGAAAAAAAAATCCATAAAAGAGAGAAGCCGGAGGCACCAAAGGATTATATGGCAACTGTTTAACCCAATCCTTTTCGCACTTCCTGTGGTAATAGATTCTTAAAGGTGAAACTGTGAACCTATTTTATCCTCTTTTAATTTTGCCCATGCTTGTGCTGAAAACAACAGCAGCAGGGTATAAGGAAAGGCAGTTTTGGGAGGTGGAGAGGAAATGAGTTGTTGAGACTTAACTCAGTGGAGCATTTAAGCACACATTAACTTTAAGGGCATGAGTAATTGTGTTGGCTTTAGTTAGATGTGCTTCACTGCAGGGTGAGAGATATGGTTTGTGTCAATCTTACACTAAGCACCCAACCTCTTGTCTTTGTCAATAGGAAGGAAGCACAAAATTGACAGAAGGAAAACAACCATCATTGAAGAAAAAGGCATGACTTTGTAATGAGTCAAATACAACTTAGTGAAAATCACAGGCCAAAGCAAACCTTTGGACTGCTGTCATCTTAAACAGGCTGCAAAAATATTTTGTGGCTTAAGATTAAGATAAAGATCCATCTTTAAGCAATGGAAATTAATAAGCAGGCCCCAGTGGAGACACAGTGTATTCCAGAGACATATTCATTGATAGAGTAGCAGAATCAACACTGAAAGGGGAATGAGAATCTTACTAGGACAAAGTACAGCTGACTACACCAATAGATAAAACGTTATGGATGCTGGAGTCACACAGCAATATTGATGCAATATGGATCTTGGAGTCTTAGTGAACAATCAGTTAAATATGAGCTAGCAGTGTGAGGCAGCAGCCAAAAAACCCAATGCAATCCTAACAGAGGGATACAATCAAGATCAAGTGAGGTACTAATACCAGTCTATAAAGTTTTAGTAAGACCACACCTAGAATACTGCATCCAGTTTTGGTCACCACACCAGAGGTGGTATTCAGCAGGTTCTGACCATTTCTGGAGAACCGGTAGAGGAAATTTTGAGTAGTTCGGAGAACCGGCAAATACCACCTCTGACTGGCCCTGCCCCCATCTATTCTCTGCCTCTTGAGTCCCAGCTGATCGGCTGAGTCTTCTTTTGTTATCCTGCACAGGAGAACGGAGCTGGAAAGCAGGTTAGTGGGGTGGGGAGGGAATGGGATTTTGCAGTATCCTTCCCCTGCCACACCCACCAAGCCATGCCTACCAAGCCATGCCCACAGAACCGATAGTAAAAATGTTTGAATCCCACCACTGCATCACATTATAAAAAAAGATGTTGAGACTCTCAAAAAAGTGTAAAGAAAAGCAACCAAACTGGAGACTAAAACATATGAAGAATGGTTACAGGAACTGGGCATGGTTAGTCTAGTGAAGAGAAGGACCAGACATGATAGCAGTGTTCCAATATTTGAGGGGCTGCCACAGAGAGGAAGGGGTCAGTCTATTTTCCAAGGCACCTGAAGGCCACACAAGGAATAATGGATAGAAACTGATCAAGGAGAGATTCAACATGGAAATAAGGACAATTTTTCTGACAGTGAGAACAATCAACCAATGGAACAGAAGTTGCCTTCAGAAGTTGTGGGAGCTTCATCACTGGAGGCTTTCAAGAAGAGATTGGACTGCCACTTGTCAGAAATGATATACGGCAGGGCTATCAAACTCCCGGCCTGTGGGTCGAATGCGTCACATGCTGGCCACGCCCATGCCTGATTTAATGAAGGGGGAAAAAGTCCCAATATGTCATGTGACTCTGCCGTGATGACATGAGTTTGATACCCTTGGTGTAGGGTGTCCTCTTGGGGGGTTGGACTAGATAACCTACAAGGTCCCTTCTAACACTGTTAATCTGTTAATGTTAAATTTGTACTGTGGGAAAGTAGTATGCCATTTTAAGAGGATCTCTATTTTACAAAATCCCAAATGCCTAAAAAAAAAATCAAGATTCATAATGGCTGGGGGACAGTGGTGGAGGAGGAGGAAGCGTAGAACTGGCTCTGCCATTAAGTTGAATGAGGCAGCCACTTTAAATGATATAACGCAGGAAGCTGGGAGATGGTATTTCAAATATTAGTTGAATGTCTTCTTAAGACACAGTTTTACATAACGTGGCAGTATTGCATTGTGCTTCCAGCTTCCACAATGCTGGCGTGTTCAGTGACAACTTTGTCCAAAAAGAATCTCATTTGTCCTTTCAGAGCTGGGCTAGAGCACTGTCTACTGGACAGTCAGGATTAAATAGCCCTTTCCTTTCATTCATCTTACTTTTCAATATTTACCTTCATCCTTTTTTCTATGTAATTGTTCCTACATTAGCTTAACATTCATATCCACTAGCTAGGCTTTAAGCATGGGTTTTTCCATCTTTGCTGTTAAAAAAGGGAACATAAGATATATTTTTTTCTGCCCTGTTTCTGGCTTGGCATTTCAATCTACAGAATGGTTAAGGTGAGGGGTTTTGTTTGTGTGTGTGTGTGTGTGTGTGTGTGATTCCTACAGAGCTCTGCAGGAGGGTGAATCCAATTCAGCAACCCCTGTTTAGGTCATGTACTGTCTCCTATCCTTTCAGTGGCTGAGAAATTTTGCTTATTTAGCTTGCTTTGAGGTGGCGATTATTAAGATTGGATTTAGAATATCCTTTTTCTTCCTTATTTTGAGCTTGCGCCTGACTCTGCTGAGTAATTACATGTAACCACTTCACTTTGTAATATATTCCCCATATTTCCCTTCCAGCTGACCTAATGCTTTCATACAGTAACGTACTACAAAGTTCGCTAACCCTTTTTATCTAAGGGAGTAAATAGGCCTCTGTTGCTTCTACTTCTTTGAAATCCACATCGCTCTTTCTAAGCAAACTTCTTTTCAAATGCAGATAATCTCCAGGACTTTCTCCCCCTCCTCCTCCCCCTTCCTTCCCCCCTCCCTCCCTCACTTCCCCCTCAGTCTAAGGGAAAGGCTTATTCATTTCCTTAGGGTATCTTGCAAAGTATCTGTTGGGTTTATTTTCACACACACACACACACACACACACACAAATCCTTGCAAATTGCATGTTGTAAATGAAGCTCAACCTAACTTGCTAATAGGTGATGTGGAAAGACTTAGCTTATGGCCCATTTTAAAATCCAAAGTTGGGATGTATTTGAAATCCAATAGTGACTAAAACTTGCGTATAGCATGATGGATGGATGCACCATTGGGAACATCCTGAAGGACCAGGATGTGGCAGATCATCCTGCAGAAAGTCCCCCTATATGGTTTCTAAGAGTTGACAGCAAGCTGATGGCAGATAATCAATGGAAAAGTGTCAAACATGAATAGACACCCACAACATTTATGGGAAACACATAATACTTGACAAGTCTTTTGCTATTCTGAAAGCACACATGCTGTTCTTATAGAGTTATTTTTCTGATTATTTTTAAAAATCTGGATTTTATAGTTTTGATTACATAGAGACTAAAAACAGGAAAAATGTAATTCCCATAATGCATTTCTTGAAAACCTGTGACGGTTAAGCCTCCAGCTATCTTTTTCATGTGGGTGGATAACATTATTTTAATTCTGCAGTATGTAAAATAAATTCAGTTTCATCGGTACTCAGCAAAGCATTCAATAAAAGGTGAGGAAATATTTAAGCTTCGTTAAACAAGCAGGATTAGGGCTTGTTAGTACTTGGAGAAGAGATAACAGGGAATGCCACAACTGTAGGCTTGACTAGGTTTTTATTCATTCACTTGTTCATTCATCCATTCATTCAATTTCTATAGCCACCCAACTCAACCACGTGACTCCGGCAATCATAAATATGAACAACGGTCATAAGTCACTTTTTCAGTGCTGTCCTAACATCAGATGGTACCATTTATTACCTATGGAGCTGCCTTTTGCACCTGTTGAAGTTTCCGAATGCTCTTTAAGGGCAGCCAACTGACTATACCATCAATTTTTGACTATTTTGCAGAAGTAAAAGTGAAAGTGGAGTAGCTGAAAGAGTCCCTTGATGTGTTTATCTGATCTTTCTACAATAAATTGGCTTACTAAGAGCCTTGGTAGCTCAGGCTGTTAAATGCCTGCTCTTAAGATCCAGCTGCCTACAATTATTGTAGGCTCGAATCCCACCAGGCTCAAGGTTGACTCAGCCTTCCATCCTCTCAGGGTAGGTAAATTGAGGACCCAAGATTGTTGGGGGCAATTAGCTGACCTTGTAAAAATGCCGCTTAGTAATAAGCAGGCATATACAATGGAATGAAGGCTATTGCTGAGCGCATTGGGTTGTATCCCAGAAATTGTAAGCCGCCCTGAGTCTTCGGAGAAGGGCAGCATATAAATGTAATTAAATTAATAATAATAATAATAATAATAATAATAATAATACTTTGTCCTTGCGCCCCAAAATTCCTCAAGTTGTTGTAACCCAAAACAAAGACCCAATAGCTAAAATGATAAAAGAGAACAAACTCCATATAAATCTGCTCCTCTCCAAACCTGAGAAGTACACGAGAGTTGAAAACAGATCTATTTACAAATTACCCTTCACAGACTCAACAGTAGATGATGGAGTTCAAAGAAAGCAATATATTACACCTTAAGATAACTACTTCTACATTATTACAATGCAATGCTTACATTCAGTAGAGTGGCTGCCTAGCAATGGGGGCCGTAAGTGAATTTTGCTGACATTCAGTCTATAATTCCACGTATGCTTTTCAAAATGAAGCCCAACGTGCCCCTAATATTTCCCATAGGACATATTTCGTGAGACACAGATGTCCAGAGCCCCCGCTCATCGAGTTCATTACATCAACATCAAGAGACGTGCATAAGTGCACCAATGTGCCTACCGTCCCTGTCCTATTGATTCTTTTTATTTTTATTTTTCTTATATGTATCCATTCCATGTATTCATAACTATGTTTATACTTATACCTATTATCTTGTAAGATTGACAAATCAAATAAATAAATAAAATAAATAAAATAAAATAAATACTATTGCCTTAATTGACAACAAGGACTGGATGCGGTTCCCCCCAGTCCTGCCTTGTCCTTGGGAGAAGCCTATTTAGATAAGCAACCTCAGACAGAGAGAGGAGGGCAGATTGCAGCTGAATCATTGGAGGGAGAAATAATTGACACTTTTAGAACCTTGCCAGGCTGAGGACTTACTAAAGAATTTAAAAGAAGCTCCACAAACTTTAACGGCAGGATATAAGACAGCTTCTCCATTAACTGACCTGGTTTCTGTGACCCATGCAGAAGGTTACAGAAGCAACACTAATATGAGTGAGTCTCCTATGCGAGTTGAAAACTGGCGTTTAGATTGACATCTAGCATTTATCCCTGAAGAACTAAAACGTTACTGAGGTTGCAAACTTAGCCCCACAAATCATTGAGGTGCAAGATCAGCATCCACAGAATTCCATCCTAGCCAAGGAAACTTGGATATCTGACATAGACAGTTCCAGTGCACCAGTTGGAAGTGCAGGAGCTATGGGGTATACTCCTAACAGTCCTCATTCTGACCTCAGTGGTCCACAAGTAATAAGAGTTGGAAGGGACCTTGGAGATCTTCTAGATCAGGAGTCTCCAACCTTGGCAACTTTAAGACTTGTGGACTGCGACTCCCAGAATTCCTCAGCCAGCAAAGCTGAAGTTGAAGTCCACAAGTTGCTAAGGTTGGAGACCCCCATTCTAGTCCAACTCCCTGCACAAGCAGGAGAACTTATCCCACCTTGGACAAATGGCTGTCCAGGCTCTTCTTAAAAACCTCAAATGATGGGGCACCCACAACTTCTGAAGGCCACTCATTTCACTGGTGAACTTCATCCACTGGTTAAACAATTAATTAATTTATTTATCATTAATCCACTGGTTAAACAACAACTGAATGAAAAACTGCTGGTGACCTTCTACCGCTGCGCCATAGAGAGCATTTTAACATACTGCACCTCTGTATGGTTTGCCAATTGCACAGTGGCAGATAGGACAGCACTCCAGAGGGTTAATGTCATTGCCCATAAGATCATTGCTTGCCCTCTCCCCTCTTTGGAAGAGCTTTATAGCTCTCGCTGCCTTAAGAAAGTTCAAAACATTCTCAAAGGTCCATCTCATCCTGAGAACGCTTTTTTTGAACTATTACCATCTGGCAGATGGTACAGAATAATAAAAACAAGGACATATAGGCTGAAAAACAGCTTCTATCCCAGGTCAGTAGCTCTTTTGAATTCTGCTGTATTCAGTGTTGGTGTGATGTTGGGGTTTTCGGTTCAACGTGTGAAGGGTTGTGTTGTGTGAAGGGTTGTGTTGTGTGTGTTTGTGTTTATTTTCATGGTCATGGTCATGGCCATGATGTGCACTGAAGATGGTGTTTGATTTCATTGTACAAGGTGCAATGACAATAAAGAAACTAAACTGTTCTTTCTGTCAGGAAATTTCTCCTTAGTTCTACCACTTAGGGAGAGGAAAACTGAATTGCATCATAATGAAACTGAACTTTAATTGTGTAAATAAGGAGAGTATTGACATTATTATTTGTGTCTCAGACACAAACTGACTGCTCAAAGCTTCTCCTCCTACCTGGACACCTCACCCAAAATATTTTATCTCTGACAGACTTTTACAAATGGTAACCTGCAATGTAGACAGCTGGAGTGAATCTGTTGACAATGATCTGGTGAGATTCGTGTCTGAATTTGAGGTAACAGCCTTTCAAGAAACCTTGTTAGCTGCTGAGGATGAACCAGTGTCACTCCTGGGTTTTCAATAATGGTATAATATATCCCTGACCAGAAATTTTTAAAAATAAGGGGTGAGCTTATGCATTCTTACTAAGGAAGAATTGCAATAGCAATGGGAACAACTACCAAATTTTTCACTCCATAAGGTGCACCTAGATTTCGAGGAGGAAATGAAAAAAAAAATGAATCTGGAGTGCCATCTCACTGTGCATATGAAGCGCCGAATATGGAGCAGCAGTGTCGTGAGGGCAGGAGGTAGAGCCTGAGAGGACCACAGATAGGTGCCAGCTCTGCCTATTGACTCCTGCACTCTGGCGGGGTTCAGCATTGTAAAAGGACTCCGCTGCCGTGGCCCAGCTGCAATTTTCGCTCCATAAGATGCACAGACATTTTCACCCACTTCTTTTGGTGGGGGGGAGTGCGTCTTATGGAGCGAAAAATACGGTATGTTAGAATAAACTCCCACATATACTGACTGTGATATTTAGATACAAAATGTTTGAGCTGATACTGGTAAAGGTTTATATTCCTCCAAATTCATCCCTTATTATAACTCTGGATATTGGATGTTTAGAAATAATCTTGGAGTAAATAACCACCTTGTATACTTAATCCATAATCATATTACAGGTAGTCTTCAACTTACAAACCCAACTGAGCCCAACATTTATATTGTTAAGTGAGAAATTTGTTAAGTGAGTTTTGTCCATTTTACGACTGACTCATATTTATGACAGTTGAAGTGTCCTGGGGTCATGTTATCACCTTTTGTGACCTTCTGACAAGCAACATCAATGGGGAAGCCAGATTCACTTAACAACCATGTAACGAACTTAACAACTGCAGTGATTCACTTAGCAACTTCTGGCAAGAAAGGGCATAAAATGGGGCAAAACTCACTTAACAAATGTCTTGCACAGCAACAGAAATTTGGAGCTCAATTGTTGTCGTAATTTGAGGGCTACCTGTATTCTAGTGGTGATATTAGTGATCTGAACTCAGATATTCTGGATAGTGGAACAACTGCTCCAATGTTTAAAGAATGAAAGATTTTGTTGTTGATAAGTCTTGATATAAGTTAAAAAGAACACTTGATATAAGTTAAAAAGAACGCAAATTGTAAGCAAAGACGCTTGCAAGGGACTGGAAAGGCATTAACAAAATACAAATGGTGATGAAGATGTGGCAAGAAATGAGGTAAAATGGGGCAAAACTCACTTACCAACTGTCCCACTTAGCAACAGAAATTTTGGGCTGTTTTATTCTCAGTTGATATATCAGTCTCTGCTGGGGAATGGCAAACTTATTGTCACTTCTTTGCTCTCTCAGTACATGTGGAGAAACAGTGCCTAAGTACTGATCTGTCTGCTATTGAAGTTCATCCCTGTGGCCACCAGTATCAGACAAAATCAAGTGCATCATAAAAGATCTGAGAAGTAACAAATTATGGGGGCAGACTGGCTGAACTATTTAAAAAAAACCACAAATGGTGGGGGGCATATAAATTTGTATTGTATTTACACACAAATAACACCTTGCATATGGCAGTTAGGTGGAATAGTAGTGCCTATGTATAAAAAGGGGAATAAAAGGGACCCTACCAATTATATGCTTATTAGCTTCATAGATAATTGTAGCTAAATATATATGCTAGGTAGATTCCTCTTGAGTAGAGCCCAGAGTTGGGTAGATGTAAAGTGCATTATTGAACTATCTAATTACAAAATATGTAAGGGGAAACAACTCTTTCCTGCCTTTTATAGACCTCAGTGCAGCCTCTGACATACCGTAGTAAACAGAGAAATATTATGGAGGAAATTGATTGCCCTGAAAATGGAACCCACTGTTTCTAGAATACGAAGGAGATGGATCCTATTCTTTCCTGTAGTGAAAATATATGGGATAAACATGGATCACTGAGCAGATGGTGGGATGGAAAATAGGATACATTATTGTTTTTTATGTCAGTTTTCTGTAGGATGGAAAGTTGCCCCCAGTACTAAATAGTTTTGCTTTTCTCTCTGTATTTAGTTTTCAATTTGATCTGGGTTGTAACAATATTAAAACTCCAAAACCTCAGAGAGCCAACACAGTCCCAGATGTCTCTAAGCAACACATACATTAGTACTCAAAGGCTAATATTTACTGCTCACCATTCCATTCCCCCACTTCTACTACAGCTCCCACTACTGCTCCTCCACTACTACTCCTTGGGAGTCCTACTAGGAGAACAGTACCTCTTTTTGCCTTAAGCTGCTTCAGGCTTTATCTCCATAAATCAAGGCTCTTCAAACTTGGCAGGTTTAAGACTTGTGGACTTCAACTCCCAGAATTCCTGAGCTAACATGACTGGAGGAGGAATTCTGGGAGTTAAGTCCACAAGTCTTAAAGCTGTCAAGTTTGAAGACCCCTGCCATAAATGACACAAATCACATTCCCTCTCAACTCCACTACAACTAGTTACCTCTAATTACCTGTTGCTATGCTGGCTAGGGAGAAGGCAGGGCAACAGCAGCCCAGGTGTTGGCTGCTTTGCAATCAGCCTTCCCTCTCACCTGTACTAAGTTATTTAGTTTGTTGGGTTTTGGCTTACTCTCTTGGTGAACTTACTGGTTTATAAACCATGTTTTAGGGCTATGTCTTATGCAAGCTGGACAGTTATGATTTATTCAGTAAGTCATGATTAAACAAACTGATATGGCATGGTCTCTATCAGATTTCAGTTTTCAGCAACGTCAAGAATTTATTTATTTATAAGAGCAATACTAACTGTAGAACTCCTTCAGTTTTAAGAAAGTCTTCCACAGCAAGCCTAAAGAAGTTTACATGCTTGTATTTACAGGGATACAACATTCCAGAAGGATCTTCATGCCATAAATAGGCTCCTTTTGTGAAAATAAGAAAAGAGGTCTATTTTAAAAGGACATCGTTTAAATTGATTCATACATCATAAGCTGTGATTTGTTGAATAAGCCACCATAAACCGTAAACCATAATCTAAAAACTGTAATATGCCAAGAATCCATTAAAAAAAATATAGCTTAGTATAATGGGTAAGTGCAGTGTAGCATACTACTGAGTTAATGTAGATTCATATAAAAGGATGGCACAAATGTGACCTGTCTGGGCAAAAATTAATTGGAGATATTCAGCTTATGCTTTTAATGATTATTTTTATGAAAAGATAGATACTGCCCTAATACAGCAATATAGTATTTCTTTCTATTTCTTTCTATAATGTGAAAATATGCCTGGGTACAAGCCTCTTTTCCCTATAAAGTTTAGTTGTACTATTCTAATTATTAGAGCTATTTTTATTCTAACTGGGTTTTTTTACATCACATATTCACTAGAAGGACTGTGATGCAGCACTTTCCTCATTGTGCCATGTCCTTTTTCTCAGGATTACATGTCTACAGTATACCTAATTTTAAAGAAGCTGGTACTGTATGTGGCTGCAGATCATTCTGAAGGAGGAACCGTGAACCTTCCATTTCAGAAGCTACCCTCCATTGAAATGGAATGAGTCAATGACCTCAGCCTAAACCATTCTGTGACTATCTGTGATATAAGAATAGTACAGGCCCAAGTATGTTTGTTCACAACATTAGGGCATATCTGGGCAAGAATTGCACTTTAGAATTTTTAAAAAGTAATTCCCACTAAGGGAGCTTGCTGAAGTAGTTAAAAGTGTTGGATTAGGAACCAGGAGGCTGTGTGATCCAGTCCTGCCCTATATACAAAAGCCTACTGAGTGACTTTGGGCCTGTACTTGCGCAGCCTTAGGAAGACAGTACTGGCCAACCACTTCTGCAAATATTGCAGTCAGAAATGACTTGATGGACTGTAAAAACAACCAATCCCACTATGGTCAGTGTTTCATAAAAGTGTTGTTCTAGGATCCCTAGCATTCCATATGACCTACTGAGGCAAAATTAACTCTGTGAATTGTATTTGCATCGAACACTTAAAAGTGTGACTGTCTACTTTGGAATTGGTATATGTGTAGTATAAACTTAGTCACTCGGAGTCGCTGGATGATCAGATGGGTGACCTACACATTTAATAAATAAAATAAAACACAGTTACTCCTGATGGCTTCTAATAGAAACAAAAATTCAAGCAACCTCACAAGGAAACTTTAATATCAAGGATGGGTTGAGGCAGTTATTTGAATATAAATTCCATGAAAGTCCAGCTCTCGGGCACTCTGTACCTTTAAGAGGTGAACTTATCTTTTAAGTGGTTTTTTTGTCCAAGTATAATATTCAGATCATATTATTTTCAACTCAGTAGGAAATTAACAATCCTTTCAAATTTTCAAATCCTCCTGAATAATCTGAGGCATTTTAAAGTATGGACACTATTGCCTTTTGATTTATCCCAATACACATTTTGCCCTATGGATTTGAGATTTCTCAGCTTTGTTTCCTAAATGTTTACATAGCCTGTTTTGAAATTTCTATTCTCTTATTGCCTTGCGCTCTTGTTATTCCACTAGCATTGTTGTCTGGTGATTATCAGAGTTAGAGGCAAACATATGTAGAAGGCAACAAATTGGGGAAAAATAGCTTTCAGAAAATTGCAGGATGGAGGAGCTATCTTCACAGAAGTTCCTCATTCTCTGAGGAGGTTCCTAAATCAGAGTAAGCTATAATGGAGTTCATTTGGTTTTGGTTTACCATGTTGGGTGAATCCAATTGTTACTCTTTATTAAGCATGACATATAATATTAGGCAAGGCTAGCCACCATAGTTTATTCAGGAAATGTACAGTGTTTATTTGTCATACAGATAATCCTTGACTTACAGCAATTCATTTAGTGACCATTCAAAGTTACAACAGCACTGAAAAAAGTAAATTATGACCATTTTTCACACTTAAAACCATTGTAGGATCCCCACGGTCACATCATCAAAACTCGGGTACTTGGCAATTGACATGTATTTACGAAGTTGTAACTTTCTCAGTAAGCTTCTGACAAACAAAATCAATATGGAAAGCCAGGTTTGCTTAATGACCACATGATTCACTTAACTGCAGTGATTCCCTTAACTGTGGCAAAAAGGTGGTATCAAATGGGGCAAAACTCACTTAACAATTGCATTGCTTAGCAATAAAAATGTTGGGCTCAACTGTAGTCGTAAGTCAAAAAATGGCTCATCTCTCTCACAAAGGGACTCAGGGTGGTGTATAATAAAATATGAGGGTATAAGTAATTTTCTTAATATAGTTTTAAATTAAAAGGATTAACTCATTAACTATGAATACTTTATAACCCAGTGAAGGCCCTAGAAAATGGTACTTCTGGCTCTGCCATAAATCATGATTTACAAACCAGTGTTTAGGTTTAACCGTCGCAGATCAGAAAATAAGCCATATTAGGAATAACTATATTTATTTATTTAATTTCTATTCCCACCTATCTCAATCCAATTTACTCTGGATTGAGTCATATGGTGTGAATACAGCTAATGACAGCCTGATCTTGTTTTCTCGAATTTTTTGTCTGAAGGCTGCTGTTGAAAGAGAGGGAAATCAGTGCAGTGAGTGGATTTGTCACAAGAGTTTGACTTATCTGAAATGAAATAAGGGATTTCAAAGTAGGCTTGTTGAGAGGGAAGTAGGAGCCCTCTTTCTTGAGCAACTTATTTGTCTTGTAGCTTCATCAGTTTTTCTACAAAAGGGGGATTTGGTCACCGACTTTAAGCCATCACAAGACTCATTCCCTGAATGAGCAGGCTGCCCCACCTTCCACAAACTTGTAAGTTGATTGCATCCTTAATTTATAGTCTTTCTTCCTAGGATCTGATACACATTGATTCATAGGCCAGAATCTGTTTAACAATTCTTTATGACATAAACCACATTCAGAAAACAGCCTAAACCCAAACCGTGCCATCTTAAAACCATCTTGTACTGTCATTAAAAACCAAACTGGGGTCTATGACAATTCCACATGGCCAACTCACCACGGACAACTTGCCACAGCCAACCCGCCATGGCATCTCACCACAGGACAACTCACTGCGGGACAAGAGCTACACTAATACCAAAGAAATGGTGGAATAGAATCATTAAAGGATGCAAAAGGAGGGAACAGAGTGAAATGTGAATGGCAAAAATTAAAATAATTATTTATTTTAAATAAATAGAATTGTTAAATTGTCACACAATGAGTTGACCTGTGCCAAGTTGCCCGGGGCGAGTTGGCCACAGTGAATTTGCAGCAACGACTTTTGCTGTGGCAACTTGACCCATTCCCACCAAACTGTCAGCCTAGTTGTTAAAGGCTGTATCTGCGGGGCTTTAGTGGCGATCCATTGGCTGTGAGGGAGAAGGGTTGACTTATCGGGATGGCGTTCCCTAGTATGAACCCGCAACTATTCTGTGTGTTTTCCCGATGTGGGTGCTCAGAGCGTTATTCCTGCCACCGCCCCCAAAGACTCTTGCGCTGGGTTGTCGCCGCGTGGGATGTCTTGCAACAACTACGCGGAAAATCCAGCAGGAGGCCAACTGGGCCCGGGGCGGAGGTCAGAGCGGGGAAAGGAGGAGGGCTTCTCCGGCCGGCGGCGGGAGAGTTTAGGGTTAGGCACCTCCTGTGGCCAATCCCGCCAGGGGCTGCTCCCAAAAACTCCGCCGTGCGGCTCCTGGAGCAACTTTGAACCGGGAAGGCGAGAGACTGACTGAGCTGAGGGATCGGGCGGGGGACGGAGCCTCCTCCCCCCGCGGCATGGCGAATCCTCCTCCTCCTCGCAACCTGGGACAGAGACCCTTTAAGAGGTGGGGGCAGCGCCTGGAAGGCTTGGCTAGGGGGTAATTTAGGGAGCGGGCCGCTAGGACAGCCGCCTTAAAAGCGCCCTGAGAAGAGAAATACAAGCTTTGGTCCGGGGAGGGGGAAAGAAAGCCGAACCCACCACCAACGTCCCCCTCCAAACTTTTCGCATTTTGGCCCAGTGAATGAGAGTTCCACCCCCGTCTCCCTTCTCCTCCGCGTCTCTACTCCCCCACCCACCCACTCACCCATCCGTGCCCCGGGCGTGGAGTAAAATAGGATGGTGGTGCACAACGCCGAGCTTCGCTTGGCGCTGATTTGCCTCCTCCTGCTGCTGGCTGGAGCGAAGCCGAGCCGGGATCCTGCTGCGGCCAGCTGCGAATTCCGCGGAAAAGTAAGTTTTGTTTTTTGTTTTTTGCCCCGGGAGAACGAAGTGCGGGCGGAATTTCCACCCAGCGCGGGATGGAGAAGGAACACCCACCCCACCACCTCCCGGGTTCGTTGGGCCAAGGTGGGGAGGCGGCTTGGGAAGGGGAGTTTGCCTCTGGGGAAATCCGAGGGGTGGGTAGGAGGGCGCGCACACCTCCAGCTGTTTCTGCCTCTTAAGGTCAGGGAGCCTCCCGAGCTGTATCCGCCCGTGCAAGTTTTTTTTTTCCTGCAGAGCCGTTTAAGCTTTTCCACCAAAAGCTGGACTTTGGGGTTTGAGCGGGGCTTGCGGGATGAAGATGGCAAGTTGGTCAGGAGGTGTGCGTGAAAGCCGGACCTACCTTAGTCCTGAGGGCAAAGGCGAGGCTTTCTGCCTTCAAAGCAAATTTCAGAGCCACCCTATTGTGCTTTATGAATCAATGAGAACAATTTAGCTACCTGTTATAGAGGTGTCACCTTGGGGCGTGAGTGGGTGGGTACCTGTCGGAAATGGTTTAGGGGTACAGTATAATACTTTGGTTCAGGAAAGTGTGCTAAGCAGTCAGTGTCTGGGCAGATACGTGTTACTCATTGAGTAAGTCCGCCCTTTCCCACCTTCCCACCAGTGCAGGACTTTTGACTAGAGAGTATGAATACCCTTCCACTCCAGGTGTGTTGAAAGCGTCCCTCGGGTCCCTGAGTTTCTACCCCCACCCCCGCAACTCCTTGAGATGCATGTGAATTAACTTACTAAGCGGTAAACCGCAGGTCCAGGTTGCCCCTGTGTAGGAGCTGAGTGGAAGGAAGGGGAAACCGCTTTTCTAGGCTCTGAGAGATCGGAGAGATAGCATGGGTGGTGTTTTCTTCATAAGAGAGAAGAGAGGGGGCGGGGTGTAAATTAGCCCTTGATGGGATTTAGAGTGCCTTTAATGAGATCCAGCCGGGAGAGGAGATAAGGTTCAGCGGAGGTGCCTGCCTGCTGTTTGTTTGGTTCGGCCTCTTTTGAGTTGTGTTTACTTTTGACACTCCTTCGCCAAGCTGTGGATCCCCCATCCCTCCTTCGCACTGTCCGCACCTTACCAAGATTGGGGGCGGTGGGGGGGAGGAGCAAAATCAGACAGGAGATTCCTATATTGCAAATGAACCTCTGCAGCTGCAGCTTCCTTCCGTTGTGTTTTTGTTTTAAATCTCTCCTAAAAGAAATTTGTTAAATGGCTGTTTAAATCTGTTAAAGACTGCTTTTTTTCTCTTTCAAAAGTCTGCCTGCTGATTTGGGGGGCATCTGAACTAGCTAAATAAAATTATTTCACATTTTTCATAGAGACACCCCTTTGTCCCCCTTCCACCCCCAATGAGAGTTTTATAGAAGATTGCAAAGAGCAAACTGATCTGTGGATGGCCTCTATAATCCTGTTCCCTGGAAATACTAATTCTCCCAAAAATAAAACTTTGGAGTGAAATTATTTTTAAAACAGCAGCCTGCATCTTAATTCTGACTTGCCCATGTGCTGTTGTACCTTGCTGGGAAGTATGATGATGTTCACTCAAGATCTTATTCCCAAAGAGGTGTGCATAAACTTGCAGCTATAGTTAGGAAATAAAAACTATTGAACTGGCCTTTTCTTCTGAACAAGTCTTTATAGGAGGGAGTTGTCGTCTAATATTAAGGCAGGAGCAGTTTTACTCAAACTTGTAATATCTTTTTTTCTTGTCACACAAATGGTCAAAAATTCTACTTTTGAACTCCAGGGCAGGTTTGAACTAGAGTTGCAGGAAAAAGTAAATTCATGTGTATTTTTTTGTATCAGGAATGTATATGAGTCAAGAAAACACCTACCAGGTCAGGCTATACACTAATATCAGGGGAGTCACACTTGTTTCTTAAATAATTCTAAAAAAGAATGGCTTTAAAATGTGTAGTGACCTCATTCACTTATGTTCCATCTAGCTTAAGAAGCAATTCATGTACAGAATTGTGGACCTTGGTAATAGCAATAAAGAATGAAATTGAAGAAATAGACTGCTAAAGAAATCCAAGCATTTGGTTAGAATGGGGCAAAAGTCCAGAAAGCAACTTTTCAAATGGTTTTAATCCTGAGTACATTCCTTGAAAGCAAGTCAGTTTTAATTTAGTGTCATGCAGTGCACTGGGGAATCAGTCTGGTGGAGTGACATTAGAGTAGCATGTGGTGATGGCTGAGCAAGAATTAAAATATGCTGTTTATCAGCAGACTAAAACAATGTTTTAAAAAAATCCAGCAAGTGTTAGTCAAAAATTAGTGTTATCTCATATAACTTTATTCAGAAGTAAATCCTACTAAATTGAATAGGCTTTACTCCCTGGAAAGCATGCACGGCTTTTAGCAATGCTTCTACTAAAATCAGCTGGGTTTATGCTAGTCCTAAATTATTTCTTTGCTTTTAATGGCATTTAGCTACCATTAAATCTGACTTGATTTTAGTTCAATTCCAAGCAATGCTGAAAATTTTGTTAGAAAACTATGGTGCTATCCAAAATAACGAATGCTTCAGGGTGAGATTCACACAGTTCTTTCCTGATGATCTAATTGTGCAAGTTGGTATGTATCAATAATTAAATTTCATCTAATCTGATTCTAGTCTAGTCAGATTTTGAAAAACAGTGAATCGGCCCTAGAAACTAATTGACAGGCATGGCATTCAATAAAGCACTATCATAATATCGTTGACATGGGCCTGCTCACACTCTGTTGCTGTGCTCTTTATCCCTTGGAGTTGCTGCCTATATAGAATGTTACAACAATCTGACTTGAAGATAACTAAACTATAAATGACTGTAGCAAGATCAGTGTTCTCCAGAAAACACATAATCGTTGCATCTAAGAATAATAACAGGAAAACAGGGGAACCCTTGTAGGACTTCAAAGGTTTTGAGACACACAAATCTTTAGAGTGCATCTATTGAGACTTTTTGCCTCTCAGAAACAATTGGATCTATCAGAAAAGTTGCCTTCAAGTTACTTAGAAGAAAACCATGGCTGATAATGTCAATACCAACAGAGAAGTAATCTCTCTCTTTATCTCCCAATGTATCTAACTCTACCAGAATGATCAAAGCTCTGTGTAGCTCTAAACCAGACTGAAAATCTGATTTTAAAGGATTCAGATCACAGGTGGGTAACACCTGGGCTGTTACTCATAGTTTTTGTAGCCACTGATTAATTGCTGGTCCACATTCTCTGGGTGGTATGCTGCCTGAGAAACTGGGTGATAAATAGATAAGTCGTGTTTTGAATCTTACATCTTCTGTCATATCGCTAGCTGGCCTTAGGCAAGCCACATGGCAGCAACAGTAGAGAGACAGATGCTACTTCTGAATTTATTACATAAAGCAGTAAAAGGTTAGCTGGCATTTGTGACAAAATATAGAGAGGGGTAGGGATATAATTACTCTCTACACCCAAGGAATTGGCATATTTGGGCATGCCACATGCATCTCTAATGTTATGGTCCCCAGTGAGCCTAAAGGCTTGTAATAAATTTCCAGGCATCATGTATTGGTCAGACTCAAAGCAGATGCTGGCTAATATCAATTGACAGGTCTTTGCGATGCCACACTAGTCTTTCAAATATAGGCATTAAAAAGAAGATTAACTTCTCTCTGTGTATGCTCCATCTGTCACTTTCTTGGCTTCCAAAATACCCCCACTAGTTCTGGGGATGGTTCTGTATTCTAGCGCAGGGGTCTCCAACCTTGGCAACTTTTAAGACTTGTGGACTTCAACTCCCAGCTTTGCTGGCTGAGGAATTCTGGGAGTTGAAGTCCACAAGTCTTAAAGTTGCCAAGGTTGGAGACCCCTGCTCTAGGGCACATCTGAGGGAGAACATTGCATCCATCTCTTCAAAAGGGATGGAAGCTGCTGGAAGCTGAATGGACAGAATATACTGCAATGACAGAGGTGACATGGGAGAGCTTTGGACCTCTGGATCCTGATGAAGTTGACAAAGTTTCCTGCAATGTTAGCTCTACTACTTGTGGATTGGACCCCTGCTCCATCTGGGTAATCAAAGTGGCGAAGAAGAACACCAATAATTTGATGCAGGGTGGTCCCAATGTCTCTTTGAAGGAAGGGGAAATGTCAGAAGCTCTTAAAGATGGACTGGCTTGCCCAGACCTGGATCTAACAAAATTGGGTAGTTTCCTTTTGGGAGAAGATTAATGAGAAAGTAAGGATATATTAGTCCACATTTTGCTTTTTGCAATTTAAGTTCATATCTGGACATGAAATAGAAACCAAACTAATCACTGTCATAGATGAAGGGGCTTAAATGGAGGTGGCATGACCATCCTTCTCCTTTTAGAACTTTCAGCAGTTTTTGATACTGCTGACTAAGATATCCTTTCTGAACCCACTGCAAAAGTTATGAGTTGGAGGCAAGCATTTTGCCATTCCTTATCTGAGCAGACAGACCCAGAGGGTGGTTATGGTAGTGGGGGAAGAACCCATGGCATTTTGTAGGAAGTGTCTCCATATTCAGTCCTTTCTCCTTGCTGAAAGAGGTCATCCACCGCTTCAGGATGAAATGTTACCAATATGCAGATTATACTCAGTTACACATTCCCTCCACCTTCCCTGAGCCTAGTAGAACATGTGGGTAAAAATGATGATCCAAAACAGGGGTCCCCAAACTTGGCAACTTTAAGACTTGTGGACTTCAACTCCCAGAATCCCAGAAATTGCCAAGTTTGGAGACCTCTGATCCAAATCTTGAAGCTTTCATCTTCGATAGGGAAAAAACAGGATTAGACTCAACCCAAAGAAGACAGAGTGGTTGTTGATCCAGTTACTGATTCCGGGGTTGCATTGTTTCTAGTTCTTGATGGGTTTGCTTTTTTTAAAAAGCCAAATTGTAGGCTGGGGTTCTGCTAAAGAGTAGATCAAGGGTCTTCAAACTTGGCAAGTTTAAGGCTTGTGCACTTCAACTCCCAGAATTCCCGAGCTAACCTGATTGGAGGAGGAATTCTGGGAGTTGAAGACCACAAGTCTTAAAGCTGTCAAGTTTGAAGACCCCTGGAGTAGATGAAGACTGTGGCCAGAAGGGTTTTTGCAGAACTTTGACTGGTGCACTACAGGTGAAACTCAAAAAAATAGAATATCGTGCAAAAGTTCATTTATTTCAGTAATGCAACTTACAAGGTGAAACTAATATATGAGATAGACTCATTACATGCAAAGTAAGATAGTTCAAGCTGTGATTTGTCATAATTGTGATGATTATGGCTTACAGCTCATGAAAACTCCAAATCCACAATCTCAGAAAATTAGAATATTGTGAAAAGGTACAATATTCTAGGCTCAAAGTGTCCCACTCTAATCAGCTAATTAAGCCATAACACCTGCAAAGGGTTCCTGAGCCTTTAAATGGTCTCTCAGTCTGGTTCAGTAGGAATCACAATCATGGGAAAGACTGCTGACCTGACAGTTGTGCAGAAAACCATCATTGATACCCTCCATAAGGAGGGAAAGCCTCAAAGGTAATTGCAAAAGAAGTTGGATGTTCCCAAAGTTCTGTATCAAAGCACATTAATAGAAAGTTATGTGGAAGGGAAAAGTGTGGAAGAAAAAGGTGCACAAGCAGCAGGGATGACAGCAGCCTGGAGAGGATTGTTAGGAAAAGGCCATTCAAAAGTGTTGGGGAGCCATCACACACAGATGGATCCTGGACATGGGATTCAAATGTTGTATTCCTCTTGTCAAGCTGCTCCTGAACAACAAACGTCAGAAGCATCTTACCTGGGCTAAAGAAAAACAGACCTGGTCTGTTGCTCAGTGGTCCAAGTCCTCTTTTCTGATAGCAACTTTTGCATCTCATTTGGAAACCAAGGACCCAGAGTATAGAGGAAGAATGGAGAGGCACACACTGCAAGATGCTTGAAGTCCAGTGTGAAGTTTCCACAGTCTGTGCTGATTTGGGGAGCCATGTCATCTGCTGGTGTTGGTCCACTGTGCTTCATTAAGTCCAGGGTCAACGCAGCCATCTACCAGGAGATTTTGGAGCATTTCATGCTTCCTTCCGCAGACAAGCTTTATGGGATGCTGACTTCATTTTCCAGCAGGAAAATGCTCATGGTGTCTGGCTGTGCAGTTGTCTGAATCCTTAAGCAAGAGAAATATCTGATTCTGTTTTGGTTAGCATCTCGATTGTGTCTTGTTTATTTCAAAGAAGTTCAAAGCTGAGACTAGATTTGCTTTGGAAATATCTCAGCCCAAGTATGTTGGTAACTTGATTTCATGGAAGACTTGAATGTTGCTATAGACCAAACTTTTTTCAGATCTCTGAACAAGCTTGTTAAGTCACTGAGTAATATAGGTGTTTCTCTATAGATATAATTGGAAGGTAGATTAAAAGGTATCCTTTTTATATCAAGTTTTTTATTTTATATTAGTTATACATATCAGTGCATGAACAGTGTGATACCTGGGTATCATACATTTAGTACAGATAAACATAATGTTGTAACTCATAGTTATTACATTTCATTTTCATTGTTTCATGTTATTTAAACATATCTAATACTACCACTATTCAACTTCTAGACCTCCCCCTTGTTATTGCATAGATCTTGTTAAATTAAATATGTATATGGTTGTTCCTCTCTTATTTCTATTTCTATTCCTTCATATTTTTCCCATTGGTTCATTTAAGCATACATAACATTTCTTTTCACCATTAAAGTATCCTTTTGTATGCCTGTTACTTGAGACTGTATAATATCCAGAAAATATGCATAACCTTCAGAAAATCGTCTAGACAGCTGGTTGTTTTTTTGCCCTAGATTCAGTTATGCTATGGTAGAATTATGAAATGGGAAAAGCTAGTCAGTGTGTATTCAGATGGCAAATGAAAAGCCCAGGTCAACATCCTTATCTAGTAAATTTTATGTTCTCTTGCTACCTTTGTAGGATCTGATTGCCAGCTCCCAAGCTGTTTAGTTCCATCTTCCCCATTGTGACTATACCTATCAATGCTGATGTGAAAGGGTAAAGGGAAGTCTGGTAAACTGATCAACACCACTGTTCTTCTAAAAATCTGCGATTTATTTTGGGTCAAAGGTAGTTTGCTGCCATGAAAGAACAGAGTAATCACATAGCCAAGAATGATTGACTATGTACTGTATTCTATTAAAGCGCCCAACTTTGGACCATTTGGGCTTTTCATACTTTTCATCTGACTTGCACCATCTGAAATTAATAGTTATAGGACCATGTTTCCATGTTTGTTTGCTGGTTTATTTATTAAATTTCTACACCACCCATTTCAGCTAAGTGATTCTCGGTAGTTTATAGCAACATAAGTTGTACCCTTTTTGGTGATTGCTCTTCATGCTGATGCCTACATTAAAATTTTATCTGATTTTCACATTCTTTTAGATTGAAAGTAGGTGAGAAGGAAAGAAAGCTATTTGGCAAAATGTTCCATTTCCAAGAGTCATTATGGCAAAGATGGGGAAAAGAGGCGACTTTAGCTATAATCTCTTTAGCTTACACATTATCCTTAAGTTCTACTTGAGCTTCTAAAGTACCATGGCTATTTAAAAAAAAAACCCCACAGTTGAAGGAGCTAGACATAAAATGTCTCATTTTAAAATCACTCTCAGCAGTTTCTGTTCCTGGTCCTTTATTTTTTGGATGAATTTGGATGAATGTTTGAGAACGGCAAAAGTTGTAGCTTGTAGAAAGTTGTACAAGCGATGTTGAAGCTTGTGCCTCCTTTATGCTTTTATATGCTAATTTATTTCTCTATCCTATTTCCAAACATACAGTGATTTATTTTATGCCTTAGCTGTTATTTAAAATGACTAAGCTAGAACATATTTCATAATTCTCTCTCACAAATGGTCAAAAAAGGCCCATTTTTCAGACTTTCACATTGCTAACCTTATCCAAGTTCTGTTATTTGTGATGTTCAAATGTTAGCTTCCTATTTTCAGTATGGTAATGTCTGAACACTTTAAAGGTTATTGTTACAATAATCCTAAATAACTGAACACACTATAGCACATTATATACCTGGTAACTCATGAAAATTAAAACTTGTATTCAGTGTTTTGAGCATAGGTCCTTGAATTGTGCACATACTCATCATGCATTCATGCACATTCATTCATTCATTCATTCATTCATTCATTCATTCATTCATTCATTCATGTAGCTTCCATAAATTGTGTGATTCTTGCTTTGCTTCTGAGCAGTCTCACCTTCACTCTGCCAGATGGAGTCATATTTTATTACAGAAGCCAGACTGTCAAAACAATATTAATTATCAGCAGGAAGAAGCAAGTTCCGTGCTGGCTTCAATCTCTTTTTTCTGTGCCAATGAATGAGACTTGAGATTGCTTAATTTTGGATTGAAAGTTCCCCTACTTTTGAGTGTTTGTGCAGTGAAGGAACAGCTTCATCGTATTGGGTTTGTATTTTAAAACCCATTTTTTTCCTATGACTAATCACATTTGTTTCAGTTTTAATATTAGTATTTTTCCCAGCCAGAAAAATAGATAACACCTGCTTAGTTTTGCCACTATAAAGAGTAAATCTGAAAAGTGCTTAAATGCTTTTCTTCAAGACTGTCTTCAAGTCTTGAACTGTTTGTAGTGAGATTTTTGTTTGAAACCATGTTATACTTTATGCTTTCTCTTATGGCAAAGGCAGTCATACTCTTAAGTGATAACCAGAAAAGTCACCATGTTAATAGAAACTCATTTCATTTTTATTTCTTGGCTGTTATAATGCATAACCATGTGTGGCTTTTCTTGAGGTTAATTTCCGTTAATTCTCATAACAGGAAGAGGATTACTCAGTAGTCAAGTCCATTCACCCTGCTTGACAATATGAGGAGCTTAGTTGGAAATGCAGTTTATAGTTGCTTGATTATTTATTGTAACTTCTGCTTGTCCTTCTTGATAGTGCTGTATATGACTCCTCCATTTTTATGCTTATTAAAAACATAGAGCTTACTGGGCTTTTTTATTTGTGATTTTACTTCTGTAAGCCAACCAGAGTCACTGTGGCTGTGTTATGCGGCCATACAAAATTTCTTAATAAATAAGTAAATAAAACCTTTGGAAACATGGGCTTCAAAACTGAGAGCATAGGGGCCATATTCCCACACTGTATATGCCCATACATGGACTTTTTTCTAACTTATGCTTAAGATGGTATGTATATCAATCATAGTTTAGTATGTATGCCAATCATAGTTTAGGTTTGAAAGCAACAACCCATTGTGGTTTATATAAGCCATGTGTTTTTCGAGCCTAATTTTTGTGTGACATCAACGAGCAAAGCGTTATTTCAGTTAGCAACAGTTAAACTAAGATTTCAGAAGACTTCACCAATGTGGTGCCATCCTAAAGTGTTTGTCTACAACTCCTATCATCCTGTAATCATCACCTCTCTAGTTGGAGAAGACTGAGCTACCCCACATTGGTTCCCCACTTTTCTACCTGTTCTTTTTTTTCTACTGTCAAAATATAAGCTCTTGGGACAAGGACCTAGGTATGAATTTCACCGTCTAATGGTCTTTCTATCTAGTTTGTGACACATTAGCCTTGCCACTTGCTCACAGTAATCTCCAAAAGTATACAATGTACTTCCCACGCAAAGATTTTGTTTTTATAAGATTTTGTTTTTATAGGTGTTGTAAATTGTAAATTGAAGCTATGGTCAAAATGAATTTTAAAGGAAGATCTTTCTTCAAAATAAGATAACGTATCTTAACTGTACTTCTTAAAAAACAGCTGATCTCAAATGATTTAAGTTGAAGAGGTCTTGAATTTAAAAAAAAAATTGTATGAAATATTTTTCTCTCTCCAGAAAATCACCCTTGACTAATCAACTTCTTATAAACATGAACTTAGAAGGGGCCATTGGAGGCCTCTGAATTCAATGTCCTACTCAAACAGGAACCCAGATTAATGTATCACTGATAGTTTAGTTTTGGCTTAAATATATTCAGTGGAGGGTATCACACCGTAATGTTAATTGACCGTAATGTTTCTAGAGATTTGATGTTTCCAGAAGTCTTACATCTGGGTTGGGCATTCAACAGACTTAAGACAAGCACCCAGATGCTAAGGATGAGATCAAAGGAAAATGAAATGTGGCATTCTCAAGGCAACTTAGGTATTTGATTCCTGCTTTCTCTACCTTTTAGTTTGGAATGCTTATTGTTTCAGTTCACAGACACTAAGCGAACTCTAGGTCACCAAAAGGAACCTTCCAGAATGTATGGAGGAGTATAGTAGGTCAGTTTAAGGAGGAGTACTGCAAGCTAGTAATTTTAGATACAAGACATAATTATAATGACAGAGGTGGGAGGCCTTAGATAGCCATATGCAATACTTAATTGGGATATACAGCTTTATTGAGAAGCATATAATTAAGACTGAATTCCCTTCCAAGTCAGTTAGCTATCCCTGATTATGATTAAAACTCGGATAAATAGCGTTGTATTTTAAACTCAAATTGTAGAACCACCATTGTTACAGGAATAACATGGCATCTGCTTCTTTGGCAACAGAGTTTCTTTTGTGGGTGTGGGCGTGTTTTTTTTTCCTCTTGAAGATAAGAAATACCACTTCACTTTAGGAAAAGTTATAAGATTAAAAATAATAGCATGCACATTTTTAAAGCATTCATGGCTAGGAAATTACAACTATAACAACTATTAAAAATCATAAAAAGATGTTGCAACACTTAATTTGATGCACTCAAATTTGGTACACCCACCTAATTTGGTAGACTCAGATATACCCATGTATGTCCTGAATGCTGAATGCTTGGTCTCCTGGATGTTTTCCATCATTGTTCACTCTCCAGATGATGGAGTCCTAATTTTTAACCGTGAAGTTGAGGTGTGGTTGCACTGTTGCTACGTATTTCAAAATGAAGAATGTATCCATGGAACTGTCTGTGGAGATTCCCAGCCATCCAGGTCTTGGTTGTCCCGTGGTTTTTCAGCTCTTTGAAGAAGCTTCTTGGATGAGAAACTAAATGTCCTCAAAGAAAAAACAAAGTCCAGTTGCCTCTTGAAAAACCACCTTTGGGATATGCATGGAACTGTATGAACCAAGGAGGTTCATACAGCTCCCTTTTTCTTTGCAAGAGACTCTTAGTACATTCTGAGGGCTTGGCAAAGGACCTCTATAACTTCTGCTTGAAATGTGAAAATTTCATGACTTCTCAAAAGGACCTTGCATGGTCAGTTGTACATCTCCAGCTCACCTGATCTTTGCTTCTGTAGAGTCAGTATCCTGGCTGTGGCTTCATAGGTATGCCTGGAGTCTGTGGAACTTTTAGAAAACTGCACTCAAGTCTTGGAGAGCTGCAGCACTTCAGTGCTTTAGGCAACATGTTTGAGAGGTGTTTAATGAGTTTTGCACGTGGCTTTGCATAATACAGGTAGTCCTCGACTTATGACCACAATTGAGCCCAAAATTTCTGCTGTTAAGTGAGACATTTGTTAAAGTGAGCTTTGCCCCATTTTATGACTTTTCTTGCCTCAGTTGTTAATTGAACCATTGCAAGTTGATAAGTTAGTGACTCAGTTGTTAAATGAATCTGGCTTCTCCATTGACTTGCTTGTCAGAAAGTCACAGAAAGTGGTCGCATGATCTGCTGTCCCGACACAGCAACGGTCATAAATATGAACCAGTTTCCAAGCCTCTGAATTTTGATCACATGACCATGAGGATGCTGCAACGATTGTAAGTGAAAAATGGACACAAGTCACTTTTTTCAGTGCCGTTGTAACTTTGAACAGTCACTAAATGAACTGTTGTAAGGTGAGGACTACGTGTACTTTATAATGCTGTCACTTAGTATTGTGACATTATTCCATATGGCCTTATGGAATATTTGATTGCAGGCAAATTGTCTGGTGCAACATTTGAGAGTAGTATTGAAGCAGTTTGCCCTTGTTGCTTTCAGGATTCCCTGCCTTCCATCCCCCAATTTTTCCAGTTGGTCTACTGTTTTGATTTTCTTGTAAGTCTTAGCAGTTTTATACATCTGTAGCAAGTTTTAATTCATTGTGTGTTATTTATTAAAATATTTTGGTTGTTTAAATCTTTTTTAAACAGGACAGATGCTTATGGTACCTTGTAAAATGTTCTGGAGCTTTTAGTTTTTGGATGAATTATTAATAATAGTAAACTGACTTGGAGTCAATATTGATGCCTGTTGACAGCCTGAACTAGTCTCTGCAGTTTTCTTGGTAAGATTTTTGGAAGTGGTTTGCCATTGCCTCCTTCCTCGGGCTGATAGTGACGGACGGGGCCAAGGTCATCCAGATGGCTTCACGCCTAAGGCGGAACTAGAACTCATAGTCCACAAGTCTGGTGCCTTCACCACTACAGCAAACTGGCTTTCCTTGAACAAAGTAGAAGCATAATAAATAAATTCATAGCAGAAATAATCTAAGGTAATATAGTTTTCTGCATTAAACCACTCTTATTGACATACTTGTGGGAAATGACAGGTGTAATCTTTTTGCTGTATCTGAAGCAGACCTGAATAAATGGAATCTAAATGTTTTAATAAGAGAGACAAGACTGATGAATGTTCCCTTTTATTGTTGCCCAGGTGGCCCCTATTCAATAATTGTCAAATAGCTTTTGAAGATGAATACAATGTCAGATTTTGGTGTGTAATTTTAAATATGGCATTTTCAAATTCAGATCATCTGGAGGAAACACATTGTTACTGCTTTGGAAATACCTCTGCTAAACTGCAGTACAACTTAAGGAAAGTAATAAGTGTTACTAGTGTGAATGGAATGCTATTTCCTGTTTTAGATCTATAAATACAACCAGTGCAGTGGCCATAGCTTGAATGAACTTAGCATCTATTTTAAATGTTTTAAAAATAAAAATTATTAGATAACTGGCCTCCATATGCCTTTCCAGCTTTCCTAAATTTAAGACAATCCCCCACCAAATGATTTTTGGGGGGAAAAAATTCTCAATAAAAACAAAAATCCCTCCTACCACTGATCTTACCTATCTTGCCAAACCTAGTGTTGATTACAGTTGAACCCAATCCTGAAATCTTCCTCCCTCCCAAAATGTGTACATCCATGAAATCTTTGCATAAATGTATGTGTGTATGTGTGAGTCTATATACCTGCCAGACACTTTATCAAAAGGCAAGGGTGTGATAATTAGAAAGTATTAATTGAATTAAAAATAATTAACTTTCATTGACAGTAACATTTACTTCATTTACAAAATTAAATATTTTACATCTACATATATTAATGATACTCATTGACACAGGGACCTGTCACATGTAAAAATGTACAATAAAAATAAATATGGCTCAAAAAGTTGAGAAAGGTTTCTCTCAGATGTGCCCAGTGTGACCAATGGGCTTTCTGCCTACAACATATAAGTATTAACTGCAAACACATAGTGATATGCTTTACATTCAGGGTGGGCTGCTACTGGTTCACACTGGTTCAGATGAACCGGATGCTAATTTTACATCTGGTTCACCGAACCAATAGTTCTGGTGACTGGCTGGCCTCTCCCTTCCCAGGAGTCTCCACACAGCCCGTTTTGGATCCCAGGTAAATTCAGGGCCTGCATAGAGGCTCAGGAGGGTGAAAAATGGGCCTTTGGAGGCTCTGGAAAGCCAGAAACTGGCCCATTTCTGGCCTCCAGAGAGCCTCTGAAGTCTGGGGAAGGTGAAAAATGGGCCTCCCAGAAGTTCCAGAAGGCCGGAGCCCAGGGAGGCCGTTTCGCCCTCCTGGAGGCTTGAAGAAAGCCCCCGGAGCCTGGGCAGGATGAAAACTGCCCCCCCACCCACTGTGATGTAGGAGGCTGACTAGGCCATGCCCAACATGGCCATGCCCACCACCAACTGGGCAGAGAACCAGTTGCTACATTTTTGGAAGCCTACCCCTGTTTACATTCCATGTAGGTGGCTTCATATTACTGGTACTTTTTGTTTGAATAGACTGTTTTGGGGATAAATAACCATACTGAGCTGGAGACGCTTTGTGTAACTCCACAAAAGAGATGAGGCAAGTAGTCCCACCACCATCGGATCTGCCTGGAGGAAGTGGAGTGCCTGGTTTAGATCAGTCTCTAGACCCATTTGCCAAGAAGAAAAGTCAAATTTAACTCCCCTTTTGTTGAACTTCCATTAGCAAGGAGAGGCATTTTTGTTCAGGTGGACGTGGGGCTTTTAAGCAATGGACAAAACCAGTGGAAAAGAAGCTTTTGCTCTCAGTTTGGAAAGGGGGGTATCTGTAGCCCAGAATTCAGAATGCCTGACTGAAATTAGGAAGGTGGAAGTTGATGCAGGAAATGATCGCTGAGTTATCATTTGCCTGCCAGTCCTGTAAAGCAGGGGATCCCAAGCCCTGGGCCAACAACAGGTGCCAGTCCGTGGCTTGTTACCTTGTTTCCCCCCAAATACTACCTATCCTGAAAGTAAGTCCTAGCTTGATTTTACACATGTGCCCAATATAAGCCCTATCCCCAAAATAAGCCCTAATTAAGATCCTGCCCACTCCAGGGTGCACGAGTAAAAAATTAAGCTAGGGTGGGGATGGGGGGGTAGAGCTGCCCTACTACTTACTTTTGGACAGTTGTAACCAGGACTCGCACACCCCAACACCTGCCTTGCCGGCCCATTCCTTCTGTAGCTGGCAAGGCTTTCCTGAAGGCCTCTGTAGCTGATAACAAAGCTCTGGATCGATCTGGAGCTCTGTTATCCGCTGTAGAGGCCTTCAGGAAAGCCTTGCTGGGTTCCAGTTCTACTCTCTCTCTTCTGCTATGGGTTTCAGAGAAATGTATTATGTGAAAAACCACTTTTTAAAGGCACAAACTGCTTCTTTCTTGGGCAACCACAATGTCTGGTTTTAAAGTTGCAGGATTGAGTCTAGGAAAGTAGGATCGCCCTTCATAGGACAGTCTAAAACAGAGGTCTCCAAACTTGGCAATTTTAAGACTTGTGGACTTCAATTCCCAGAATTCCTCAGCCAGCAAAGTTGGCTGAGGAATTCTGGGAGTTGAAGTCCACAAGTCTTAAAGTTGCCAAGTTTGGGGACCCCTGGTCTAAAAAAATGTAGGCCTTTGTCTCATCCTGGGACCTTTCTTACATTAGATCTGAGAACAAGGGGTGAAGAGTGGGTGGGCGGGCGTTAATCAAATTCTGAGTGGACCCAGGGCAATGCCTTTTCATTGTAAAATGCCTTTTCGAAAGACTTGGATCTGTCTGTGTGCTCTTTGTTACATACAGATCAGGCTTATTTAAAACAAAGGCCTATTGACCTTCCTAACCCCTTTCTATGCCTGTGGTAGCTTTCAGGATTCATTGTTTGCTTTTAAGTGGCTAGGTGACACTTCTCGCCTCTTTGGACTTTCAGTTATCTTCATTCATCTTATCCACAAATAAGAGAGGCTTCCTTTTTTCACCCCCCCCCCATATCCCGCCCCAAATCACTTCGCCTTTATCTGTAGGCTGCTAGTATCAATCTTCTATTAGATTTTAAAAGTTTCAAATGGACATTTGAAGGCTGTTTGCAGCATTCTGTTTCTTTTTGCTTATTGGGAGATGCTGTGGTCTTGGCTTTTTTTTAATAGCATTTATAGGAGGGTTTATTATTGATGTATAATATCAAAGTTTTACTTTTTTCTTTTCTTTTACATACATACTATGAGGAGTATTGTTTGGTTTCTTTTTTGGGATAAGTAACATTGTACAAAGCACAGAATAAGGAGTAGTAACAAAAGAAATTAGAGGTACCAGATTAAAGAAGGGAAAAAAGGCCTTCTAAATATATGAATTTAGACAGCACTTTAGAAATGTTCTGTAACCTCAGACCATTTTCTTCTAGGTGAAATCAGTAATTGTGTTGTCTTGTTCATTTCTCAGTGATTGTTCCCTTTTCTATTTCAGTTGAACCAATGCTTATGTAGCTTGCTACTATGAGAAGTTTACCTAATATCTAACAAAGTCATTTTTTTTGTTTTATTTTTTGAATGTTTCCCAGCCTTCCTAAAATTCTGCATTAGAAACGTAGCCTCATTCAAGATTTGTACCCAATCTACTGTTTTCTCAGTAACTTTAATGACAGGCTTAATGATTAGTTGTTCCCCATGTTGTTTTCACACATTTAGGCTTGTTTATTTTCCCTGCTCTGTTTCCTTTCCTTCAGCAAAGTGAGCTGAACTCCTTCCTGTGGACTATAAAGAGAGACCCGCCATCTTACTTTTTTGGTACCATTCACGTCCCTTATACTCGAGTCTGGGATTTTATCCCTGAGAATTCTAAGAAAGCCTTCCAGGACAGTCATATTGTCTACTTCGAGCTGGACCTCACAGATCCCTACACAATCTCTGCTTTGACCAGTTGCCAGCTCCTGCCACAGGGCAAGAACCTTCAGGATGTGCTCCCCAGGGACCTCTACCGCCGACTCAAGCGCCATTTGGAGTATGTCAAGCTGATGATACCTTCCTGGATGACTCCAGATCAACGAGGCAAAGGCCTGTACGCAGACTACCTCTTCAATGCTATTGCAGGCAACTGGGAGAGGAAAAGGCCTGTTTGGGTCATGCTGATGGTGAATTCTCTGACTGAGGTGGACATCAAGTCACGGGGTGTACCTGTTTTAGATCTCTATCTGGTTCAGGAAGCAGAACGCCTCAAGAAGCAGACGGGTGCAGTCGAAAAAGTAGAGGAACAATGCCATCCATTGAATGGTCTCAATTTTTCTCAGGTAAGGATGTTCAGACTGTTTTTTGATAGACACATAAAATACTCAATCTGTGCTCTCATAATTCTTAGCTGGTAACCTTTCCTTAGAGAAACAGAAGAAGCTGGAACATTAGGTCAGCTTTTTGTCATTGAATACCTTTGTCTAATGTTAAAAAAGAAGGAAGCAGATCAACAGAATAAATATTATAAAAGTAAAACAAGGTACAGTCCATAAGACTGTGCTTTTATCAAAGTCCCAGCAAAATAAACATCATATCTCCTATTTGAATAGTAATATATTTGTTCTAGGAATACGGTGTTGTTGTTTTTATTTTTTAATTTAAAAACACTTTTTACACACATATTTATAGCTATTTTTTCTGTTCAGGCTTGAACTGTTTCACATTTCTCCTGCTGTGACTCTGCAAACATGTACAGATCTGTCAAGTATTTGTTCTAAGATAAATGTGTAAATTGAGATCCCTAACACCTTTCTGTTTAACAAACTAGAGTTGCAGGCAAGTTTTTTTTCTTTTTAATGCACGATTTGGGTTTGTTAAGGGAACCTTGTTTTATAGCTTTCCATTAACACCAGGGTGATTAATACAGTATATTGACTGCAAGTCCTTCATCACAGGCCATTTGGGCTAGAAGTGATGAGTATTGGAGTTCAATAGCATCTTGGTTAGGAAAAAAACCCCTAACAATATAGATTTCTCTTGGTTAGCTAGCCAAGAGGAGAAATTGGAAGGCTGGTGAAGCATACATAAGCATACTTGATATGTAATCAAAGCCAATTAGCATGACTTCACAAATGTGTTGTTCTTTGATGAATAGTCACTGTGCAGCACTTTAAAAGGCAAAATATAGCACCTGTCTGCAATCCTTTGGGGGGTGGCATATCTTCTCCCAAAATTGCACAGGTTCTAATCATGGCTGCAGTGCAATTCCAGAGTTGCAGACAGGTGCTACGTATGCACTTCTATGTTCTCCAAAGCACCTTTTTGCTTTCAGATACAAATTACTGCCAGTACTGTTGTCTTACCACTAGGGGAGGTGTTGGCAACCTTAAAACTCAAAGAGCCATTTGGATCTGCTTCCCACAGAAAAGAAAACACTGGGAGCCACAAAACCCTTCCCATGCCTGACTATTTCCTAAGCGGCCACAAAACTAGCATATATAGTTGAATTAAAGATTCTGTTTTCTTCTGAAACTTTTCTTTTCTTGGATTTATCCACGGTTAGCCTATCGGGGGTCGAAAAGCTCAATAAATTGCATGCCAGTGGGTGTCACACATTGGCAGTTGCTATGCATATTTTGAGAAAACAGGAGCCACAGCAGAGGGATGAAAGAGCCACATGCGGCTCCAGAGCCACGGGTTGCTGACCCCTGCACTAGGGACTTAATGGGGATGTTTGAAAAGATACCTATAATTTGAACAAAAATTTAAGAAAGGATTCAGGTTATGGAAAATATCTTAGAATGCAGCATATTTGAATGTATATCTTCACCCCTCATTTAGCCCCGTTAAACAAGTACAACAGTAATGCAGTTGCACAAAGACCTGGGGGAATGTTAACATTGTGTATCTGCTAAATGATGTCTGAAATCATTGCCATTCCTTCTATGGAAGCAGCATGTTTGGAGTAAGTTGAAATGTCTAATCTAGGCCCGTTCTGTTACTTTGAAATTAAGTACACTAAAAGTGCCTTACCATGATAACAAAATAGCATACAGTAGAGTCGGGAAACAGCCACACTGATGATACGATTATCAAAGAATCCCAGGCTTTCACATAAATACTTTTGTCTCTAGTGGTTTTGAAAAAGCCTTTTAAATAGCCTAAAATGTTGGATATCCTCTCTCTGTCCTTGATCTGCTAAGTTCTGCAGGAGGTTGATGCAGCATGAAAATCTACGTTCATGGACATCTGGATAGTTCTAGGACATATGTGAAGGCTCTTGATATTATCAGATGCAGTTTGTCATAAACCAGAAAGAGAAGAAATGTGTAACTTTGAAGATTTTTTTTAAAGGAATATGCCTGATCCCCACCTCACTCCCTTTCCCTAAAAGAGCTACCTTGACCTTTGTATTGCTTCCTGGATAAGCATTTGTCTTTTGCTCTAGTTCAATGTTTTTCAAACTTGGGGATTTTAAGTTGTGTGGATTTTAAGAAAATATTGACAATGGTATTTAGGGCCTAGGGCATTCTCCACAAAATTTAATCTAGTACTCCATATAGCATGTTCCAGTTCCCATTGGTGAAGTAAGGGAAGACCTTAGGCCTGAAATTTGAAGATTTCCCATGGAAATATGCTAATAGGCTATTGAAGAGCATGTCATTTCATTTTACTGGAAAGAACAGTTTTGTTAATAAAGTCTGGTGAGTCTATAGCAGAGGTGTCAAACTTGCAGCATCACGGCAGCATCATATGACGTATCAGGACTTTTTCCCCCTTCACTAAACTGGCTGTGGCCAGTGTGTGATGCACCCAGCCCATGGGCCGCGAGTTTGACAGCTATGCTCTATGGTATCAAATTCATCACCTTTTGGATGGGTGGAAGGCAAACCAGGTAGTCCTCGACTTATGACTACCGTTGAGCCCAAAATTTCTATTGCTTCATGAGGCATTTGTTAAGTGAGTTTTGCCCCATTTTATGACCTTTTCTGCCACAGTTGTTAAGTGAATCACTGCAGTTGTTAAGTTAGTAACATGGTTGTTAAGTGAATCTGGCTTCCCCACTGCCTTTGTTTGTCAGAAAGTTGCAAAAGTCAGTCACATAACCCGAGGACACTGCAACCATCATAAACATGAGCCAGTTGCCACGTGGTCAAATTTTGACATGTGACGATGAAGATGCTGCAATGGTCGTAAGTGTGAAAAACAGTTATAAGTCACTTTTTTCAATGTTGTAATTTTGAATGGTCACTAAACAAATGGTTGTAAGGACTACCTGTAGTGTTATCATCTTGGTACTATACGTAGTTTGCAATACTGCTTTTAAATATTTCCACAGATAGCGGCATTTACTTAATTATAGATCTGAATAGACATGAAAGTGTTGAGCTCTTATGTCAGGCAGGGTTAGTCTGTCTTTGGCAGGGTTTCTTCAACCTTGGCAACCTTAAGATGTGAGGACTTCATTTCCAGAATTCCCCAGTCAGCATGGTTTCTGGTGTCCATTACAATTCCCTTTTGACAGTTTTACCTGCTGAAGATCTATTGTATTTCTGGAGGATCACAATGTGTTCCAAGATGCTTTCCCCCTTAATGTGGCCTACCAGTCCAGTCCAGTTATTTCAACTTACTATGGCTTCAAATTATCTAACAGGGCTTTAGGTTTGCAGGGGAAAACTGATTTGCCACTACTGTACAGTATTTGTATTTTACATTGTATTATAACAGCCAATATTTCCTGAGACATAATTTGAAAGTGCTTATCCTTGATCTCACATTACGTGAGATGGTACAATGTCACTCCTTTTTCAGTAGATCACAGAGAATGAGTTGATGTTTTTTGAGCTTTCAGAAAGCATACTTGCTTGCCTACATTTCAAAGCACAACTGAAGATTATGCAACTAATTTTTACAAGGCTTACTCACTTTAAAGGAAAACTATTTTCTCCCCAGGTGGGGAGAATCATTTTAGATTTACTGAGAAAATAGTACTGATGGTAGGTAGTGTCACCTTTCCAATGGATCTTTCCAGATGGTGAATCTACGTTCTTTGAACACCAGGGGGCACATCGAAAACAGAGTGTATAAGCTCTTGAAAGCAGCCACCCATCCTCCACATCTTACCATTGTTGTTGATAGGAAGTATAATTCAGTCTGTTGCTACCTTTTAACACAGGAAATTATGGGTACAACAATCTTAATAGGGCAAAGCAAATAAAACATCTAAGGCTTATTGCTGACAAGTATAACAGGTACCTGGTTTCAGCATTCTAATTTCATGAGAACGATAGTCTCTTATTATCCAACACATCTATTTTCAGAATGAGTGTGACAGATAAAATTATAGCATTTCATGAAGGTTTCACAAAACAAATTACAGACATGATTTGATCTGATTTAAACTTGCACTCGCATTCTGCCACATGTGGAATCAAATTTCTTGCCTCACAAATGTGTCTAAAAACGATAACCAAATTCATATCGGATCTAATTTTCAGCTTCACAAGAAATTCAGGTAAACTCTGATCACAATATGTTTGAATAGCCTCTTGCATTCCATGTGCATTTTATATTATTAAAAATCATGACACAAGATGACACTGAGTTTTATAGAATTAATATTCTGAGCAAGGCTGATTGATTCTGACAATTTTTAATTTTTCCCTTTTATTAAATATTTGAAATAACCTCAGTAGAATAAATAGCTAAAGAAAAAAAGGGGGGGAAGAAGGTTGTAGATAAAAAAATAAAGTATCAGTAAACGTGAATCATGAAATCATGAATCATGAAATGTGATGTTCATTGAAATCATGAATCATGAAAGGTGAAGTTCATTATTTCATCAATTCATTAATTATGTAGACCTAGGTTTATTATATAATTTTTAAAAACAATCTATATGAAATTGATATCACTATCGTTATTTCAAGAAAAATGTGCACACATCAAGAAGAAACAGAAAAACCAGTTCAGTATTTATTTTAAATTTCCTGCTAATGTACTCCAACTGAAATGCACCATTTTTGTTTCAAGTATCTGCCATCTGAAGGGGAAAGAATGCTTTGGCCAAAATAAACTAGATACAGCACTTTGTACTTATGTCTAAATGCAGATTTACCCAAGAGGATGAAATGTTTCAGTCTTGGAATGGCCATTGGACTGTTGGGGAGAAATGAAAGGCCAATGAAATTCTAAGAGCCAATGAACTTTTAAACCCAAAAGTGTGTCACGAATCAGTTGTGAGTGGAGGGAAAATAAAATTTAGGGGAATAGTAAGAGCTGGAAGGAAGAGACCACATGGGTCAATAATTGGAAGGAACTTGAGAAGAAAGAAGAGAAAAGGAGAAAAAAAAACTCAAATTGTTGCCTATGTCAGGAGATCAATAGAAAATTCTGAGTTGGCTGAACCCAAAAAACTGAATTGACACAGAAGAACCCAAATATGTCTTCCTCGGTTAATGTAATAAAAGAGGAGAGAACATTAGTTTGGAACATGGGTATCAAACTCGCGTGTCATTTTGCCATTATGTGACGTTTCACAACTGTTTTTCCCTTCACAGAGCTGGGGTGGGAATGGCCTGAGCATAACCCATCCGTCCTGCAGGCCGCCAGTTTGACACCCCTAGTTTAGAAGGATGATCATTTTGTTTGGGGAAGGAATCCACCTGTGGAGTATCAGGAAGGCCCATTTTTTAACTAGCCACCTTTAATACTCTTTCAAACTATAAGTATGAATTTACAACAGTGCTATCTTTATTTGATGTCATCACTAATAAGGGTTAAGTAGGGTAAGTTATTAAAGGTGAAAGATAGTGGCTGCAAATAGTGGGATTTAAATCCAAAGATACAGTAGGATTTTACCCTCCCTGAGAACTGTAAAGAGGAAAAGACGGCCTGAAGCCTCAATAGTTTGCACCTATATGAGAAAGCCACCAGGGTTTGTCTTTTTTAAAAAAAAACATGGACATCTGATTTCATATCAGCCAGTCATTACTTAGTGTGGTGTAGTCGTTAAGGCATCAGGCTAGAAACTCAGATACTGTGAGTTCTAGGCTTGCTTTAGGTACAAAGCTAGCTGGGTGAACTTGGATCAGCCATTCATTCTGTTTCAGCCCTAGGAAGCAGGCAAGGCAAAACCACTTCTGAAAAATCTTCCAAGCAACCTACAAGAATTCGTCCAGGTAGTCATCAAGAGGGTCTTGGTGGTGCAGGCTGTTAAATGCCTAGCACTTAAGTTCCAGCTGCCTGCAATTACTGCAGGCTCGAATCCCACCAGGCTCAAGGTTAACTCAGCCTTCCATCCTCTCAGGGTAGGTAAATTGAGGACCCAAGATTGTTGGGGGCAATAAGCTGACTTTGTAAAAATGCCGCTTAGTAATAAGCAGGCATATACAATGGAAGGAAGGCTATTGCTGAGCGCATTGGGTTGTATCCCCAAAATTGTAAGCCGCCCTGAGTCTTCGGAGAAGGGCGGCATATAAATGTAATTAAAAAAAAAGTCAACACTGAACTGAAGGCTCTTCTCTTGCCTCTCAAAGCAGTGGAGGATTAATCACTGACAAATCTTGGTGCCCCCCTCCTTTGTACATACAAGATTTTTTTATTGGGTTTTTGCCTTTCTCAACTTTGTGGTGCCCCCTTTGGGCCTGGTGCTCTTAAGCACGTGCTTAGTCTGCTTAATGGTTAATACAACACTGCTCCCAAGGTCATTACATAAGCAATAATCCATCTCAGTGAATGTAGGATTGCCTTCCCAGCAGTTGTGGGATTCAATTTTTTACTACTGGTTCTGTGGGCGTGGCTTGGTGGGCGTGGCAGGGGAAGGGTACTGTAAAATCTCCAGTCAGAGGTGGGATTTGCCGGTTCTCCAAACTACTCAAAATTTCTGCTACCGATTCTCCAGAACTGGTGAGAACCTGCTGAATCCCACCTCTGCTTTCCAGCAGATAGGGATAGTTCAAGTCGAGATGGGCTTTTAAAGAGGCATCAATAAGTTTTAGGAAGATCCACCATTTCTCTGGCCTGTCTAGAAGATACTGAGATTTTGTGATCTCATTCATTTGTCAAGGAGAACTTGACAAGGTGTCCTTTGGCCATTCACTTTTATAACAGCTTAATTTTGTGTAGAACAAACATTGATATTTGGTTTTTCCTGTTTATCTGCAACACTTTGCAGTAATTTTTTATAAATAATAATCAGCACTGGCTGATTCCTTACTGGTTCCCCCCCCTCTTTTTTTTATGACCCTGTAATCCCTTAATTCTGGGCAGAGTCATCAGGGTGGTTGAATGGAACTAAGTGTTGATAGGCCAGATGCCCGGAGCTAAGTGTTGATTGGCCGGATGCCCTTCCTGACGCCATGTGGAATTCACAACAGAGGGTTTTTTGCCACTACTTAGGACTGAACTCTCAACCCTAAATACTGTTTGCCACTAGACCACAATATCGCTCATGCTTCCTTACTGTTTGTTTATGCTTATACTCTTATATCATTATTAAGTATAAATCTTTCAAATATTGTGTTGCATCATAAATGTGTGTCTGCATGTATGTTATGTGGTGGAAGAGCAAATTCCCATCTGTTGTCACTATGGTATCACTGTGCTGAAGAGAAACTTTCCCTTATCTGTGTCCTAATATCCTTGAAAACAAATACAAACCTTGAATTGTCTATTTTGACAGTCAGTTGCATAATTATGCCCGGAAAGTAGAAACCATTTTTTTTTACTCTTGCGTGTCTTCAGTAGGGACATTTTATTTATTTATTTATTTTTAATTACATTTATATGCCGCCCTTCTCCGAAGACTCAGGGCGGCTTACAATTTTGGGGATACAACCCAATGTGCTCAGCAATAGCCTTCATTCCATTGTACGTGCCTGCTTATTACTAAGCGGCATTTTTACAAAGTCAGCTTATTGCCCCCAACAATCTTGGGTCCTCAATTTACCTACCCCGAGAGGATGGAAGGCTGAGTCAACCTTGAGCCTGGTGGGATTCGAGCCTGCAGTAATCGCAGGCAGCTGGAACTTAAGTGCTAGGCATTTAGCAGCCTGCACCACCAATATAGTGTCAATATAGTGTCAAATCCTGACTTATCATGATGGAGTGATATAGAATAATCTTATTTTGCTCCTTTTCCCTGAAATCATGAGTGGCAGAAATAAAAAAGTTTGGTAAAATATCCAAAATCAGGAACATAGTCTGGTGTTTGTTATATAGTACTGTTGTGTCCTCAAGTTTTAAGTACACTTAGTTTTTAAAGAGAGTCATTATGGGATCTTATCCAGGGGTGGGATTCTACCGGTTTGCACCTATTTTCTAGAACCGGTTGTTAACATTCTAAGCAGTTCGGAGAACCGGTTGTTTGAAGAAATTACTGGCCTAATCCTGTAAGGAAGGCAGGAAGGAAACATTCTGGTGTTGCTTACAGAAACTGCCTCTCCGTTCACCCTTATTACATTCTTGGCAGGACTAGACTTCCTGTCTCAGGAACTTCTCTGGAGGTTTTTTTCCCCTCCTTTGCTGGTACTTTGCTTGTGTGGAGTGACTATTCAAAGTTACAATCACACTGAAAAAAGTAACTTATGACCATTTTTCACACTTACGACTGTTGCAGCATCCTCACAGTCATGAGAGGCCAGGCGAGGAGATGCGTGTCTCCATGTGAGTGATATTGAGTTGGCCACGCCCAGCCAATAACATGACCACCAAGCCACACCCACCAACTAAGCCACACCCACAGAACCAATTGTTAAAAAATTTGAATCCCACCCCTGGATCACATAATGCCAGACATTATGGGGGTTTGGAAATGAACATTATGAATTGGATTGAATTCAGCCTGTTCAATTTAAATTGTTTTCCACTCTAGAAAGCAGTTGAAATGTGTAATACAAGTTCCTGCAGTTGGTAGGCAATATAATATCTCTACAGCAGACTGATTATGAAACATGAATGCTGTGTTTTCTCATAAGAGATCAATTTTGTCTGGCTGGAGCCAAAAGTATAATTCTGCTAGGGTATCATTATTTGCAAGACAGGGTGATTTATATTCTATAAGGCATGATGCTTTTGCACCTTTGGAAGCATCTGCCCAAATGGTGATCACCTACAATTTCTAACTTATTCAATATAATATCAAATGCATTTGATGGCATATAAATAAACATAACAATATATAACTTTTCTGCATTTTGGGGTTTTCAGTTTGGTTATGACAGTCTCCTGATTTAACTCATTTTAACAACCTAGAAAAAAATATTTAGACATTCTTTGGTAGCAGGTGAGAAGATTAGCACTGGTAAACGCTTTTCTTTCTTTTTTTTGAAAAAAGCAACAGTTCTTCAGGTTTTGCATTCAAGTTTTAAATTAAATAGCCTGTATCTAGCATAACTGGGGACCAATTAAGTATTTGATGGAGATTTTTTTTTCTATATTTGGTAATGAATTTTACAGGCATTAAAGAAAGGAATGTTGAAGACGATCCACACCTACTTAACTGTAATTGGCTGGATTGGATCCCAGTGTGAAAAATGTTTAGGCTAAGGATTTGTTATAATCTCAGCCTTGGCATATACTGGTTTTAAGGAAGATTTATATATAAAGCCTTGTAAATTTCTTAAGAGTTTTGTTGCTTTGCTCTAACAGGATTAACTGATTGCTACACGTGGCCAGATTATCTCTTAATAAAAGGTGAACTCATTCAGACTTTAGCTCTTGCACAGTGGTCTTTAGCTGATGTTGAGAAGAACATGTCTTTCAAAATGTCCTTTTGTGTACTTGTGTTCTGTTTGCTTTAGAACAGACAGTTCTTTGTAGGCTATGTTCATATACTGAAAAATAAGACTTAAAATGTTGGTTCTTCAAATATGCACTGAATCTGAATCAGTCTCTTTAACCCTGTCCTGGACATTATAATAAGACCTGACTTGTTCCAGTCTTTTTTCTTTCCCAAGAGAACCAGGGAGATCTAAATTTTGATTCTAATAATGCCTAAAACACCTACATTCATTATGTCAACAAATCATCCTTTGTGGAAAATTATTGCATCAAGTTTAGAAGCCTTTGTGGGGGTGGGTGGGAGGAAATAGGACAAACTTCAAAACCTGGAGGACTTTGTGTTGTACTTTTTCAAATAGTCCCAATACACTAGGAAGATTTTGCCATCCTGGAAAAGTCTGCCCTAACAGAACGCTACAAGACCTTAACCACAATTATTGAATTTTTCTTACGAGAAAATGGCAAGGATTAAATTTGACATCTTTTACATGCCAAAACATAACTCTGTGTGTAGAATTTAATACTTTTATTTCTCTATCCAGAAAACCAGGCTTAGGAAATGTTTCACTGTTTCAGAAAACCTCTGAAATAAAATCTTTTTTCTCTCCTCATTAAGAAATACTTAGACTTGCCTTGCCTCCGCCTAAAAGCGTATCTTTTTGATGACATTGTTAAATTACAGTTTAATTTAGTTTAGTTGGACTTATAAGCCGCCTTCTCTCCCGAAGGACTCAGGGCGGCGTACATAAAAGACAGAAAGTACAAAAGTTAAAAGAAATTAAAAAGATATTAAATTATTCCAAATAACAATCAGATTAAAAACCCCGATCCCCCATCAGTCCAGGCCGGATTGCAAAAATAGCCAACTCAAGGGGTAGTTGGTTCCAGAGGGTGGGCACCCCCACAGAGAAGGCCCTACCCCTAGGGGCCGCCAGCCTACACTGTTTAGCTACAGGGTTTCCTATCAGAACACTTAAAGGTTAAATTACAGGTAGTCCTCACTTAGCAACTGTCTTGGACTGTTTGCAGTTATGACAGTGATGAAAAAGTAACTTTGCGACAAGTGCCCATCTTTATAACTTCTCAGGTCTGTAAAGCAAAGGAAAGCTGAAGTACGATCATAAGCACAGTTGTGTTTTCACTTATTGACTGCTTTGCTTAATGACTTGAATTGTTGGTCTCATTTGTGGTTGCTATATGAGGACTACCTGTAATGGATTCAGTTGAAGGCTGCTTTGTGATTTCAAACAGTGCCAAAAGATTAAAACCCAAAGTGAATTCTGGACAGTATTGTTAATTTGAGGTCATTTTCTATTTCTGACATATTTTCAACAGCCAAAGTGGAAGAGAAAAAAAAATGAACTAGAACTTTCGTATGTTATTTAGTGAGATTTTCCTCCCCAGCTCTTTACATTTCTAAAACATCCACACTCAACATAATAATTGCAAAAATATAACTTCTTTTTGTTCTAGTGACAGTATTTTTCCCATTTGTCAAACCTGTTGTGTTCAGTACTGTGAAACATTTTTTACAAATTCTTCTAAATTGTCTTATTATCACAGTGATCTTTTTTTTCAAGTTGTCAATCTGTGTGGCATATGTAGAAGCTAAAATTGGCTTATTTAGTTCAGAGCTCTCAAGAGTTAGACAATGATGACATGAATACTCAAAATTTAAAATTCGGGATGACTATAAAACTCAAGCTGTCTGATACTTTAACTTCTAACTCAGTCTTACTATTTACTATAAGTGGTATGAAATACATTTACAAATGTACTCCTAAATTCCTATTTTTCAATTTTGTATCTGTCTCTATGTAGATTTGGCTGTTCAACAGCTGGCAAATTCTGTCTCTGAAGGCAATTTCTGCTGCTGCTGCTGAGATTTCAGAATCATTAGGATCCTTTAAAGGGCTGTTTTGAGCATGTCAGGGAAGCTGTCAGTTTGCATTAGTAAAGACATGCCATCTGCACAGTGGCTCATAGTTCCTGCTACTTGGAGTGTGATGTTTTCATAACTTCCAATAATTATGAGCTTGCTCAGGACTGCTTGATAAAGACTCTCTTGTCTTCCTCAACTTGCCATTGGTCATGGTGTGTGATCATAAGCCACTGCTTGTCAAATTTAAGTTTCTTTTTCTGTCTCTTCCTCTCCCTTGCCCTCCTGCCCTAAGTTCCTAGAGATTACTTGTCATGAGATCTAGTGTGGGCTCAAAAGACATAGTTTGCTATCATTCTGGAGCTGACTGCAAATAATGGCTAGATGACTTTTTCTCCTAAAATGTCTGAGAAGAGTAGAAAAGTTCCTTTCCAGATGACATTCTTCCCGTCAGGAGAGAAGGAGTCTGATTCTGAATAGGAAGTCTGATTAATCTGCCCTCTATAATTGCTGACTGAATGTATAAAGGCTGATAGATAACTCCACAAAGCTTCCATACAAAGTCTTTTTATTGGTTCATCAGGCATCCTCAAGATAACTCACAGTTATGATGAGATGTCCAATGCTCTGCATAGCTGCAATTCATGGTGTAAAAAGATGGTAATCTTTCATCCCCAAAACAAAGGAGCAAGGGGTTGAGGCAGCACCATGCTGCCGGGTTTCAGGCAAGAATGGAGAAAACTTCCCCAACCCACCAAGGGTCAATTCAGTGACCAATCAGGATTACAGATGTGGCCACATGACATGGACTACATTTCCCAGGATACCTTAACTACATTTGCCATGATGCATTCCCTTAAGGGGACAGCTCCCAATTCCTAACTAACTATGCCACTTCCCATTAACTATACACTGGCTGGACAGCGCACTGATTCTGAACTTAGGGGACTTAGACTCAAAACTTAGTTTCAGTCCCATTTCCATGACACTTTTAGAACAATCTGTCAGACAGGCTAGAAATAATTCTACAGCTTGATTCTCTCTAAAGGGCGTGCAGCCTTACTGGAACCTGTAAAAGGCGAACCCTGTAGAACAGGAGTATGAAACTCATGCCCACGAGGCAAATCTGGCCAATAGGGTGCTTAAATCTGGTCCGTGGGGCCAGTCTGGAAATATCAAAGGACTGGCCCGTGGTGCCTCTGCCAGCCAAAATGAGCTGCAGGGGGTCGCAGGCAGCCCACCCCGTGGCCAGTTTTTGGCCTCCAGCAGCACTCTGCCAGCCTCTGCGCAGCCCATTTTTGGCCAGGAGAGTGCTGCAGGAGGCCATGGAAGCTGAAAACAAGGCATGGGGGCACCCCGTTTTGGCCAGCAGGCAGAGGTGGTATTCAGCAGGTTCTGTCCAGTTCTGGAGAACTGGTAGTGGAAATTTTGAGTAGTTCGGAGAACCAGCAAATACCACCTCTGACTGGAGATTTTACAGTCTCCTTTCCCTGCCACACCCACCAATCCACGCCTACAGAACCAGTAGTAAAAAAAATTGAATCGTACCACTGTCCCGTCTCCCACCCGCCTATCCACCCCAGCCCGCGGAGGAGAACTGCAGTGCTGATCCAGCCATCAAAGAAATCCAGTTTGACACCCCTGCTGTAGAATGTGATGTGAAGTGATTTCTAAGCCTTCTTATGCCTTGAGGCTTATGTCTATTGAGATTCTCAGTCATCCAGGCCATGATTGTCCCAAAGGTGCTTTTTCAAGAGGCAACTGGATTTTGTTCTTTTTCTTTGGAGATGTTTCGCTTCTCATCCAAGAGGCTTCTTTAGGTCTGAGCTGAAGATGCTTCTTGGATGAGAAGCGAAACGTCTTCATAGAAAAACGAGAAAGTCCAATTGCCTCTTGAAAAAGCACTTTTGGGATGCCTTGAGGAATATTGTAAATTAAACTATTGCTTGAGTTGTATATGGTTTTTATGGGGGGGGGTTGTCTAGCAACTACTTTAGCCTTATTTACTGACTGATTAAAAGAAATCAACAGGATAAAATTTAACAAATGCATGCCAGCAACTTGGGCTTCCAGTGCTACAAAAAAAATGTCATTGACCATTATCTTTCCTGTCATAAAACCTTTATAGGCTGACATGAATTGATATCAGCTTCAAGCTCATAGGCTTCTCTGCTTCCAAGATGCCTTCAGATGCTTACATTACTGAGTTAGGTGTTTGTTTAGGATTTCCAGACAGAGCCAGAGGCCTCCAGATGGCAGCTGAAGCAAGTAGCAGCTCTTTAGACGAAGCCTCATGTTATATCCACTGTATGTGTAAACTGAGATAATGTAAATGAGAGAACAGATCCCTTTCCTAGCTGCATTTCAGGTTTTAGTGGCTTAGTCAATAATAAATATAACTGTTGGCTGCAAGGAGGTTGACAAGAAATTCTGATTGGATCACTTTGATAGAATGAATTTGGAAGTGTTTATTAATGGGACTTATATGCCACCCCATCTCTGAAGACTCGGGGCGGCTCACAAATAAAACAACAACATCAATAAATAATTTAAAAACAGATTAAACTAAATAAGCCCCATTACAATTACAAATTTGACCCGTAAAAACTATCCCTTAAAACTATCCCATAAAAAACCATCCCGTCCCAGAAAATCACAACCCGGATTGGTTAAACAACCAGGTCTTCAAATCATGGCGGAAGGTGCGGAGGTCAGGGGCCAGGCGGAGCTCCAAGGGAAGTTGGTTCCAGAGATCTGGGGCCGCTATAGAAACAATAATAAAAAAAATAGACTGGGATTCTCATACTGATTTTAGCCTTTGTTTGGATTCAATTTATATTTATAGAAGGATGTCATAATCATTGGTAGTATGGTGGCTCAGCGGTTAAGTCACTGGGTTTGTTGGCTGAAAAGCTGACATCGCAGGTTTGAAACCTGAACGCCACATGACAAGGACAGGTAAGCTCCTGTCCTTGCCCCAGCTCTTGCCACCTTAGCAGTTTGAAAGCATGCAAATTTATTTAATTTTAATATTGATATTGGGCTTGGTTGGTTTAATTCTTTTTTAACTCTTTATTTATTATGAATGTATGTTTTTAGTTGTGAGCCGCCCTGAGTCTTCGGAGATGGGGCAGCATACAAGTCCAATAAATCAATCAATCAAATGGTAGTAGATAAATAGGTACCACTTTGGTAGGAAGATAACAGTGCTCTGCGATGTCATGCTGGCCACATGATCACACTGTCTTCGGACAGTGCTGGTTCAATGGCCTTGAGACAAAGATGAGCACCACCCCATATAGTCAGCAATCAATAAGATCCACAGGGAGTTCTTTTTTTTCCCATTGTAGCCATTGTATGGAATTTTCTAGTACAGGGGTGTCAAACAAATCCATGGGCCGTATGCATCACACGCAAGCCACACCCACTCCAGCTCCACAAATGGGGAAAATGTCACAAAACATCACATGACGGCAACATGACACAGCGAGTTGACACCCCTGTTCTAGTAAAATTAGATCAAACTATAGGAATATAGTTGCACTTGCTATTGGGGGAACATATATTTTAGGAAGGATTTGTGATTTGGATTGTTAGTGAACATTACAACGTAAGCCAAATAGTGAGAGTCCTTGATGGCAGTACAGAAATGACTTCTACAAATGACTGCATCATTTTGCCTCTTCAGAACCTTATAGCTCTTGTATAAAACTTTGAACAATGACAAAATAATAATAATAGCTGGACATAAATAAGAAAGACAAAGAACAGCCCTAAAAACACCTGACCTACTGCACTCCTGCCTTTCTGGATATTAGTTATTGATTGTAGCATTGCAAAGATTGGCTGGTTTCTCTAAAAGGGAAAAATTGAAAGAGTTTCTGTGTTTGAATGCCCTGGGATGATCATAACCTTGCTAAATTTCATTTTCTGCTAAAGCCTTTGCTCTGTTGTTGGTTTTTTTTTAATACTTCCAACATTTTTATTACTGTTTTGTAACAGTATTGATCAGATGAATATGTTTCTATAATATGAGGGAAAATGAGAACTCATCGCTGGACTGATCGTAAAGGAAACACGGTCATTTTAATTACTTAATTGCCATGAGATGCTGATATTTTCATTCTGTCTCATGGCCCAGAGATGTCCTAAATCCTAATTTGAGAATTTACTTTACATGTTTTATTTGTTTCATATCACAGGGATGTTTATCTGTGAGCCTGTCGGCATTTAAATGGGATTCAATTGTCATAAAATAGTGGTTTCATGACTGCAGAGATAGAACGTATGGTGCATTTCAAAGCCTTTGAACTATGTAATAATTATAGAAAGCCCTGCTTTTCAAGAAACAACGCAATGATCAGAACTTGATTATATATGATCATATAAGATTTAGATTCTTATTAGAAGATTATAAAAATTGAGACTAGATGGTACTCATATAAACTCCAACAGTAACTTAACATAAATTTTACCATGGGGATCATTCAGTTTAGCTGTAATTTCTGACATTTATTTTATTTTATTTATGAGATTTATATGCTGCCCTATCTCCCTGAGGACTCAGGGCAGCTTACAATACTAAAAACAGAACAATACAAATATTAAAAACTATTAAACCAAAAATCTCATAAACCATTTAATTTAAAACTACAACTAAAAACCCTCCCCCCCCCACATCAGTCCAGGTAGGCGAGTTGGAACAGCCATGTTTTTAGAGCACGGCAGAAAGATCGGAGGTCAGGGGCCACCCGAAGCTCCAGGGGCAGCTGGTTTCAAAGGGTGGGTGCTCCCACAGAGAAGGCCCTACCCCTGGGGGCTGCCAGCCGACATTGCCTGGCTGATGGCACCCTGAGGAGGCCCTGCTGGTGGGAGCGCACGGGGCGTCAGGAAACCATTATTGGCAGCAGGGTCTCCTGCAAATTTAACCATGTAGTTGTAGTTTTTATGGATTGCTTCCTAAAACATTTATGAGAGAGCTCTATTCCCAAGAAAGAATTGGTCTGCTGATCATGCCAAGTTAGAAGACTTGGCACCAGCAAATGGCAGCTCTCAGTTCTCTGACAACCTGGCAACACCTACTTTCTGGAAGCCACTGTTTTTTATTTATTTAATGATGGCATGGGATAATTAATATCTGTCTCTTCAAGGTGAAACCCTTCAGAATTTCATTAATTTGCTATTGTAGGAAGGGGCCCATGAGATAGTCTTTGCCAATAATGCTCTACCCTCCCTAAAAAACACTAAACTGGATACTGTGTATTTTATTGTGTATTCAGTTTTTAACAGAAATGTTTCTTGGATGTAACAGAACTATAGTAACCAATTTTTTAGCCAATTTTAAAACACCATAGTGGGCTTTTTGCTTCAACTGAAGCATGGAAGGGTTGTGATTGTTGCCAAATGGCGAGTAGTAATTTTTTTAAAAATTAATAATTAAATGTAATTTTTTAAAATTAAAATTTATTTTTTTTAAATCAAAGAGAAAAATAGGTAGCAATTGGCTGGACTGTTGGAAGCATGGCAGATTAATCTCTACAGCCTTAGTTTCATCCAGAAAAGCAATCATTGTAGGCTTCCGGTTTTTGCAATGCAGCCAGCCTTATTTGCAAGCATATTTTGCTAGTCGCAGACATGACTTTTGGTGGGGGTTTTGCTGCAGTTGAAATCGTTTTATCCTTTCATCTGAAAATTAGCTGCTCTAAGTAGATGCATGAGCGACGGAAACCCTTTTGAAACATCTGTTGTGGATACCTGCAGTGAGCAGAAAAGCCGTGTTTGCTGTCATGTCCGTCATGCTTGAGACCTTTAAGTATTTAGTACGAAAGTTGGAAGAGAATCTACATGCAGTCAGCTGAGTATATTTAGAAGCATCCCTATGAATAGAAAACCTATGAATAGAAAAATTAGTATAACTTGGAGAACCTTTGATCGAGATTTAATGAACATCCTTTCAGGCATCCAAACTAATTGTACGTATAAAGACCAGGAGAGTGAGAAAGAGAGATGAATACAACCCCCAAGAAGGGACTTCGATGATGGGATAAAAAGATAGATTTCTGAATTGCTAATTTAGTCAAATATAGTCAACTGAACACTTTCTTGTAGGGGAAAAGGGATAAAAGTGATGGGTAAGTTAGACAGAAAAGAAGTAGCTGACAGGGTAAAAATGGAAAAGAGATCATCAGTATATCTAAAAGATTCTGGTCTCTCTTGTGAAAAATAATGGCCTTTCATTCTCTGCATTTGCATGGTGTAAAGCAGAACATCTCATACTGTACGTTAATTTTTCTTGCAATGTTATGGTTAAGTAAACTTTAATTGTTTGCAATCATCTGGTCCACTGTGCAAATGCAGAATAGAATAATCTTCCTCCCACAATGTCAAACAGATGACAGAGTCGGAAAAGGAACTTATTTGGAGATGAGATGATCTCACTTGACACTTTGGGGTATCACTGCAGAGATTTTAAGATTTGTTTAGCTCTCAGTATAGGCGGTGACAGGGCTGAGCCCAAGAGAGGAGTCAAGTGCATCACAAGTCTCAAGTTCCTGCTCACTCACAAGAGATCTAAGTCCATCCAACCTTGAATTCCATTGACTCTTATCTGCCACCAATTTGCTTTGACCATTAGTAGGTCAGATTCAGAGCTCAAGCCTGCAATAAATCTTTTTATACCCATTTGAACGGCCTGGACCTTCTGATTTCTCTGGCACTTAACAATTAGATGAACCGCTTCTTACACATCAGCCATATTTAAACTGGAGAAATATTTGAGTATTTCTTATAACAAACCTCCATTGGATGAAACATTATTAAAAGAATTTGATTCAACCAGGACATCCCAAAGATTATGAACCCAGAGCAGGTATTTAAGGTAAGTGCGTTATTTTTTTTTAAATTACATTTATATGCCGCCCTTCTCTGGAGACTCAGGGCGGCTTACAATTTTTGGGATACAACCCAATGTGCTCAGCAATAGCCTTCATTCCATTGTATATGCCTGCTTATTACTAAGCGGCATTTTTACAAGGTCAGCTAATTGCCCCCAACAATCTTGGGTCCTCAATTTACCTACCCCGAGAGGATGGAAGGCTGAGTCAACCTTGAGCCTGGTGGGATTCGAGCCTACAGCAGTTGTAGGCAGCTGGAACTTAAGTGCAGGCAATTAACAGCCTGAGCCACCAAGGCGTTATTTAAGAGATAGCTGGGCAATATTATATCTGCAGATTTGTATTTCAGTTTTTAGAAATTATGTAGCAGGGATTCTATTTGAAAATCAAGATTAGCAAAAATGAAATAAATTGAATGCTGAATGAGGGTACTACTATTCCCTGAAAATGCTAGACTAGAGTAATGCTCAGGTAGATGGCAGACATTTGTTGCATAAAATCTGGAAAGTTTGCCCATCTGTTTTGTGCAATCATATTCTGGGGGAATTCTTCCTACAGCCTGTGGTGATCAACGATATGTTCAGGTTATGCACTTTGCGAAGGGCTTCAAAAGCATCTGAGAGTCAGATGTAGCGCATCTAAGGAAGCGCAAAGCATCTGAGTGAAGAATTCCACTTTTCTTCTTCTTCTTGGTGCTTGGCACGAACCATTTCCATGACAAAAGAGGATTATTGACTTTCATAGCCATTGCTGCCTTTGATTCAAGGATCGCTTTGATTTCAGGGCCGCAGCCTTTGCTTACGAGACCCAGAGCCCGCTCTCCTGTGTGTGTCAGGTGAAGAGGAAGGCAATGAAGAAGTGGTCAATTGTTGCAAGTATTCCCAGTGTGAGGGTCTTGAGTGATGTGGCAGGTTGAAACGATGCCTGGGACAATGAAAGACAACCGAGCGGTCCTCCTGAGTCCGGGAAGATGTTCAAGCTTCGGCTATAATTCACGGAGCTGAATGCCTCTCCAAACTGAGAGCTGAAAACAAATGCACACACATGCTTGTGCAGAGTGAGTGAGAGAGAAGATGAGGCAAAGGGATGGAACAGATGTGGGAGCCTTTGTTGGGAGGCCTCGGAGGCTAGCGGGATGGCGATAGGCTAATTTGAGGCACATAATGCCAGGTCCCTTTCATATGTAGAACAGCACTTTGATCCAGCCTGGATGAAAGTGATGGAAAGTGGAGAGGATGGCTGGGGGTCTTTTGTCTTTGACAAAACAGGCATCTGCCGGACTCTAACCCCCCTCCCCTCTCTCCATGCAACCTCTCTAGCAGGCTGATCCAACAATGCTGGTAAAAGGGACGTGTCTCTTTCTTATCCCTCCCTGGCCAAAACCCCTTGTCAGCTGAAAAAATTCTAGCCAGAAAAAACAAAAAACAAAAGAAGAAGGCTAAGCAGTATCTTGACTACAAAGCTTAATCATTTATTTTTCCACCGTACTAACATTTTCTCTGTTGTCGGCAAGGTCCAATACAGTTGTTACATTTGTTCTCTTGGTACATCCTTTCAAGAGAGACTTTGAAGTTGGCATGAATTCATTTTCGCAAGGAGGGGAGTATCGCTCGTGGAGAATGTGAGAGAGAGAGATACTTGCGGCTCATAGAAAAGGTTTTTGAATGCCAGCGCACTGCCTAGGATAAGGGAGCAAAAATATACAGTCCATTCAGCATACTTTGGTTCAGGATAAAGATAAAAGCAACAATGAATCCATACTTTGGTTAAACAACGAATACTTCCATCTTATCCTGTGCCATGCGTTGGCATTCAAAACATTTTTCTTTTCTGTTTGTAAGTAGCAATTCCAACTTAGGAGATGCTGCATCAAAATTTAGTTTGGAAGGAGGTGGGCTTTTCCTAATATTGAAATTGGTGGAATTTCTTGTTGAGAGAAAAAAAAAACATTGAAATTGGTATATGGCTATTTGTTTGTTTGTTTTGGACTAGCAAGTATATAGTATGCCTGAGGTGGCCTACCCCTGGGATTCGTACAGTGATTGGGGTAACCTACCCTTGAATATTTCTTTCCCTTGGGTTTATGTTTGTTTATGTTAGTTGCGGGAACATCTTCTGCTGGCATCACGCTCCGATTGCCCTGTACGCTCCCACAGGCAGGGCCTCCTTGGGGTACCGTCAACCAGACATTGTTGGTTGGCGGTGCCCAGGGGTGCGGCCTTCTCTGTGGGAGCACCCACCCTGTGGAACCAGCTCCCCTTGGGTCTTCATTTGGCCCCTGATCTCTGCTCCTTCCGCCAGGACCTGAAGACCTGGCTGCTTCAGCAGGCCGGCCTGGACTGAACCAAGGGGAGGCGGGATTCTTTTTAAGGTAATTTTAATCAGTTTTTAGTGTATTGTTGGGCTTGTATTATTTAATTATTTTTAAGTAAATTATTGTATTGCATTTTTTACACTGTGAGCCGCCCTGAGTCCTTAGGGAGAGAGGCATACAAGTCTAATAAATTATTACTATTATTACTATTACCATTACTATACCATTACATTACCATAGCAGTCTGGCCAGTGTGATCTGGGATGAGTTCGATCCTGTTTCCGAGGATGAAGTGGACAGGACTATGCGGCGTCTGAGTTCCACCACATGTTTGTTGGACCTGTGTCCTTCCTGGTTGGCTTACGCCTCCAGGGAGGCCACCTGGGGTTGGCTCCGGGCAGTTGTCAATGCTTCGCTAAGAGAGGGTGTTTTTCCCTCCGCCTTGAAGGAGGCGGTGGTGAGACCCCTCCTGAAGAAGCCTGACCTGGACCCGACCGTGTTAGACAACTTTCGTCCAGTCTCCAACCTCCGTTTCTTGGCGAAGGTTGTTGAGAGTGTGGTGGCTCGGCAGTTTCCACTCTTCCTGGATGAAGCGGACTACCTGGATCCATACCAATGGGCTTCCGACCCGGTTTCAGCATGGAGGCGGCATTGGTCGCTGATGGATGATCTCTGGAGGGCGGGACAGGGGTTTTCCTCTGTCCTGGTCCTATTAGACCTCTCAGCGGCTTTGATACCATCGACCATGGTATCCTTTTGCGCCTCGGGGGCTGGGAGTGGGGGCACTGTCCTTCAGTGGTTTGCCTCTACCTCTCGGCGGTGCGTGTCGGTGTTGGCAGGGGCAGAGGTCGGCCCGAGGGTGCTCTCTTGTGGGGTCCCTCAGGGGTGGTCCTCTCCCCTCTTTATTTAATATCTACAAAGCAGCTGGGTGAGATCATCCGTGGTTTCAGGGTGAGATTCCATAATGCGCAGATGACACCCAGCTGTACATCTCCACCCGAACCAGATCAGTGATGCCCTCGCCCTGATGACCCGGTGTTTGGATGTGGTGATTTGGATGGCGGGAACATGCTTGACTCAACCCAGCCAAGACTGAGTGGTTGTGCATACGGCATCTGGCCCAGTCAGGAATATCCATCTTTGGCCATAGGGGAGAGGTGTTGCCCCTGTGGATAGGGCGGAATCTGGGGTCCTCCTGGATGTATGGCTCCAGTTGGAGGAGCAGGTGGGGGCTGTTGCCAGGGGGCCTTTGCCCAGCTCCGCCTTGTTCATCAGCTTCAGCCCATTCCTGGACTGAGATGCCCTGCACAGTCACTCATGCCCTTGTTACCTCTAGACTTCGACTACTGCAACGCTCTCTGTTTAGGACTGCCCTTGCATACCATCCGGAGACTGCAACTGGTGCAGAATGCGGCAGCGCGGATGGTGATGGGAGTCTCCCGATTCTCCCATGTTACCTCCCTCCTGCGCCGCCTGCATTGGTTGCCAATTGCACTCCGGGTGAGATTCAAGGTTTTGGTTTTAACATACAAAGTCCTTCACAACATGGGTCCTCAATATTTAAGGGAGCGACTCCTGCCGATATCGAGTGCCAACCACTCTGTGCGAGCACATAGGCAAGGACTCCTCGGGGTCCCGTCGGCAAGCCAATGTCAGCTGGCGGTCCCTTGGCGACGAGACTATTCCGTCGCGGCCCCTGACCTCTGGAACCAACTGCCCCTGGGGCTCCGCCTGGTCCCTGACCTCCGCACCTTCCACCACGATCTGAAGACCTGGTTGTTTGACCAATCCGGCCTGTGACCCCTCCTTGGGGGGCGGACGGGGTTTTTTAAAATATCTTAATTATAGTAATTTTAGTTTTATAATTTTTGGGGCTTTTTGGTTTAATCTCTTTTAACTATTTATTGTTGTTGTTTTTAGTTGTGAGGCTGAGTCTTGGAGATGGCGGCATACAAGTCCAATAAATAAATAAATAAATAAATATTATTATGATTGAGATTCTATTCAGAAAGATTGAAGATTCAGGCTTAAACCAAAATGGAAGTTGCAGAGCCAGATAATAAGTTGTACATGTCTATGGAGATTCTTAGTCATCTAGGTCATGGTTGTCCCAAAGATGCTTTTCTGAAGCACTGAAGAAACTTCTTGGATGAGAAGCGAAACGTCTTCAAAGAAAAACCAGAAAGTCCAGTTGCCTCTTGAAAAAAGCACTTTTGGGAAGAAGTTGTACAGTTAAGAGACAGATTTTCACTGCTCCCTTGGAGACCTCATGTTATAAAATAAAATTCAAAAAATCTGGCATGCAAGTTTAAGGAGCCTGGTTTCTCAATTTGTGATTGTGCGCTTTTGCTCAAAGTCAAGAAATGCTCTTATATCCTGGTATGCCTCGTTTTAAAAGTTGGAAATATTGCAAGAATATCCCTTTTGCTAGATTGTAGTACAGAAAGTTCTTGTTTAGAGTCTGCCTTGTTTAATGACTGTTCGCAGCTATGCCAGTGATGAAAAAGTAACTTTACGACCAATCGGCGCATTTACAACTTTTGTAAGTGTGTAAAGCAAAGGAAAGCGGCAATAAATTCCTAAGTGCAGTTTCAATTAGCAACTGTTTCACTTAACAAATGAGTTGCCAGTCCCAATTGTGATTGCTAAATGAGCATCAACTGCAACCAGAAATAGCTGCTTCTGTGTTTGATTGTGGTAGCAGTTGCCTCTAAGCCTTTTTTAAAAAAAATATTTTTAAGAATGTATCGTTTGTGTGTACAGGTAGTCCTTGACTTACAACAGTTTTTTTAGTGACTGTTCAAGGTTACAACAGCACTGAAAAAGTGACTTATGACCATTTTTCACACTTAAGACCTTTGCAGCATCCCTATGGTCACATGATCAACATTCAGCCATTTGGCAACTGACTCATATTTATGACAGTTGCAGTGTCCCGGGGTCATGTGATCACCTTTCGCGACCTTCTGACAAGCAAAGTCAAAGGGGAAGCCAGATTCACTTAACAACCAGGTTACTAACTTATCGACTGCAGTGAATCACTTAACAACTGAGGCAAGAAAGGTCATAAAATGGGACAAAACCTGTTTAACAAATGTCTCAATAACAAATTTTGAGCTCAATCATAAGTCAAGAACTACCTGTGTATTGCCACATTTCTGCATTTGTTTTGAGTTTTGTACAGAAATTATGTATAATGTGAGAAGAACAGACTTTGTTTCATGCCAGTTCACTCTAGTGAAATCTTAGTATTGTCTCTGACAGCTATGTAGTGGCTATTTCATACACCAAGATTTGCATATTTACATACATAAAGTTTATTATAAAAGTAGGTTGTTCTAGATTTCAGTATGGCACAATGTAATTAATCAAATCCAGTCAAATACAAACTAGAAGGTTCTGGCCTAGAAACCAGGAGATTGTGAATTTTAGGCCTCCCTTATGTATGAAAGCTAGCTGTGTGTCTTTGGGCCAGCTATTCTCTTTTAACACAACCTACCTCACAAGGTGGTTGTTGTTGTGGGGAAAATAGGAGGAAGCAGTATTAGGTAAACTTGCTGCCTTGAATTGCCAAAATACATTTTTAACAAGGTAGAATAAAAATCTCATCATTATCATCATTGTTGTTCCCTAGTAAGATGCTATCTTACTCCCACTGAGACACTAACTTGACATGGTTGTGGTGCTTATGTGCTCTGAGGAAGATGAGAGCTGTGACAGGTTCAGCCATACTGGACAGATCTCATCAGAGGAGCCAGCTGAAGAGTGTCTCTGCCATAAAGAATATGGTGAGATGTAATTTACAGAAACCCATATTGGATCAGTCCTTGCTTAAGTCATCATTCACTAGGTGTTGGAATTCCTGGACATTTAATTTGGCTGAGCAGCCAGGGCTAACAGCTGCATTACTCCTGCAAAGAAAATATTTTTACCCATTGCAAATACACAAAAATTGAAAACAAAGAAATAATGATCTGTTATTACAAATCAGGCCCAACAAGAAGAGGGTATCTGAAAAGGATGGACTGATTCTGGAAAGAACAACAGCTCAGAAATAACAAAACAGAGACCAACAGAAGAACATTGAATTAGAATACCAAATGAAGTGTTCACAGAAGCAGAATTGGAAGAACCGCAAAGGTCTACCCAGAGCAAAGAAATTGAAACCTTGCCAGAAGTACTTCAGACTATAGAGGCAAACCAGTTGGCAGTAGTCTGTAGAGATTCTGTTATCCATGACCTGGATGACTGAAAATCTCTACAGACTCTTAGCTATATAGTTTGGGATGAATACTTTTTGAATGCTGTGGGAGTAGGAATGGATTTCCAGAGGAAAAATTGCAGATTACAGAAACCAGGAGCACTACTCAGGTGATCCTGAGGACACAGATAAACCTCCTAGTGCTGTAATGACCCTCTAAAAGGATGCAAATGACCAGCTGTCTGCAAGGAATATAAATCCTTCCATTCTCCACCATCTTGTCAGAGCTGAAGAAGCTTCTTTATTTATTTATTTATTTTATTTGAACTTATATGCCGCCCCATCTCCGAAGACTCGGGGCAGCTTACAACTAAAACATGAGACAATAAATACTTAAAAAACAATTAAATTAAATTATAAGTCCAAATATAAACACTATAAAACCTTTAAAACCATCCCTCTCCCAGGGGGTCACAGCCAGGTTGGTCAAATAACCAGGTCTTTAGCTCACGGCGAGGTGCAGGTCAGGGGCCAGGCGAGCTCCAAAGGCAGTTGATTCCAGAGGTCAGGGCAGCACAGAGGCTCGTCATCGGGAACCGCCAGCTGGCACTGACCCTGCCGGAGGACCGAGTCCTTGCCTATGGGCTGCGCACAGGCGACCTTCTTGGATGAGAAGCGAAACGTCTTAAAAAAAAAAAAACCCAAGAAAGTCCAGTTGCCTCTTGAAAAAGCACTTTTGGGACAGTTGGCAGTAGAGGAAGCCAGCACAGATATTGAATTGTTTTCATTCCAAATCAGGCATCCTCTCCTTTGCCTTCTGCTCAGAAAGAATAAAGCCCGCTAACTAAAGAAAAAGAAGAATAGAAACAAAGAATAATTGACATCTAGAATAGTATAAAAACAACTGAATATGTTGCCTTGCATTGAAGCTTATTCCAAGCTAGCACCAGTATTTAAAATATGCCAATACTGTAACATCAAATAGAAGCAAACCCAAACACAGTGGAAGAAATATCATCGAGGCAGTTCATACCAGGGCAACTCCAGTCATTAGATATATAGGTGGAACAGTGAAGTGGACACAAGCAGAACTAAAAGCCCTTGATAGGAAGACTAGAAAAATAGTAACAATTAATCATGCCTGTCAGCAATGTTGACAGACTACTTTCCAAGCAAAATAAGTGGCCATGAAATGATGCAAGTACATCATGCAAGTAGTTGAAGAAGAAAAAAGGGGATTGGACAAATATCGGAGAATAGTGAAGAAGATGCACTGAAGCTAGTTTACCAAGAAGGCTTACCGAGTACTAGAGACACCAAACTGACCTAAAGGCCAAATGAAGAGTACAATGATATGGCAAAGTAAAGTATTACATGGCCACTACATTAAAAAAGCAATAACAACCAGACCTAGCAATGACTAACAGTGGAAAATTGAAGAAAGAAATAGAGGGCTAATTCTGGCTATACAAGATCAAGCCTTAAGAACAAATCCATACAAAGCCTGAATAGAGTAGACAGTAACAGACAACAAGTGCTACCTCTCCAGAGAAGCAGGAGAAACAGTGGACTACCTTGTTAGTTGCTGCCAGAAGATCACATGGATGGAGTACAAACAATGGCATGACAAATGGTGCATTGGAAGATCTGCAAGAAATACCATTTAACTGCAAGAAAGATGGATGGAGCCAGAAAATAGACAGATTAATAAAAAATCGAGGAAGCTGAAGTGTTCTGGGACTTTAGAATTCACACAGGCAAACGCCTGTCACACAACAGACTTAACAATTGTTAATAACAAAGACAAAAAAGTCTGGATGGTGAACGTGGTGATACCTGGAGTCAGTGGAAGAGAAAGAACAGGAGGAAATTACAAAATACAAAGACCTGCAGGTAGAAGAAGAATGACACTGGAAAAAGAAGACAAAGATAATACCAACAGTAATAGACCTCTTGGGTGACATACTAAAACAGGGTTGCCCTGGAAACAGCAAAGACAGGCCTGCAGTGCAGTGGTGCGTTTCAAAAAAGTTTACCACCGGTTCAGTGGGTGTGGCTTGGTGAGCGTGCTTTGCACGTGTGCGCGCACCGAACATGCACTTTGCGCAAGCACAGAGGCTTTCTGACTCACCTCCTCCACTCCTGCACTCTCCCTGTCGCTTCAGCAGCTGACACGCAGCAATCCGCTGTGCCGCGCAAAGCAGCTGCACTTCAAAAGCAGGACATAAAGATCAATATGGGAGCCCGGGCAGGTGGGTGGGACCAACAGCAGAGCATCCTAGAGAACTGGTTCGGTCTCCACTGCTCTTCGGCTCTACTGGTACACCAGAACTGGGTCAAACCAGTAGAATACCACCACTGCTGCGGTGCCTCACTGGCAGAGGGCTGCAGGTAGCCGTCGCAGCTGGCCTGGAGATTATGGATCCCCCCAACCCCGCCTGGGCCAACACAAGTGCCCCAGATATGAGTGACGTCAAGCTGGCCACACCTAATCCAGCCATACCACCTCAATCCCCGAGGTCAAACACAACCCTGATGCGGCCCTCAATGAAATCAAGTTTGACACCTCTGCTGTAGATGTAGAAGAACTTCTATGGTCAACATTATCCTTGTTTTCAGTTTAGCCATTTCACAGTTACATTTTCCTTCACTCTTTCCACTCCAAACTATAGAATATTAGTAACAGTGAGATAATCATCATCATGACGGAAGGGAATCACAGCTACGGTCTTCCCAATAATGATATTATATCCAATTAGGATAGTGGTGGTAATTCTGCTGCTGGTGGTGAGGAGAGGAGGACAATCTTTCTTCCTATGAACTTTTCCCAGTGAAATATTGCAAAGTTGCTGCATTGGAGAGCACCTGTCGGGATGCATACAAAAGATGTTGAATTCAAAACATTTTGAAAACCTCTTTCCATTTGAAATGGCCCCTTTTTGAGGTTGAAACAGTTGTTTCTCATCTGAAATGGGCTGTTTTGACCATTTGTAAATCCACACACACGCACACACATACCTCTAAACAGCTGCATCTGAAGCTCCGAACACTCCCTGCATGATGCAAACCACCCATTTTGAATGTGAAACAGCTGCTTTGCATTCAAAGAGGGGTATTTTGAATTCAAAATGGGGGAAAAAAAGACTTTGTACACCACTATTATGTTCTAATCAGCAGAGCAAAGAGCAGTTTTGGAAGAGGGCATTTTAATTGGATAAAAGAGTGAGTGGGGGGGGGAGAGAATTATCCCCTTTTCTTTTTACTGTTTAAGTGGGAAGAAGCCATACCGGAGATCTAAAAACAAGTCTCCGTTCCGCCTTGTCCTTAGAGCTAAACCCGATATGATCTAAGTGTTATGCTTCCCAAACAAGATTTAGTTTTTCAACTGTATGTTGAACCAGAAGTAACATAATGCAGAAGTTACCAGCGCATAATCTCTGCTGAGAGCACTGGTCTGCTTGTAAACTTTAAAGCAAGGTCCCCCGAAGTGGTCATTATTGGCCCCTGGGGTCAAAGGGGGTCAATGTTGTTATTCTTAGTAGTGGTAGTCCTATTAAAGTATTAAATAATTTTCATATGGTAAGCATCGGGGGGTCAATGAACAATCTGAAACTTTATGAGGTCAATGAGCTGAAGAGTTTGGGGAGCCCCTGAACTAAAGGATATATCAATTTCACCTTAAATCAGAGCCAACCTTTGCAAAGCATGTCTTCAATTACTGTCGAACGTCTTTAAGGAACTGCAAGGAATATAAATCCTTCTATCCTCCGCCATTTGGTCAGAGCTGAAGAAGCTTCTTGGATGAGAAGCGAAACGTCTTCAGGGAAAACACAAAGTCCAGTTGCCTTTTGAAAAAGCACTGAGTGACTGAGAAGCTCCATAGAGAGATCTTTAAGAAACATCTATGGCTTAGAACTTGAGCACTCTGGTGACTAGTAAGCTGTGAACCCTGATTGTCCCGTTTAGATCTCTGGACAGCCTTAACTAAAACCCTGGGCTGCAATAGACCGGGTAATGCCGAATTATTTTTTGCAATGTTTACGTAAACCATGGTTGAGATCATTCCCATGAAATGCTTTGGATAATTGGAACGTTACAGAAGTGCTAGCTAGTAGGATATCTGGAAAGGAAATACTGAAAAGGGAACTACGGACAAGTGCTTGCCACGTGCCATTTATTTTGGGTGCCCACTTTGAGATAAGCTTGCATTTTCCTCCACGTTTTCCTCCCTCGCGCGTTTGCCACTGAATAAAAGCACTTCCATGTGAAGAGAGCACCTTCAAATTCACAAGCTCTGGAATTTTTTTCCCCTTGTTATGAAAGCCTTGGGACTTGCGGGTCACTTGACTATGTACTGAAGATAAACCTTTCACAAAGGGCGCCCTGTTTGAAGCTGCACCTGGTATTGCAATCTCTGAATGCGATAACACTTGCTAGAAAAATTGTTATTGGAGAGCTGTGAGGTTGGACTTAAGAGGATGCCATTTATAACAGCGATAAGCTTGTGAGGGGGGCCATAAAGTTCCCACTCTTTACAGAATGTAAAAGAATATTGGTTGCAACTTTAATTGCAACTTTATTCATACACTAGGTGAATCATATTTAATTAAGTTTATGCCCTCATAAGGCCATAGGAAAATTATATTTTGGTTATTTTTTTGGTCACCCTTTGAACTGCAGAAAATTCTACTATTCCTGCAAAATGGTTTTGTTATGTTTTGTTTGTATGGAAAAAAAAGATTTAGGCAGCTAGAATAGGTACATGACAGCTCAGAAGAACTAAGGAGGACCCACAAATCTAGGAATTCTAACTTAATTTTCCTAGCTGGCCACTAACTAACAGCTCCGTTCTCCTGTGCAGGGCAACAAAAGAAGACCCAGCCAATCAGTTGGGACTTGAGAGGCAAAGAATAGATGGGGGCAGGACCAGTCAGAGGTGGTATTCTGAACTACTCAAAAGTTCCGCTACCGGTTCTCCAAACTACTCAAAATTTCCACTACCAGTTCTCCAGAACTGATCAGAACCTGCTGAATACCACCTCTGGTCATAAGATATTACATACTTCACATTAGGTACAGATAGTCTTTGACTTACAATGGCATTTGGGATCAGAATTTCCATTCTTAAGCAAAGCAGTTGTTACCTGAGCCACAGCTGATTGTATCGTTACTGGTTTGTTAAGTGAGTCTCTGCAGTTAAGTAAATCCCATAGTCGTTAAGCAAATCCAGTTTCCTCCATTGACTTTCCTTGTTGGAAGTTGGCTGGGTTACAAGTGGTGATCATGTGATCCCAGAAGGCTGCAACCATTCTAAATTCTGTCCGTGCCAATTGGGCCGTGCCCAAATTTTGATCATGTGACTGTAGGGAGGCTGCAAAGGTTGTGCGAGGATCAGTCGGTCATCAGTCACTTGCTCAGTGCCATTGTAACTTTGTAAGACCACTAAACAAATAGTTGTAAGTTGAGGACATTCTGTACATACACACACATACACACATACACACAGCAAAGTCTTAAAAGGATATTCTGATTGAAATGCCCTTCAAGGCTGCCTTATGTGACGACTCATGAAAATGGCTCTTTTTGATACATTTCACTGATTTTCCATTATGCTCACAGAACTCAGTCCTTCTAGTACTTCTTCAAAGGAAAGGATCATTGATTGGAAGCACTGAGTTGGTTGTTAATTATTGCTTTTTTGAATCAAGGGATTTTGGTGAAATGTATAAACTTCTTCATTGATTTGGCTTCTGAAGAGGATTTCCTGCTGAATGGAGCCGTGAAATTCCTTTCCATCGTAAGCCAGAAATGCTGTAGCCTGTAAACATAATTCTTACGTTAAGTAACAGTACTGCAGTCTTGTAAAGTCTATATGTAAAGGAAGCTTATTAGCAGTTGGTTGGTTATAAGCTTTCTTGGGCATTTCAAGATCTGTATTTCTCCTGTGCAGAGTTAACCCAACATCTACTAAATAGGCCATTATGGAAACCACAGCGTGGTTCTGTTTCAGCTTCTTGTAAAGCTGCTACCAAATTACTACTCTTTCAAATTTAACCAGTGAGCTTAATTAAATTGATGCTGAAACAACAACCAAAAGTCACCTGTGTTTTTTAAAAAAATATTTTCTTAAGTGCAAAGAAGACATTTGAAACTAGTGAGAGGGGAATGTTGCTGAAAACTTTTTACCTTGAACTTTTTGTTGTTGTTCAAAGTTTTTTAAAAATTACAGGCAGGGAATAAATGGACCAAAGGGAAGGGTTAAAGCACCGTTTCCCCTCTAACCAATTATTGATGCAGTAGACGGGTTACATTTTTCTTAAGCGAAGAAGTTGAGTAAGAACTGGTTGTATCCCAAAATTTCCTGAGTCTTGGAGAATGCATATAAATTAATTAAAAAAAAAAAAGAACTGGAAATTTCCAGTGCGTTGAATAATTTTAATAGCATCGCAGAGCAAAACAGACTTGAACAGAAAAAGATGTGAAGAGGACATGGAGTACCTGCTGGCATCTATTTGAACCAAGTACCTCACTTATTGACTGAATACACAGGTAGTCTTCAACTTACAACAGTTCATTTAGTGTCCCTTCAGTGTTGCAACGGCACTGGAAAAAGTGACTTATGACCATTTTTTACACTTACGACCATTGCAACATTCCCATGGTCACGTGATCAGAATTCAGATGCTTGGCAATTGACTCGTACTTGTGACAGTTGCAGTGTTCTGGGGTCATGTCATCACCTTTTGTGAACTTCTGGCAAGCAAAGTCAATAGGGAAGCCAGCTTTACTCAACAACCATGTTACTAACTTAACAACTACAGTGATTCACTTAACATCTGTGACAAGTAAGGTTGTAAAATGGGACAAAATTCCCTTGACAAGTGTTTCACTCAGCAGCAGAAATGTCGGGCTCAATTGTGGTCATAAGTGGAGGGTTACCCGTTTCCCCAAATCTAACAATTTCACTGTTGCTGTGGGAAGTCTCTCATGTGAGCCATGGGAAGGGTGTGTTGGGTTAAAGGAGATGCCCACTGGTGCTGCATGACTTCCAGAAATGTTCTTTGTCAACTTTTCCTGAATATGAGTCATGCACAGCCTGTAAGTTTATTTATTTTGGGACATCAATGATGACAACGTTCTTATAATAACCGATTATATGATTTATTGTCTTCTTTGTAGATGATTGAGTGTTTAAAATATGTGTTTAGCGTAGAATGCAAACACACACACACACAAACAGATAAATGAATACCAAATGTTTATTATCGGGTTTATTATCAGTTTATTATGTATTATTATTGGGTGAGATCATCCGTGGCTTTGGGGTGAAATTCCATCAGTACGCTGATGATACTCAGCTGTACTTTTCCACCCCTGGCCAGATCAGCGATGCCCTCTCCCTGATGTCCCGGTGCTTGGATGCGGTACGGATCTGGATGAGTAGGAACGTGCTCCGACTCAACCCGGCCAAGACTGAGTGGCTTTGCGTGTCGGCGTCTCGGCCCAGCCAGGATTGTTTATCCTTGGCCATAGGGGGAGGTGTTACCCCCTGTGGATAGGCACGGAATCTGGGGTCCTCCTGGATGCGGCTCGGTTGGAGGAGCAGGTGGGGGCCGTCGCCAGGGGGCCTTTGCCCAGCTCCGTCTTGTTCGACAACTTGCCCTTTTCTGGATCGAGGCGCCCTCGCACGGTTACTCATGCCCTTGTCACCTCGAGACTCGACTACTGCAACGCTCTCTATCTAGGACTGCCCTTGCATACCATCCGGAGATTGCAGTTGGTGCAGAATCGGCAGCGGGTGGTGATGGGAGTTACCGTTCTCCCATGTTACCCCCTCCTCGTGGCCTGCATTGGTTGCCGATTGCGCTCGGGTGAGATTCAAGGTTTTAGTTTTAACATTCAAAGTCCTACGACATGGGTCCCCAATATCTGAGGGGCGTCTTCTTCCAATAGCTAGCTCCGGCCGCCCTGTGCGGGCTCATAGGCAAGACTCCTCGGGGTTCCATCGGCGGGCCAATGCTGGTTGGTACTTCCCCGACGACGAGCCTTCTCTGTTGCGGCCCCGACCTCTGGAATCAACTGCCTCTGGAGCTCCGTCTGGCCCCTGATCTCCGCACCTTCCCTGAATTAAAAACTTGGTTGTTTGACCAACCGGGCTGTGACCCTCCTTTGGGGGGAGGGATGGGTTTTTTAATGTATTTTATTGTATTGTTGTGTCTTATATTTGGGCTTGTTGGTTTAATGTCTTTTTAAATATTTATTGTTCTGTGTTTTTAGTTGTGAGCAGCCCGAGTCTTGGAGATGGGGCGCATATAAGTTCAAATATAAATAAATAAATAAATTCCAGTTTAATACATATTATTTAATGAATGATTATAAGGACTGATTGGGAACTCTCCGTTTTCCTCCTTCCCATTCCCTGTACCTAGGTGATCTTTGCTTTGAATCAGACTCTCTTGCAGCAGGAGAAACTCCGAGCAGGCAGTCAACGGATTCCTCACAGTACAGAGGACCTTATCAAGCATTACAACTGTGGAGACCTCAACAACGTCATCTTCAATCACGATACTTCCCAAGTGAGTTGTGTCTCCCCATTCCCTTGTGCTGCTCACAGTACTGCTAGTTAGCTTCTCCTGTGATCTGTCCATATCCCCAACAGGATTGAACGTTTTAAACAGAAGTTCATTTTCACTTTTCAAAGTCAGCATGCTTCTTTGTTAACACTGCAATTGGCAATTGTGCTTCCAGAAATATATTTGTTGTTGGCATCTGATGGGCTGTTTCTGATTTGCTAGATAAGAATTGAGAGTTTATAATATATTTTATGAATTCAAACATAGTCATAGAATATTATAATATTACAATATTATTGTAATAGAACACATGCTTCTATTCAACTTAATTTTAAAAAGATACCACTTTTTTTTCTTTTTACAACCCTGTAATCCCTTGCATTGGGTTGAAGTCGGGGCAACTGAATGGAGCTGAATATTTACTGGCTGGATGCCCTTCTTTTTAATTTTTAATTGATTTTATTTAGTAATTAAACATAACCAAACAAATAAACACTGACATAAACAAAACATAAAACATATACTATAGCATTAGGCTCATGACATTCATTGTCCATCATTTGTTAATTCCAATTCAAAAGTCAGTTAAGTCTTTTCTTGTCTAACCATCCATAGTTATTCCAAGTTCTGTAATAGTCCGTTCTTCCTTATTTTTATTTCCAATGTCAGTCCATTTCTGAAGCTCGCTTCTGTTGGAGTTTCGGTGTTTTTCCACTTCTGTGCAAAGGCCAGCTGGATGCCCTTCTTGATGCCTATGTGGAGTTCACAACAGATATTTTCTCTTTGTGCCCAGAGAGGGAAATATTTGCTGCTAGCTAGGATTGAAATCACAGCTTCCTGATTTTGAGACAAGAGCTCCACCTCTAAGCCACTGCATCGCTTTTTAAAAAGATAAATAAATTAGGGGAAAAATGGATTTGTCTCACTATAGTACAGTCTGTACTATAGTGCCAGTCTGTTTTGCCATGTCTACACAATGGCTTCCTGAGCTATGTAGCTTTTACATGAGCATAGTGAGATGTCCTACATTTCCCATTTTTCTAAGCACATTAACTTGACATGGATGACATAATCAAAGGCCTTCTATAAAACCATGATGTACATATTAACTTCCTTTTGGTGTTTATAACCACTGACATGTAGCTATTACAGGTAGTTCTCACTAAATGATTGTTTAGTGATTGTTCAAAGTTACAATGGTGCTGCAAAAGTCACCTTATGACTTGTCTTTGCACTTATGACTGTTACAGCATCCTCACAGTCATGCCAAGATTCGGGCACTTTTGCAATTGGCAGGCATTAATGACTGTTGCAGCATTCTGTGGTTACATGATCACCATTTGCACATTTTACAGCTGGCTTTCGACAAGCATAGTCAGTGGAGAAGCCAGCAGTGAAGTTACAAGTTTTGTGGTCGCGTGCCATCTTGTTTAGTGGTGGAATTGTATTTGCAAAAATGTAGTCTATACTCTAGCTGCATGCTTTTCATTATTCCAGATAGGAATGAGGACAGGAGGTCAATATGAGACTTTAAAGAGTGAATAGTATACCACAAATGTAGGATGGAACTGCCATAGAAGAAATGTACTGCTGTACCTAGATTTTGGGAGACTACCCTTCACATACCCATCCACTATGTTACAAAAAAACCCCACTATATATTGAATACTAGGGGAGCCACGTTAATGAGCAGTTGTTTACTTTTCTCTGGAACTCAGAGTATTCACCAAGCTGTCAAAACTGTAAGTAGCAGCCTGGAACAGTTAATCCCAAACACCAGCCTCTCAGAGCTTTGATTAATAAGATTTATTAAGAAGAAGCTTATAGTAGCAAGAATTCCCTGCAAGTAGTCTGTTTTCAAATGAGAGACCTCTGTACAGCAAAATAAGATGAGAAGTCCCTGGTGGTTGTTCTGTGCTTTTCAGGAGGTGGTAGAGGAAATTTGTATCTGCTATTATAAGTATTATATTTATACTCTTAGAACCAATTTTCATACAATGTTGCTGTGATTTTAGTGGCACATCTCTTAAATATGGAGTCCCATAACTATGTGCGATCTGGAGACAGAGGAATACGAGGTGAACATCCTGCCTCTGAAGCAATTTGTTTTTCAGGGAATATGGAAAAAAGAGCCACTTCTTTTACTTGCAACATCTGGTATAGGAAAAGTTTTTCTCTTCCAATCCAGGAAACCGGCTATCCAAGAGGCAGTCAGCTAATCACTGACAAGTCATGTGCTTGAAATGTTTGGGTGTCATGACCCTAAGATTTGAGAGTCTTATACACATGGCTCCCCGAGTAATCTCATTTACTACCTGCCCCTTAAAGGTGTGCAGTGCTGATGGCTCCAACAATAAGGGGAAAACATGCAGCTTTTCCATCAGTGGCGTATTTAAATAGTCTCCTGTTAACACATGGTTATGCATGTGCATGTATTGCATTGTTTAAAAAACAAACCACCAGATTGCTAGTCTCAACTGAAACTCACCTGACCTATTTCTCATCAAAGCTCACTGAGTTAGATAGTGTTCTGTTTGAATGGGAAAGCTGGACCCAGAAGAATAAAGTCTAAACTTCAGAATATGTGGCTGTGGTCCCTTTCCCTTTACTTTACTTTACTTTTATTGGATTTATATGCCGCCCTCTCTCCCTAGGGACTCGGGGCAGCTTACAATGAAAAATAGAAATACAATTATTAAAATACATTAAAACCAAAGTAAACTAAGCCCAATAAGACCTAAAAAACCCAATTAAATTTAAAATATCAATAAAACAATGGCAATGGATCTTCATGACATTTATTAATAACTCGGGGTGAGATGGTTCTAGTCAAAAGGACATAAGTTATGCCAATGGCCAGATGATTGGCAATCTTCTTTTCTCTGATCTTGAGAGTTATATGTATTATCCCACTTGAAGAGAGCGGAGCTCATCCTGATAGCTCAAAACTGATGCAGAAAAAACTCTAGATCACTCTCATGTCTAGACATAAAGGATCCTCCTATACTTCTCCAACCCAAAACACCAAGGGATATTTAATCATCCATCCCAAAGTGATTACAGCTACAATATATGCATGGAGTGTCTGTGGAGATTCTCAGTCATCCAGCCCAAAGGTGCTTTTCCAAGAGGCAACTGGACTTTCTTGGATTTTTTTTTTCCCCTTGAAGACATTTCACTTCTCACCCAAAAGCTTCTTTAGTTCTGTTGAATGGTACGGAACAGAAGGGTTTATATTTAGATGATTGCTAAGGAATATAAACCCTTCTGTTCCCCACCATTCAGCCAGTATTGAAGAAGCTTCTTGGTTGATAATCAAAACGTCTTCAAGGAAAAAACCAAGAAAGTCCAGTTGCCTTTAGAAAAGCACCTTTGGGGCAGATATGCCTGGGCCTTCATTGGTGGGGCTTCACTGCTGTTGAGACCATAATCCCAGACAGTATTACCACAATGCAAATATATAAACAGACATGGGGAGCTTTCTGCAGATAGAGCAGGACTAAAGTTTGTCTCCTCATTTTGTCCCTCCAACTGAACGGTGGTGAACGAGAATTCTATTTTCTTTCAGCAAAATCCTTTGCTGAACAAAATGCTGGAATGAAAAAAGTGCTTTAATGGCAGCTGTTCCTTGATGCATCTCTCTTTGATTTATGAGTCTCAAAGGTCTTTTTTTAATACAATAATTGTATTTTTAAAAAGAGATAAAAACTAATGCAAATTACAAAAAACAAAACATTAAAAAGAGAACTATTGCAGACAAAAGAATAACATAGAGAGAAAAATATAAAAAGTAAGACTATAAGAAAGAAAAAGAAGTCTCTTGATGTTTTTGCAAGGAGTCACAGTCTGTTGCACAAGGAGAGCAGCAAGCTTTATCACTTTAGCCAGGAAGACTCCCCTTGGGGATATTTCAGGGTGGGCGCTTGATTTCTTCTTTTGCCAAAGAGTAAAAGCATCACAAATTGAATATTTTAACTGCTGCTGAGTTTTGCTTTGGCAAGCCAATTTTTCAGTGGCAATCTGTTACTACTAATCTTGGGGTTTTATTATGGTTCCTAGCTATGTGGATCTGTGTGGCAAGATGTTCTCTTCTACTGTAAGAAAGGGGAAATTAGTGTAAAGATTCTTTTTTTTTTTACAATGCTGAGTAGTCTTCCCTCCCTACTTCCTTCCCTTAAGTGTTCTCTTTGGTGGAAGTGCTGTTTCTTCCTTCCTATTTCTGTTTTTATTATTGGTGGTCATACTTATTCTTAGCAGCGTATCAAATATTGTGATCTCAAAGTGATGTATTTTGATCTCAAATAGATTACTCTAAGCTCACCAGAAATGCTCGAGGACCATTCCAACCAGTCCCAAGGTGTTTGAAATAAGGTGCTTTTTTGATACTGTCTGGAATGTTTCTAGAATGATCCTTGGGACTTCTGTAAGGTCAGAACAACCTGTTTTTTTTAAAATTACATTTATATGCCGCCCTTCTCCGAAGACTCAGGGCAGCTTACAATTTTTGGGATACAGCCCAATGCGCTCAGCAATAGCCTTCATTCCATTGTATATGCCTGCTTATTACTAAGTGGCATTTTTACAAAGTCAGCTTATTGCCCCCAACAATCTTGGGTCCTCAATTTACCTACCCCGAGAGGATGGAAGGCTGAGTCAACCTTGAGCCTGGTGGGATTGGAGCCTGCACTAATTGCAGGCAGCTGGAACTTAAGTGCTAGGCATTTAACAGCCTGCACCACCAAGGCATTTTAAACCTGAAGCAACAGTTTTGAGTTCAAAAAAGGATGTTTCAAGTGCAAAACAATTCAAATGAATCACTTATCCTGTAATTTGCAATGGGATGAAGAAATTTGATCTTGCTGCTTGAGTAAATCAGTGGAGTAACCTGCTGTAGGAACCTTCACAATAGATCTAGTGTTCTCTTTACAAGTGAAAACTATTTATTAGAAGATCAATATCCAGCGTAATTTATCTAGGGCTGTCTTTGAAAATAGGATAGCTAAACTGATATGAAAGATTTCTCCAGGAGGTTAATGTGAGCAGCATTATCTGTTCTGAACTTTGTACTTGTACCCTTCCAAACTGGTTCTGACTACTTTTGTAAGCATTTGAATGATCATTAAAGTAATTTTACTCCAAATGCCATTTTTAAAGAAATGATATTGTTTGCCCAAATATTATAGCCTCCATTATTCTTCTGGCTATGGTCTTTTATATGAATCTTCTGTCTCTTTCTTTGATATCATAAAAATGTGATTCTCCCAAGCTTCTGTGAATATGCTTTGTTAACTGTGGCTTATTCAAAATCTATTATACTATTTAGAATTGAATGTAAGTTAAACTAAATGGTTTTGAAAATCAAAGCTACAAGTTAAGAAGTTAGGGATGCTGCCAGATGCTGTTTCACAATTTAATTTATTTTTATCCACCTGTGTTATTTTTATAACTAACTCAAGGCAGTGAATATATATAATACCCCTTCCTCCTCCTATTTAAAACCCTATTTTCCCCATCATAACCACCCTGTGAGGTGAAATTGGGCTGAGACAGTGATGGCCCTAAGACACCCAGATAGTTTTCATACCTAAGGTGGGACTAGAACTCAGTCTCCACATTTCTAGTCTGGTGCCTTAACTACTATACCTCTTTATATTTTTATATTTTGATGCTTGTCAACATCAAGTCTTATATAGGATTTTTCAAACTAATGACATTAAAGGCACCAACCAAGGTCTAAAAGGAAGAGTTTCAAGAAAACATAGTTTGTCAGCTAAGGAGATAGTTTTCCATGTCAGACTAGAGTGAATAACTTAGTACTTTGTGCTTCTACCTCCGTAGGCTGCTTAGTTACTTCTTTCTGCAGGAATAGAAAGGAAAGATGCAAATGCTAGCTAACGATATATAGCTCCTAGATAATCCATGCACCATTGGGTCTTTGTTGCAGATATATTTCCTTACCTAATCAGAGAAACAGAATGCGATGGGCAGGCAAGAAAATCAACGGGAATGGGAATGACTACTGACTTCCTGTTGGCTTCCCCCATTGAGTTGTTGGACATCTTCCCTTTCCTTCCCAGCAGGCAGACACATGGTGGCTGCTGCATGGGGGAGGGAGTGAGGGATTGCATGTATGGCTAGAATCTGTCAGGGAACATTGAAAATGAGAATTATGTGCCCTCAGTGGCACAGCAGCAGTGCTGAAGCATCAGGAGCCTGGCACCACTGAAGCAGCTTCCATTTTGAATAACTATCGTCCAGTCTCCAACCTTCGCTTTTTAGCGAAGGTTGTTGAGAGCGTGGTGGTTCAGCAGCTTCCGCTGTTCCTGGAGGAAACTGATTACCTTGACCTGTACCAATCGGGTTTCAGGCCCGGACACAGCACCGAGACAGCATTGGTCGCATTGGTGGATGATCTCTGGAGGGCTCGGGACAGGGGTTTTTCCTCTGTCCTGGTCCTTTAGATCTCTCAGCGCTTTCGATACCATCGACCATGGTATCCTCGCGGCCCGGGGTTGGGAGTGGGGGGCACCGTGTTACGGTGGTTCTCCTCTTACCTTCGGACCATTCGCAGTCGGTGTTGACGGGAGAGCAGAGATCCTCCCCGAGGCCCCTTAGTTGTGGGGTGCCTCAGGGTCGGTTCTCTCACCTCTCCTGTTTAATATCTACATGAAACCGCTGGGTGAGATCATCCGTGGTTTTGGGGTGAGGTATCATCAATATGCAGATGATACCCAGTTGTATATCTCCACCCCAGACCAGATCAGTGATGCTCTCTTGGTGATGTCCCGTGCCTGGAGGCGTGCAGGCCTGGATGGGGAGTAATAGGCTCAGACTCAACCCAGCCAAGACTGAGTGGCTGTTCTTACCGGCATCTCGGTGTTCAGTGGATGTGCCATCTTTGGTCATGGGGGGAGGTGTTACCCCCGTGGATAGGGCGAGGAATCTGGGCGTCCTCCTGGATGCACAGCTCAGTTTGGAGGAGCAGGTGGGAGCTGTGGCCAGGGGGCTTTTGCCCAGGTTCGGCTGGTTCGCCAGCTTCGCCCTTACCTGGACCGAGATGCCCTTCGAACGGTCACTCATGCTCGTCACGTCCAGAATCGACTACTGCAATGCTCTCTACATGGGGCTTCCTTGCGGATTACCGGAGTTTGCAGCTGGTGCAGAATGCGTCGCTGCTGGCTGTGATGGGGTATCCCGATACTCCCATGTTACACCCTCCTGCGCGACCTGCATTGGTTGCCGGTTGCCTTCCGGTTTCCTTCAAGGTGTTAGTAACAACTTATAAAGCCCTTAATGGCTTGGGTGCAGGGTACTTGGAACGCCTCCTGCCTGCATCACAGTCCAATCGCCTGCGCTCCCATAGGAGGGGCCTTCTGGGAATACCGTCGGTCAGGCATTGTCGGCTGGCGGTTCCCAGAGCTAGGGTCTTTCTGTGGGAGCCGCCCTGTGGAACCAGCTTCCTGCGGATCTGCGTTTGGCCCCTGATCTCCGCTCCTTTCGTCGAGACCTGAAGACCTGGCTGTTTCAGCAGGCCGCCTGGATTGACCATGGGGTGGGTAGTTTTAACAATGTTTGCCTATTTGTAATTTTATTGTTTTAGTTGTTTTGCAATTTGGACTTGTTTTTATTCGTTATTTTATTGTATATCTTTTTGTATGTTCCCTGAGTCCTTCGGGAGTAGGCGGCATACAAGTCTAAATAAATAATAATAATAATAATAATAATAATAATAATAATAATAATAATAATAATTTTCCCAAATTTTATTTTGTCATTAGTAATGAGTCCCAGCATTCTGTAAGTTACCACATTTGAGGTACCTTGGTTGAAAACATTTTGTCCTACGATACACAGTTTTGCTCAGTTAAAGGTTACAGACACAGGTATATAGATATCTAACTCATTGTGGTTTGACATCCATGGCATGCGCATGCACGCATGTGCGCGCACACTCACACCCACACACACCCTTTTTACTTTTTTTTAAAATGACCTTGCTGTCCCTGTTCGAATAGAGTCAGGGCGACTGGATGGAACTGAGCATTTATTGGCTCTTTCTTTCCCTCCCTCTGTCTCACACATGCTGGTAATTTACTTTTGTTCTTATGATATATTGTTTTTAAAGCCATGTATAAAGATACAGGATGTAAGATCTCAGAATGTTTTCTAACTGGAGTGGTATATAAGCACTTCTTAAGAAATAAATGGATAAATACATATCTGTCAAGAGCCTTTCTTCAAATAAGCAGCACAGTTCAAAAGAAATTACAAAAGCAGTACTTAGACACTTGACTAATTCATAAGGGACAATTTGTAGTCTCTTTTGGGGCTTATTTACAAGTTTCTACTGAAATACAATTCAGAAACTGAACAAGTTAAGGACTTTATGTTCCAATGGATGCATAATTTAAACAGGACAATTAATATGCAACAATGGGACTATTAGTGAAAGATAAATATTACAATTATTTTTGTTAATTTGAGAAAACAGGTGTAAGATATTTTATTGCTAGTATATTACTCCAGTGCAAATTGTCAAAATATATAATTCATATTCAAAAACCTGTTGGAAATACATTACAACAGTTCGAAGTTTACAACAGCACTGAAAAAAGTGACTTATGACCATTTTTCACAACTATGACTGTTGCAACATACCCATGGTCACATGATTTACATTTGGCTGCTTGACAGCTGCTTCATATTTATGACGGTTGCAGTGTCCCAGGCCAGGGTCATGTGATCATCTTTTGCAAACTTCTGACAAGCAAGTGAATCAATGGATTCACTTAACAACCATGTTGCTAATTTAACAACTGCAGTAATTCACTTAACAAATGTCAGCAAGAAAAGTCATAAAATGGAGCAAAACTCAGTTATCAAATTTCTCACTTAGCAACCTAAATTCTGGGCTCAATTGCGTTCATAAGTCAAGGACTATTTGTAATCAGGTTGCAAATGTACTTTCATGTTTGGTAGCAATATTGCAAAGCTCAGCAATTCTGGAAATGGTTTCTTACAGAATGAAACAAATCTTAAAAGTTGAATCTTCTTTCCTGCCAGCAAGTTTTTCTGCTAAACTTCATATCCTTTCAAAATATACCAAGCTGATTTATGATAACAGTTCTAAGAATGCTTTAAGAAAACTTAACTGGGTATTAAATACAAATCCTTCCTTATAAGAATGGGAAAATCAAATTATGGGAGTATGCATTCAGTGTCAAAAATAACTTCATATTGCAAAACAAGGTGGAATTTAAAAAGAGAAGAAATCTTTTATGTGGAAAAGGAATATAAAAGGGATATAGAGCAAAGGCTGATATACAAGAACATAAATGAAAAAAAATGCATTAAAAAGAAAAATATCACTGTGACTTTTTTTTTAAAGAGGGCTGGAAATAATGAATGCATTTACTTTACCAGATGAATCTAATGAAATATCTTTTCCCCTGTCTCTCTTTCCCCATACTCAAGTCATTTAGAAAAATGGTACATTGTGCTTCTATTGTATTTCTAATGACAAAGAACTATCAGAATACAAATAGACCCTTCCATGAAATAGCACCAATGTCATATTAAGCACATGGCTTTGGTATATTTTCTTGTATTACAAAAAGCAAAGTATGACCTCAGAAGAGAAAGCTCAATCCAGGAGAAATGCAGTGGTTCTAATGAGTAAAAGTGAGGCTTGAGAGGAGCTAAGGACAGTCAGTATTTTTCTACCTGTTACAAGACTGCTAGAAATATTAAGAATGAGCTAACTCTGGTGTTATATAAGTAGATTCCCATGTTCCACCTCTTATTTGCATTTCCTCTGCATAAAACCTCAAGTTTCCCAACTCTCTGGAACAAATCTGTGGGACATGCTGGGAAGGGACGGCGCTTCATTTTCCTACGTTGTGTAATCATCTTTCTTTCCCATAGGTCCCAAATTTCATCAATGCATCCCTGCAACCTCATGAGCGCATCATGGCTCAGGAGATTGACAACTACTTCCGCCATGAGCTTATCTACAAGCGGAATGAGCGGATGGGCAAGCGAGTAAAAGATTTATTGGAAGAATATCCAGATAAAAGCTTCTTCTTTGCATTTGGAGCTGGTAGGTACACATTTTAGAAGTTTTTAAAAAGGTAACGTGGATGAATTGATTCTTTGTGTTAGTAATGTGGAAACATCCAATTCACAAGAGAACACATTGAATCATTGCACCTTCAATGCCCAAAATGGCAATTCTTCATAGCCATTGAAAGATGCGTTGTACTGTCTCATTAAATGTCTTCAATATCTCATTATAAAATCCGCTATCAATGGATTTTTCTTTTCTTTTTTTTAATGTGGTTGTATTGACTTTAATATTTATTTTTCATGTTTTTATTGCTTAAGCTGTCAAGAGTTGCTTTATGAGATGGGTGGCCATATCAATCCAATAAATACACAAACAAATTTAAATGCAGTTGCAAAAACAAACAGGCATGGTTAAATTCAAAGTGATAGCATAGGTTCAATATTTATATTCTGTATTCTCTGTCTTTTCTCAAGGTGAAAATTATCTCTTAGGGAAGTAAGGATTAAGGCTCCAACCTAAATGTACAGAATTGTAATTGGGCTTATTATAACACTAGTTCAATACGCTACGAAACTATGTGGTCAGGCTTAGTTTTTGGGTAGGAAAATAAGGAGGGAGGAATCTGCCTCTGCCTACCAGCATCCATCGGTATTGATCTGGCTAGCGTCCTGTCACTGTGTGAGAGAGTTGAGGGGTGTTTGGAAACTGAAACAGTATTTGCTGTGTGAGCAAGAAGGAGACAGCAAGGAGCCTGGGTGTGGCTTCGCTCAACTGTTCTGTACTAAAGCTGCTTGCTGCTCTGAAACTAAAACTCCTCCCCTCTGCTTGTGTTTTGCATTTGAAACAGATTTCTTTTCAGGTGGGGAGGGAGAGTAGAAGTCCTTAGCATCAGAGCGTGTTAATAATAATATAGGAAATACTAATGCTCTGATGGTCATTTCAAAAAATCCTTTCTCAGTGAGCACCTAGAAGCCAAGAGGAACATATGTGGCAAATTTCAAGTTGGTAGGCTTTACAGTTCTGGAGATTTTGTGATGATGCATGAGTGGTATTTCCCTTTTAAATATATATAGATAAAATTGGCTTAAACTGGTGTTCTCCTAATAAAATAACCTCACCTGCTGGGCTGTACCTACCTCCCAAGTGTGAATCTGGTCTGAGAACATTTTGGAAGATGTAAGCCAGGGGTGTCAAACTCATGTCATCACGGAGGCATCACATGATGTATCGGGACATTTTCCCCTTAGCTAAACCATGCCTGAGCATGGCCAGAGCATGACGCATCCAGCCCACGGGGCCTGTGGTTTGACAGCCCTGATGTAAGCCAAGTAACTAGATATATATTTGACAATTTAGATATTAAAAAATCAATAGTGCTTCTTTTTTTTAAAACAGGGGTTCTTAACCCCAGGTTGTCAAACCGGCACTAGTCTGCAGCCTGTTGGGAACTGAGCTGCATAAGTGTGCATACAGGGGGGATCTAGGTAGCACGAGAAATCACAGCCCCTCCGGTCCATGGAAATTTGTTTTACACAGAACCGGTCCCTGGTGCCCAAAAGATTGGGGGCCGCTGCATTAAAGCATGTATTTATGCCCCCAAATGCCTGTAGTTTTTAAATAGGATTTCATTGTTTAAATTGACTAGTATATAACGTCAGACTGTACTACCTGGAGGAGCTACTGGAATGCTCCACACAAGGGGGAGAGAGCAATTGCATTTCAGTGCTTATTTTGTGAGATAATCAAATGATCTCAGATATTATCTGTTCTGGCATGCATAAATATTACACTGGCAGAGAGACAGTATGTACTCAATCATCTGCATAATGTGCTTTTCCCTCAAGGAAAAACTGATCAGGCGCACATTATCCAGTCAGGTTTTGTATACTCCTGGGGGTTGGCATTGTGTAAATTAACATCTGTCACTTCTCCCTGAATTTCTGTTGGCATGTAGTGTGGAGTGTTAATATTGACTAATCCTTTTGATCACTGGTGTTTGTGAAAGAATTCAGCCATTTTTAAACTTCGAGCACTCCTGGCAGCAAACCTATAATTAAATATTTATTTAAATATATTTTTGAAGCCATGTACTGATTTAAATGTGCAGGTCTTGTAGATGAGTGGCAATAATTTTCCAATAAAGATATTCTTATTAGGCCTTAGAATGTTTTCAAATATTCATGTTTAAGGCGGACTGCATCTCCCCTCCCACCAAAGTTTCTGTGTTGCCATTTCAGTAATTCCAAAGAGATTTGCAAGAGGTAGTACCTCTTGAAAAGTAGCACTTTTTAAATGAAAGTACTTTATTAGGGATCATAAAAGCATGTCATTTACTCTGTGTGGTTATTTGTTAACTGTGATATATTTTAATGATATATTTTATTGTTTAATATTATTTATTTACTAAACAATATATTTATTAATATATTTTCTAACCACGTTGTAGCCATAGCTGAAAATGTCAGCTTACTTTCCTTAAGATATAATGCAACAAGGGTCTGTTTGCTTGTTTGTTTTTTCAACTATGGTGAAGATAGTACAAATATGCAGTAGTTTAATGAAATGCAAAAAGTTTTATAAATGTTTGCAAACAATTTAAATAGAATGTATCTTAAGGCCACCTTTGGCTTCTGGAGCAGTGATGGGATAGCCACCCAGAGTTGTTGTATCAGTGAAATGGACAGCATAGAAATTTAATAAATAAATTTAATAAATAGATCTAGGTTAAAATACAGGTAGTCCTTGACTTACAGCATGTTCAAAGTTATAACTTCACTGAAAAAAGTGACTTATGTAAACTTTTTGTAGGTTTTTCATACTTACAACCATTGCAGCATCCCCATGGTCACGTGATCAAAATTTGAATGCTGGCAATTGGTTCATATTTACGACGGTTGCAGTGTCCTGGGGTCACGTGATCACCTTTTGCAACCTTCTGACAAGCAAAGTCAATGAGGAAGGCAGATTGACTTAACAACTGCGTTACTAATTTACAATTGCAGTGATGCATTTAACAATTGTGGCAAGAAAGGTTGTAAAATGGGGCACAACTCACTTTTTTTAAAAAATTCATATTTATATCCCGCCCTTCTCTGGAGACTCAGGGCGGCTTACAGTTTTTGGGACAATCTTGGGTCCTCAATTTACCTACCCCGAGAGGATGGAAGGCTGAGTCAACCTTGAGCCTGGTGGGATTCGAGCCTGCACTAATTACAGGCAGCTGGAGCTAAGTGCTAGGCTATTAACAGCCTGCACCACCAAGGCCCTTAACTATTGTGTCCTTTAGCAACAGAAATTTTGGACTCTATTGAGGCTGTAAATCAAAATCTCCCTGTCATGGGTTACGGTACACAGCTGGTGAAGACAGTCCCTCTGTAAAGATAGATAGAGATAGAGACAGTAAGACAGATACACATACACCACACACAATGTTAGGCTATACTAGATCGCCCTGTACCTGTATTTCCCTGAGTTGCTTTAATTGATTTCTCTGCACCAGATAAGGTCACAATTGGCAAAAGCTCTCAGACTTCCATCTGCTGTTCAAGCAGGAGCTGTAAGTCCAGAAGGGTGACCAAATCTCAAATCTGCTATTTCTGGAAAATACTTGCCCAGATTTTAATAGAACATTCTGATCAACAATCCTAATTCCTGGGTTCAACTTCAGTCTGTTCTGCCCCATCAAAACCCTTAAGATCTTCATGCACTACTAGGACAGTGGCCCCCAATCTTTTGGGCATCAGGGACTGGTTCTGTGGAGAAAGGTTTTTCCGCGGACCAGAGCGAGCTTGGTTTTGTGTGCTGCCTGCATTCCACCGATGAGGCCTCACTTGTTTGCACGGTCCAGTTGCTGGCATGCCATGGGCCGGTGGCAGACCATGGACTGTGGGCTGGCAGCATCTCTCCTACAGCCCAGGCTAGTGATATAAAGTGGCTTTATTTGGATATTGAAGGACAAGGGAGTGAGAACCAACCTCTGTGGCGTCCCATATATCTGAGGGCAGTGGGCAGACCTCTCGTCTCATTCCTCCACTGAGTGAAAATACCCAGTGAGGAAGAAGAGGAGCCACTGCAAAACAGTATCCTTGGTCTGCAATCCCCATAAAGTTGGGATCCAATGGTCCAGTAAGATACCATAGGTGATGATACCAAAGGTCACGAAAATGTCAGAAGGGGCACACTACATTCATCTAAGTTCCAAACAGGCCATTTAAGAAAGCAATCAATGTTACCTTTGTCCCATTCCCAGGTTGGAACCCTGACTGAAAAGGGTCCAAATACTTTGCTTCTATTAAGGGAGCCACGATGTTGGCCTAACACCTTTACCTTACGCACTGTGAAAATGGGTCACATGCTGACACCTTCCCAAGTGAAGCTTATCCATATTGTGGGATCTGGCTTGTTCAAGAGTGAAGGGTGCTTCCTACTTAAACCTTGAAACTGGAAGTAAACGTCAGAGAAACGGTCTTACTACTAAACCACAATCTGTGCTGTAGGTGAAAACACTCTGGGATGTAAAGTTCTGTTCCCTTTCACAGGATGCAAAACATTTAAAAGAATATAAATCTGGGTCTGTTGTCAAGCTTGAAAGAATAAATCCACCTTGGGGAGGGGGGGTTGGGAAAAGTGGGCCAAAAAAAAAGAAGCCTTCATTAGAACAGTGGGTACCTCTCTTTATTTAAGACTAGATGAAAAGACTATAGCTTATTTACCCACTTGGCTAGAATTGATACTTACAAGGAGATCTCAGTTTCTCCCGTTCTTGAGTTTGAACACAGAACAATGACTGCCAAAGTAAATTGACCTCCCGAATGCCTGTGTTCATGTAGTGTAGGATAGGGATAATGGAGAGCTGAGTGCAAAAACAGAAGGAGGGGCTTCTGCTGGCACAAGGATCGGGTGGGGGCTTTCTCTTTGGAGTCACTCAAGTGTGTCAGGCCAAAAGAGGAAACAGATCAAAAGGGGTTCTGCTCCCTATCATGCTTCTGTGGACAGCCTCCCGCAGGAGTGAGCCTGCTTGATCTTACACTTCTGGGGTGAATTCTATCCGTGTGCATTCATAGCTGCTTTAAAAGAAATGTTGAAAGTGGTAGGCGAATCTCTTAAATTAAAGCAGTTCTCTTAATTGCTGGAAAGTCTAGGATGTGCCTGTGTTTTGACAACAGCCTCCAAGTACATTTCTGCCAAGGATTTCTAGTAGAAAGCAAGCAATTTGCAATGCAAAGATAAGATCCTTGCTGCCAATTTAATTGTGCAGGTAGCTTTCAGGACAGGGAGGAGACAGATTATCACAGGTGAGCATAATGCACTCAAAGAGTACGGTTTGGTATGCTGTTGAAATAATGGAAAGTTCATTCTGCGCACTTTTGGACGTGCCTAAGCTAATAAGCGAAACCTTTATTTTTGTATGTGTGTTTCTCTGTGTGTGTGTATATATATGTATCTGCTCATTTCCCGTTCCACACATATTTTGACAATTGTTCTTCTCTTTAGCCTTGATTTCTGGTTAATGATTATTCAGGAGTGGTAGAAAAAATTTGATAATGATCGAAAATATTGATAATAATTTTCAATATTAAAGCAACAGTATACAGTAAAAGCTCAGAACTGAACATCATGTTCACAATAGGGTCTAATTAAAGCTCAGAACTGAACATCATGTTCACAATAGGGTGATGTGCAATAAAATATGCACCCTAAAGTTACACTAGCCTCCTTTGTCATTCTTAGTCAGCTACAATTCCAACAATTTTTTCACATTTTATTTAACTGATAAAGATGATTTTGCGTTGTATTTGTCGCTTATGGTATTAGTTCTCCCGGTTTGTGTCTTCTGCAAATTTGTAAATTCTTTCATCCACTTGTCATTCAAGTTATTAATAAAAATGTTAAAAAGCATAGAGTCTAGGGCTAAACACTTGCTATCTCCTTGAGGATAAAGAATTTTTGATACAAAGTCCTTAATCTGATTTTTCAATTCAGCAATATATTCACATAAATGCCATGCCAGGCAGCCCATGGGAAACTAATTTGACATTTCAGCATGACTTGCTGAAATGACAAAACATATGTATATCTATAGCAGCTTCATAAAATGCTGCCAGAAGCTACCTAATTAAAAAAAATGAGTGGTTAGTGTAATAAGACTTGTTCCTGGTAAATCCATGTGGATTTATGCTTATCACCTCATTGTTCTCAAGCTTCTCAAGGAATCAGACACTCTGTGACTTGCTCTAGAATTTTTTCCAGGTATTAATGTCAGATTGACCAAATTCATGGACTCTCCTTTTCTTCTTTTTTGAAAGCAGGATTTTCGGATACATAAAAGAAATGCATATCAGATTCACTTAGACAGTCATGAAGTTGCTTCATAGAGTGTGATTCAAGTGACTCAGGAAGTATTCATTGGTTCAAAGTAAGAAGATATTCCCTGAGGGTGTATTCTTAAAATTCTTCTCAAGCTTCAGTTGTGCTCTTTTAGGATGCTCTTTCCAATTACTTTCTTTGAACTGAAATCCTGTTGAAGAATACAAAGCCAATTACAGGTAGTTCTTGTCTTACAACAGTTCGTTTAGCGACCATTCAATGTGACAACAGCAGTGAAAAAAGTAACTTATAACCATTTTTTCACACTTATGACCATTTTAGCATCCCCATGGTCACGTGATTTACCTTCAGATGCTTGACAGCTGACTCACCTTTATGATGACTGCAGTGTCCCAGGGTCATGTGATCCTCTTTTCTGACCATCTGACAAGCAAAGTCAATGGGGAAACCAGATTCGCTTAACAACCGGATTACTAATTTAATAACTGCAGTGATTCACTTAACAAGTGGAGAGAAAAGTCTTAAAATGGGGCAAAACTCACTTAACAAATTTCTCACTTAACAACATAAATGTTGGGCTCAACTGTGGTCATGCGTTGAGGACTCTCTGTAGGAATTAAGTAATAGTTGTGAGTGCAGTCTGTTAATCAGACTGAAGGTCCAGACTGATAATCTAGTAGAGAAATTCTCCCACTCTTCGTCATGTAAATTTGCTCTGTTTTAATGTTCGCCGCCCTGAGTCCTTAGGGAGTAGGGCGGCATACAAGTCGAATAAATAATAATAATAAATAATAATGTAGAGTGAGAGCACTTCCCTCAGCTGGATATAAAACAAGGTCTTGTTTTTTGAGAAACTTGAGGTAGACAATCTGTAGAAAGACTAAGCAAAGCCTCCGATTAACATGCTGGAATCTCCAAGAGACAACCAGGAAACTGAAATAGAGGATCCTTTGCTTCAGTAAACCTTTTATTTCTGCAGAAATAGGTGAATTTGGGCTGTTTCAACACTCTCATGTTCAAGCTTTCCGCATTTTGGCAAATGCTTTTTTGCTAGTTCTTCTGCAACCTCTTTTATTCTGGCACTCCAAAATTGAGATAACTTTGGGATTGCAGTCCCAGAAACCAGCATTCTCCCATTGATATTTCGAAAGCCAGTCGTTCATCTTTTTTTTAATTATTTATATGCTTCTCCAAGACTCAGGGCTGCTTACAATTTTTGGGATGCAACCCAGTGTGCTCAGCAATAGCCTTCATTCACGTATATGCCTGCTTATTACTAAGGGCATTTTACAAGGTCAGCTAATTGCCCCAACAATCTTGGGTCCTCAATTTACCTACCCCGAGATGAAGGAAGTCAACCTTGAGCCTGGTGGGATTCGAGCCTACAGTAATTGTAGACAGCTGGATCTTAAGAGCAGGTGTTTAACAGCCTGAGCCACCAAGGCTCATCTGTAGTATTCTTTCCCTTCCCCAGTCCTCTTCCATATGGGGCACTCATCTGATCTTCCTTTAATTCTAGTTTTATTTCAAATTCTTACAAATGCTCCCTGCATATGAATTACCAGCAAAGAGGAATGGACTTCGTACATCTTAGAAATTCTGTCACATGCCTGATCCATGACATGGTTGACAGCTTATTTCATATACTAATGGCTACAGTCAGAATATGTTTGTCTCTGTTTCCAATAGTGGTTAGTATCCAACTACTTTCTCTTTGTCTTCTTGCAGGGTACAACTACATCCTCTCCACCTTTCAAAGTTATGCTATTATACTGTTTGTTACACAAGGTCTTTTTCTTCCTTTGAAGGTTCAAAGCCAGTTGCTTATGTAAGAACTTCAAAGCTGTTTTTGAATTGACGTATATCTTCCGTGTCTCTTGCTTTTGGTTGTCATTCTTATCTGCTGTACTTGTTCCTTTGTTTACATTTCTTCCTTACGGACAGTTACTTCTTTTGTTGGTTGCTGTTGTATCATCTCCTTTGTTCCCCCAAAGATCTTTATTCTTTCTTACGAATGGTAATATGGTGACGGCTGCTCCATTTCTTACCTTGAACATTAGACTTCTTTTTAAAAATCACATCAGCATAATAACACCGGAATATTAATTAGGTAAATAGTATTTTCGGAAGCTCATAGGTTGCTTGCAGATAGGCATGGAGCTTCTCAGGAGCTTGATAATCTTCCATTCTGCATTAATGCTTTAATAACTTTGGTTTTTAAATTGTTTTTATTATTATGTTTTTAAGAAAAGATTGTTTATATTGGTGATTTATAAGTATTCTCCTTTTAGATTTCACTTTCTACTAAGGATACTGATAAAATTGAGCAAGTCCAGGGACAGCCAACAAAAAAGGAGACAAAACATATCAGGATAGATTGGAGGACCTGAATATGTACAGTCTGGAGGACAGAAGGGAAAGGGAAGACATGACTGCAACATATATTAAGGGTGTGAATAGGATTCTAGAAGGCAATATTTTCAGTATGAAGCAAAGATCAAGAACATGGGGGCATAAACTCAAACTGACGAGGTAAATTCAAAAGTAATGTTAGAAAGTATTACATCACAGAAAGTGTGGTGGAAGCCTGGAACCAACTTCCAGTAGAGTTAGGGAATCAGTCCTCAGTATCTGAGTTTAAACATGCTTGGGATAAACATATGTCTATCATCTGATAAAAAATTTAAAAATAATAATAATAATAATAATTTTTTTAAAAAAACCAAAATGCAGACTCAATGGACAGTGGGTCTTTTTCTGCTGTCAGTTTTCTATATTTCTATGTTTCATTATAACTAAACTTAAATCCAGCATGATTGGATCAATTCCTACATCTCTAGCAGCTTTTCCTAACCTTATTCTCCAGCTAGAGGGATGGCTGGTTTATAACAGAGACTTCCTAGGATCAGTTAAAGCAGGTGTTCATGTAAACTTTGCACTGTTGTCTAATCTGTACTTTAAAATGTTGTTTATGTGCTTTGATTAATGTTGCTTGGGGCTTTTCTCTTTTGTTACCTAAAGGTCATTTCATGGGCAACAATACAGTCATAGACATTTTGAGGAGAGAAGGATATGAAGTAGACCATACATCTGCTGGGCAAGCAATCAGGTAACAACTGCTTTAACAATCATCTTCAGGAAACAAAACATAATAGAAATGCGTTTTGGAGTTGAAACTGCTGCCATTTTATTCAATGTAAAACCGTGTGAACCTGGACACTTGCAGAATGAAAAGCCTGCCAGTTTCCCACGCCCTCCTCTGCTTCTCACTCATGCCTCAAGTTCTCTGATGGAAAAAAAAAACACCATTGTGTCAATAGTTCTACCATGTAGAAGCTTAATATTTGTAAGTTGAGTGAAAATATAATCATGTCTCCATAGCCATCATGGACTGTAGTCTATACTGTAGTTTCATAAAATAGTGTTTCCAATTTACTCTAAAACTGATTGTAGGTGATGATTTTCTTCCAGATGACACAAGTATTACTCTTCTCTAAGGGGTATATTATCTTCTGTCTATCCATGGTAAATGGTACTGGATGTCACTTTTGTGAGTTGCTCTCTGCTCCAGCAACTTATATCCCTCTCTAAACTTCACTTCCTCACTTGACGAATGAAGTGCCAAGTTATGACTTCCATATGTGAATAAATTTCCACAAATATAGCAGATTTGTCAGGTCCCGTACATCTTTTGGCATTCACGCAGATAGCAACACCAGAAAGTTTCATATCAACCAAAACATGATCTTTTCAGAGGATGAAAGCTGACTTAACACATTCCAGAACAATTCCTCCAATGTAGAGTGCCAGTCATTTCGGTAGCTCTTTAAAAGAGGCAGGAACTGGGAAATAGCAGATATCAAAATCCATTCAATTCTTTCCTAATACAAAGTGAAAGGTTAATTACTATTTTATATCTTGTTTTAATACAATTAAAATATACCTCAATAAGTAATTACTTGTATCACAAGTAATTATCAAAATGGCTGGGGGGGGGAGGTTTCGAAGAAATACAAATAATTTCAATGGACACAGGTCATTCTAATTGCAACAGCAGAAGAATAGAACTATGTCATCCTCTATTACTGTACCTGGCCATGACAACAATCATTTAAAATAAACAGAAGAATCCTTTAAAGTTGGCTTAAATTAACATTTTTGTTTTACTGATTATAAGACACTCGGTGTGCTGGGGATTTCCTGAACTATCCAAAACGTGATGAGTTCAAAGAATGTTAGACTGCAATATTTATTTATTTATTTGCCCATGTTTCAGCAGAATGGAAGGAAATATTTCATTTTCTTTGACTGCCTTTCCCTTCAGTATTAAATCATGTGGAAGTGGCATTTATCCTTTTGCTTAAACATTCTTTAAGGATGAGTCACTGAATGTTGACTCATCAGAGAGAATGAGAAGCATCTCTGTACAAACCCTTAGTGAATTCTAAATGCTGCTTTCTCTCTCTAGTTGCTTTTGGGAAAAGCAACATTGAGACTCATCCTGTTCTCATCTGGGCTCATCTGAGAAACGTTTGCATTTCATCTCCTATTTGCCTGGCTTTAAACAGTTTACCTGAAGTTTATTTTACATTCCCATTCCCGAGTTAAGGTTCACTGAGTGCATTTCATTGAGCATTAAGGGCATGGAGGTTGTTTGTTTTAGTTTCCGCCTTCCTTGCGAATTCAGCTCACTGGGGGAAGAAAAAGGGAATCGCATAATATCCACTGCTTTGCAAAAGCTACATTTTTCTACACGTTGTCTTTAGCATGCAATGGATAGTGTGCACATATGCTATTTTGTGCATTTGGAGAGACTGAAGGTAATCTCTCCAACCACGTGATATAGATTTATTATCCTTTCAATTGTCTTTAATATCAAAGAGGAAATTTTCCTTTACTCATCCTTTTAGTACATTTTGTGGGCAATACAGTACCAGTAGTGGCTTCGTGTTGGGGCACTATTTCTGTTACATTTGCGGCGATTTGCAATGTCCTGTGGTCACATGGCCATGGGTTATGATGGCTTTGCCAAAAATTGGCAATGGCTTCTAGGTTTCGGCAAAACCATTCCATAGCAAACAACCAGTTTGCTTAACAACCATATTTGCACTTACAACCTCTGTGTTTGCTTAATGACTGCTGCAAAAAATATAAAATCAGGTCAGTCGTGTACCCATCCCGTTTTATTACAACTTGTGGCCATAATGATTGCTAACTACCTGTACTACTAAAACTCTTGTGTCTATAATCTTTAACTGGTGAAATGATGCTTCATATGACAAAACTTTTTCAACCAAGACCTCAAATGGGGTAACTTACAGAATGCCAGGACGATCATTACTGAGGTAATGAGAATCTGGGGAGGTGTGGCTGCTTCAGTGTTGCCAAGCTGTCAACTTCTCACTGTGGCAATCATGTCATCCTCATTTCCAATGCTCCCTGACAGCTTCCTGGCCATTTTCACAATCCCTTGTTCCTTCCCCTATCCAGTAGCGGTCACCATGTACCTCCCCTATGGGAAGCGAAGGGGGGAAAGGAAAGAATGGAGGAAGGGAAGGAAGGAAGAGGGAGGGAGGAAGGAAGGAAGGAAGGAAGGAAGAAAGGAAGGAAGGAAGGAAGGAAGGAAGGAAGGAAGATTTCTATGCTCACTGACAGTTTCCCATAAGGACATTCAATGGGAAAGCCAGCAGGAAGTCAAAAGATTGCTCCTGCTCCCTCTGAATTTTTGCCAGCCCACGGCCATTCTGTTTCTCTGTTTAGATAAGGAAACATCTCTGAAATGATAACCCAATGGGACACAGGTTTTTTTAGTAACCTATTATCGCTTGCTTTAAAAAGAAGGTGAATGGGCACTTTTCCCATGTTGAACATTTTTTGACACTTACACGGGGGTGAGGTGTTTGCAGCACAAAGACTTGAAATGTTCGTAGCAGTTTACTTGGAAGACAATCAGCCCCATTCTCAACCTTACTTTATTTTGCTTCTTATAGTGGAAAAAATCAACACAAGTTCTTGTCCGCCCTCTCCCCAACATCCCCAGAATATGCCTCTTACATTATCTCCCAAGAGATCCAACAACAACAGGAGGAAGAAGAGGAGGAAGAGCTGTTGCCCGACACATTATTGCCCGAAAGCATGGACCTGCTGGAGAAAGCAGAGAGGAAATACAACAAGAAGAAGAAGAAACAGCAGAGGAAACAGCGCTTACGTCAGTTCAATGACCTTTGGGTACGCATCGAGGAAAGGTAATGAGTGAGTGGAAGCAGGCAATGCGTTTCCGAGAAATAGTAAAGGACGCCCCTTAAGAGAAACATAATTTGTTTGTTTATTGGTTTTTCTGCCTACCCTAAAAGAAAGATTCTCGGCAGTTAACAGTACAAGCACAAAAAAACAACACAATAAAATTTATTTTATTTTATTTATTTATTATGATTTTAAGATGTGCAAAAGTAATAAGGATACGACGTTTCAAGGAGTAAACATCCAAAGAAGCAAAAATGTCTGTGAAATAAGGCTCTGATTGGTTATAGAAAGTCAGAGTTGGGAATGTCAACAGATACATAATACAAATTCCCACCTGAATGCAATGGGAAAGATTAGATTAGATTAGATTAGATTAGATTAGATTTATTGGATTTCTATGCCGCCCCATCTCCCTAAGGACTCGGGCGGCATAATCACAAAACAATACAAATACTATACAATTAAAAAGAGAATTAAACATGAAACCCAATAATCAAAACAATAAACAATTCATTAAAACTAATTCATTAAAACCCCCATCCCTGCCCTCAGTCCAGGTCGGCGAGTTGGAACAACCATGTTTTCAGGCCCTGACGGAACTGGAGGTCAGGGCCACCACCTCAAAGAGGCAGCTGATTCCATAGGGTGGGTGCTCCCACAGAGAAGGCCCTACCCCTAGGGGTCGCCAGCCGACACTGTCTGACAGACGGCACCCCAAGGAGGCCCTGCCTGTGAGAGTGCACGGGACGCTGGGAAGTCATTATTGGCAGCAAAGTCTCCCGCAAGTACCCCAGTCCTAAGCCATGATCCTTAATACCAAGAAAACCCTGTTTGACGTCACTGTCAGCTATAATGTAACTAATGTTAGGAAACTGGATCATTATGTATGATTGCAATGGAAGATTCAATGGGTGGCTGCCATACTTGCTCAAAGATCTACATTTCTTGTGAACTATGCAGTGTTAACGCTTCTTAAGCAATGTAGCTTTTGACAGGCAGAAATGAGTTCTTCTAGCAGACCTTTTCCAGTCTTCTTCACATTGACTTTTGTGTTGCTTATAATAATCTGTTGAAGGTAGAATGACTCTCCCATATTGAGCTATGTGCCTTTAAAAAGAGGGGGGGAGGTTTGGGGTGGGTAGAGAAAAAGGAAAGCATCTTTTTTTCTGAACAGGAAATCATCTGTGTGGATTTTATTCTTTTAGAAGTCATCCTTTTCCTGAATCTGGACCATTAACTTGATTAACTGCTTTGACCATACCCATTGCAGGAAAAGATATTTTTTTAATGAAAGCCATTATTTATTCTTCCCTTGCAGAAGAATTATTTCATGTTATCCCAGAGTTATTGGGAAATATATATGTGACATAGCTGTTATTTAGCTGTGTGGATTTGACTTGAAGACCATTTATTTGGGGGTTGGTTTGTTTCCATGTTGTTTTCTAGTTTTATGGTGAAGAAAATGTTCAGCACTTTAAAGCAATAGGAAGAGATTAAAAGTGCCAGATTTACATGTTTCCTTCCTTCCACCTGTTCCTGATAGGCCTTGTTCTCTGGCTGTAACAGCAGTTTCTTCCACTGACATTTTATCCATCCGTTCTTTTTAAAAAATTCTCTAAGTGCAAATGGGTTTGTTTGACAGTTCAAAAACTAGTTCATTTTAAAAACAATTACTATTACTATTACTTGTACCCTATTTGACTCCTATTTGAAATAAAGAAGTGCTCCCTTACTCCCTGTCTCTTCAGAAAGATTATTAAGTCTTGCCAAAAGATGATGGTGACATGGTGGCTCAGACGCTGAGCTTGTCGATCAGAAAGGTCGGCAGTTTGGCGGTTCGAATCCCTAGCACCGCGTAATGGAGTGAGCTCCTATTACTTGTCCCAGCTTCTGCCAACCTAGCAGTTCAAAAGCATGTAAAAATACAAGTAGAAAAATAGGGACTACTTTGGTGGGAAGGTAACAGCGTTCCGTGAGACTTCGGCATTTAATCATGCCAGCCATATGACCATGGAGACATCTTTGGACAGTGCTGGCTCTTCGGCTTTGTAACAGAGATGAGCACCGCCCCCAGAGCCGGAAATGACTAGCACGTATATGTGAGGGGAACCTTTACCTTTACCTTTAATATATGACAGCACATCTTGAGCTGGCAGGATAATATTAATTCTTCATTTTCTAGGATACATCATACAGCTCCTTCCAGGAGCTGAGGGAACATGTGTAATTTTGGGAAACATATCAGTTGCCTACCTAACAATGAGAAAGGACATTCAAATTAAATGATGAGAGAGAAGCTGTGCATTCACACACATGCAGAGACTGTTAAGGACCATTATGGGCTCAGAAGAAACTGTTTCTTCAGTGATGTGAAAAAAAGTACTTATATGTTGGCATGTAGTTAAAAAAAATTTTTTTTCAAAGTGTGTGCATGCCCTGTTGTTTAAAAGGCTCATATTCTTGTTTGGGGGGAATGGGTTAATTCAATTGTCAGTGAAACAAAGAAGTTACCACCTGCAAAGAAATTGAGAAGCATTTTCAGTAGGTAGCAAATGGCAGATAAGATTAATTGCCCTTGAGTCCTGGGGGTGAAAGAGGGTGGACTTCATACATATGCGCCAGTGAAACAAGAACCAGCAATATCCAGCCACGAAGAAAACCCTGGCATTGTAATATAAAGTTCATCAGCTCATATGAAGTAATTGTGAAAAAGGTAAATTATAGATACTATGAACAAATTGATTCAAAAAGAACCACCATAATATTATCTGTATGTGAATATATTTGCAAGATTGCAACTTTATTCTTCCCATCTCAGGTAAAAATAGATAACTAGGGAAATTGAAGTCACAGCACTTTGATATTTTTTTAAATGTGATTTTAAAAAAATAGAACAAAATTGACCAAAAGAAATGAGTTCAGAAGAGAAGAGGTTTATATAATTATATGGAGAACCTAGAGGGTTTTTTTTTTTAAGTGAAGTTCATCCGCTGGAAATTACTTGCAAAGAATAGTCTGTTATAAAATCAGTTGTGATTTGATATTGGCTTTGATGACTTTAAACAATGATTTTGGCAAATTTATGGAAAATGGCAGTATGGAATTCCAGATTGTTACAGAATGTTAAATGCTTTGGTTCAATTCTAATACAGGATCCTCAAACCCTTCTCTGTCGCTAGATTACATGGATGTTTGGTTCTTACATTCATATTTTTATGCTGCTCAATTCTCTCAAGAGTCCACACATAGGGGCTTTTTTCTCGAAGTCATTCTGAAAATGTATGAAGTATAATAAACTAGTAACAATTTTCTGTTCTTGTAAAGGTATCCACTACCACTGTGGTCCATGATGTTGTGATGTGGCCTGCAAAGGCTTGAAAAAATGTTATGATTTAAATATTGAATTAAGTCTTGGGAGTCCATGGTGAAGAAAAGATTGAGAACCTCTGCATTAGTAAATATTTTAGACGATGAAATTTGATCAATTTTTCATGCAAAAGGAAAAAACGCTCAGAGCCTAACTCAAATCTATCAATACTGTTTACATCCCTTTACAATGCTTGCTTCCTCATCTCTTCTGATTACAATAGATTTTGACCAGAATAGAAAAACTGAATGAATGGTTCAACTGATTGATGACCTAGCAGCTTTAATTCAGATTATGGGGGTGGGTTGACATATGATTAATGGAGATTCATCGTTAGTGTACAATATGAATTTGACTCAAGATACCAAAAGTGTCATACTATGCAAAACACTTATAGATGAATAAACTATGCCTTTTGTCACACTTCAGCCTTTTCTTTCTGCTCTGTCTGTACTGTTTAAGCTAGAACACTGTAGCAGAGTACAGTTGTCCCAAAATCAATGTTAATTTGTAATTGAGACTGTTAATTAGTCTTATAACTGGTAGTTTTCTACGCGGTCTAGTTGCAATTATCATGGGCGTGAAAATGAACTCATGCATGGAATGTCATGGGTTCTTTTGGTCTGCTATTTATAATATCACAAAATCAAGAATTATTGTTTTCAATATGTTTAGAGGCAAAATCAAAGCAAAATCAGTAACCTAATTCTAACTTGTTTGTGCAAAAATGTTTGAACAGTATAAGCAAGACTGAAGAAGTAAAAAAGCAATGTATAACTCTCCAGATCGGAATGAGACCTTCAGGCTCCTCCTTGTCCACTCCTTCTCTTCCAGTCTTCCGCCTCCCCATTTACCTCCAGCTTTCCTCTTCAAACCTTGTCAGGCTAACCAAGGAGCTGGAGCCTAAATTTGACAAATGATACAAGATTAGGGCTTGTGGGCACAGTTTGTAAAGACTTCTTTGCTATAGAGAATCAGGATGTTGTCATGGAGCAGGATTTCACTCATAGTACAACTTTGAAAAGGAAAGGCTGATCACTAAAGCAGGATGACTTCTACACTGGCTTGTATCACTTGAATGGGACTAGAGAAGACAAAGATGAATTGGGAGTAGCATCATTCCATATGACAAGAAATGGCACACTGACATTGCAAAAATTCAAACATAGACTATGTCAAATTAGTATGAGTAAGTTTAGAACAATAGAAGACAAATCAATCTTCCAAGTTAAGTAATAAATAGCTAAGTGTGAAGTTTATTCTAGTAATCATGGTACAGAGAGAAAAGCTCATGGATATTTAATGCTATGCCTGTTGCCTTTTTTTAATGAGGCTACGAGTCACATTTCTCAGGAATGCTGCACATATATTTTACTCAGCCTCTTTCAATAGAGACAACACCAAGACAATTAAATAGATTTTAGGAAAATATTAGAATAGGAAAATATTAAAATTAATATGAATAATTATGTCATTCAAAATAAGACACTGTATTGGCTCAAAACACACTAGGTCTTATTTTTACTTATATATTTATGGTGCCAAATAATTATGTTGTAAAAGTCTTCACTAACTAGGTCTAGTAGGTCTTATATTAGGGCAGGTTTAGAAAATAAACTGATCTTACTCATCATTTTCAGTAGTTTTTTAATCAGTTTTTAAAAAATAAACTGATTATGCATCAAGTTGTTTTCAACTTCTAGCAACCATAGATAGATTTTCTCCATGACAATATATCCCTAACTTATTATTTCAGGTCTCCCAATAATGTACTCATTGCCACTGTAACTGTTCATCCACCTTTTAAAATTAGACACTCTAAGCCAGAGACGGCAACAATAATTAAGTTTTAAATCATACCTAGAACAGTATTTCTCAGCTACGGCAACTTTAACATGTGTGGACTTTTTCTCTATTCCATACATCTTAAGGTTACCAAGGGTGGAAAATATATGGCTTGCTGCCTGATGATTAAATTGTTGTATTACTGTATATAAAAATTGCCAAGGAATTCAATGTAGTCAAACACAACGAGGCGTTTGGTAAAAGGAGAACTAAACCAACATTCAGGAGACAATAAAAGTAGTACCTATAGGAGCTCCATTACAATGTGTTCATAGGGTAAGACACCAAGTTCATGAACTCGGCAGCATAGCTGAAAAGTAATGAGAAGAATGGAAGATCTAGAAAATTGAACTCTCATAATTGCCTGCTCTTAAGTTCCAGCTGCCTACAACTGCTGTAGGCTAGTCCAGGCTCAAGGTTGACTCAGCCTTCCAGTAGGTAAAAGGACTGCAATAAGCTATAAAAAATGTGTAATAAGCAGGCATATACAATGAATGAAGGCTAGAAACAGGTTGCAAAATTGAACCTGAGTCTGGAAGAATATAAATGAACTTTGTTACTATATATGTTGACAGCAGCAAGACTATTGTATGCACAAGAATGGAAGGACACTTTAATTCCTATCATGGATGAATGGTTGCAGAAGCTGATGGAGTTGACTGAAATGACAAAATTGACTAGTTTGATTAAAGAAAAGAATATAAATAGTTTTTTTCCACATGGAGGCCACTTCTGAACTTCCTGCTTGAAGTGGAAAAGAATGAAACTTTGATTTTGGGTTTTACCAATTAGACTGATAGATCCTTATAGAAATGGCTAGTTTATATTGTTATGAAAAAACAAAAAGTTATGATTTGATGTCAATGCCCTATGTTACTGCAACAGAGTCAGAAGTCAATGCTTCTTTTTCCTTTTCCTAATCCTTCCTCACTTTTCTTTCCCCAATTCCTCCCCATTGTTTTCCTATTGTATTTTGTATCTTATTTTATCTTATAACTCAATAAAAATGTTAACCAGAAAAAAAGTAATTACAAGAAAACAATGAAGGAATGTTGGGTTTTAAAAGAAAATAAACATACTGTTCAAGAGAGATACTTTTGAAAAAGAAGTGTAAGCCTACAATACATCTATACATATCTATCACACTATTCCCTTTAGGAAAGCAATGTTACTGAAAGAAAAAAAGAATAAAAAATAAGCCAAAGATATTAAAGCATGAAATAAAAAAGAATTCAGTCGAATCTGTTCTTATCACCAAGCCTCTCCACTTTTCTAGCTTTGCAAACTATGCTTGTTTCGATCATGTCCTCACACTGCCTCATTTATTTTTATCCTGCATTTATTTATTTATTTATTTATTTATTTATTTATTTATTTATTTATTTGATTTCTAAGCCGCCCCATCTCCCTGAGGACTTGGGGTGGCATACAATCATTAAAAAACAGTACATAATATACAATTAAAAAGGAATTAAATAAGAAACCCAATTTGCAGTCTAAAACAATAAAAACAATCATTTAAAACTCCCATCCCCCCTCTCAGTCCAGGTCAACGAGTTGGAACAACCATGTTTTTAAGCCCCAATGGAAAGAGCGGAGGTCAGGGGTCACCCGAAGCTCCAGGGGCAGTTGGTTTCATTGGGTGGGTACTCCCACAGAGAAGGCCCTACCCCTGGGGGTTGCCAGCCGACACTGCCTGGCTGATGGAACCCCAAGGAGGCCCTGTCTGTGAGAGTGCACAGGACAATGGGAAACAGTTGCTGGCAACAGGGTCTCCTAAGTATCCCGGTCCTAAGCCATGAGGACCGGGATACTTAAATAATTCAAATACTCCCCTCTTCCTATTTTCCCCATAACAACTCTGTGAGGTGGTCTGGGCTGGGAGGAAGTGCCTAACTAGCCAAAGGTTACTCAGCTGGCTTTCATGCAGAAGGTGGCACTTGAACTCATAGCCTCTAACTTGGACATTGCTTTCTGTTCTTTAAACTTTCATCTCTTTTTGAGGATTTCATCTCTCTATCAACCACAACTTTCTTTTTCCCTTCCCTTCCAGTCATTCTTCATTACATTTGTTTTGTGATTCAACTTAATGTTTTCATAGGGCACACCCCCTTGGCATATATCTTTCACACTAGTCATTACATTTTGCCTTCAGTGAAGATTTATTGCTGGCCTTTTCTTGTTTTACACATTTCTTAAATAACAAATTCTGCATTCAATTTTTCTTTCTGCACATTCATAAATCACCTAATAGCATTCTGTTTAGTTTCATGCTCATATACTGAGCTCTCGTTTCCATGTAACAGACAACATGCATGCTGTTACTCTTAAGTCACTTTGCTTCTTTTATTATTATCTATTATTAAGTTTATTATGGCCACCCACCCCAGAAGACTCTGGCTTTTATTAAACATTTATTCTTTGGAAGTTTTTTTATCACAAAGAGATTTTAAAAAATTCAAAAAAGAAAAGAAAACTATTAAACTTCACCACATGGCAGTAATATTGATATATTTCTAATAAAACAAACTAACATTCAGGTCACAAGCAGCAAACACATTTCATCAGTTTACTATCTGAGGTAGTTCTCTCCACTTAACTCCTCTGGATTTGTTACAAGCCATCCTTGCCAAAAATTCCTTTCTTCAATATTCTTCCACACCTTTCCATCTTCCTGACCATTTGAAGAGTCACATTTACAAGATTTCGGGAAACTGCGCTCAACCACATGTCTAGCCTTGTACTGGCACTAGATGTCGCCCAAGCGATGTGAAAGACTAAACAAAAAAGTTTATTCACTAAACTGGAAAATCCTATGCAAGACACCATAAATTAGGCACTTAACCTTAGAGCAAAACATGAATAGAATACGCGACGTTTCGCAGAGCTAGTGGAAAAACTGATTAGAGAGCTGTATATCCACCTACTTCGCTGCCTTTGCAATAGATGAGGATGATCATACTGTGCAGTATTTGGAGATGTATTCCATCAACGCAACGAAATCTCATTTTAATGTGTGCTGATTAGTGTACATTTAAAGTGACAATAAGGTTATTATTCTATTGTATTCTAATTCTATTCTTATTGTATTGTATTGTATATTGTACTCTATTCTATTCTATCAATCAGTCTGTACCTACGGAGCAGCGGTTCAAGATCCAGCAAAAAAATGCCTAAGATCTGACGATGCTTCGGATAGCAGGGCTTGCCAAGGCTTCAGCATTAATCTCTTCGATATGGCATCATTTGAACAGCCGTGACTTAGCTTGGGGAGGCGGCTGCACGCAGCAGGGGAAGAAAACGAGGGCGCAACTCACTAATCGAAAGCGACCGCAGGTGAGCCGCGGAAGCCCTGGCGTGGTAACCATAGTGACACTAGCTTCCCGCCCCTCCGTCGCGTCCCGCCCGGAGAATGCTGGGATACGGTCCTGGGGAAGTTGCTTGGCAACGGGACGACTCTCTGGAGGGTCTGAAGTTTCTGGGTGGAAAAAGTAAGTTCTTCCAACAGTTAACCCCGCGGGTGTCCCCTGTTATTTTCTGAAAATGGGGAAAGTGAGGGAATTCTGCTGCTCCGACTATTGCAGCCCCGAAAGGATGCTCTCTTCCGATTGTGTTTTTTTTTTGCAGCGTCCCTTTTGGAAAAGGCATTTAAGCCAGGTTTCCAAAAACTGCCTCGTCCAGAGAGCAAGGGGCAATCAAGGGTGCCAACTTCCTTCCTTTGCCGTCCCGTCATTAAAATTGTATCCTTCTATTCAAAGGTAGCTTTGCTCTCCTCCTCCTCCTGCTCCTCCTCCTCCTCTTCCTTCTCCTCGCCATATCCATTTTTTTCTTGCCTTCTCTGAAATAGACACATAGAAGAGCAGGCCGGTACATTTAGAATAGAAGTAGAGAAAAAGAACGTGGGCTCAACTTCTAAACAGAATAAATCATAGCTAATTATTAATCTTTGCTTTTGTGTGTGTGTGTGTGTGTGTGAATGCATGAATGCATATATGTATATCTCTATATCTGTCTCTGTCTATATCTATCTATCTATCTATCTATCTTATCTATCATCTATCTATCGGTTATCTATCTATTCTGTCTATGTTCTCTCTCTCTCTCATCTCTCTATTCTCTCTCTCTCTCTCTGTGTCTGTCTATGTGTCTATCTATTTTTTCTCTCTATATTCTCCACTCTATTCTCGCTCTCTTTCTCTATCTCTCTCTCTGTCTGTCTATTTATCTGTCTATGCTGCACCTTGATCCATCCCAAAAATGGGATACTTTAACAGTATGATGTTTCTCAGATCTTAATGTGCTTATACCAATACACATTTTCTTCTTACATTCTTATCCATTTCCCTTGGTTTGTTCTTGGTTACATGTTAATGTTCATAAGGCAGTTTGTTTATATTAAGACTTACGTTAAGGTTGCATATTTTATTTTCAGGCCACTATGTCAAAAAGAGTCTTATTGCCTTCTATCCCATCACTGGAATCAACAGTTAGCAGAAGCAATCAGAGTTCAAGTGAAGAGTCTTCTAATGGGAAAAGTTCTCCTTCAATAAATGAATTAAGAAGCAGACTGACCAGCGTGGCTCCAAAACAGATGGCACCAAATCCTGAAGCTCTGAAATTTGAGCATAATACAAAATCTCAAGAAAGAACTAGGAAGCGGCAGCAGCCTATAAAGCTAGAACCTTTAGTAGGCTGATTTTAATTTTAAGACTATATTTTTAATTTGGAAAAAGTTGTGGTTTTTTTTTCCAAATATGTTTAGTCTTACGAAAAACTGGTGCATAAATACCATTAAATTTAGTATTTGTATGTAGTAAATTCAAGTTAAGTCTATAACTTTTTGTTCATTATCACTTAATTTTGAAATGTGGAACTTACGAACAGTTTAATATTAGATTATTGCTTATCAAAAAAAGGGTTGAGGAAATACAGTTCTTCTGTATGAGTAAATGCTATGCAAATATTGCAGAGATCAATCATGTCAAATTAATCCCAATTTCATGACCCTAAAATTTCATGGATCTCTTAGTAGAAAAAATTAAATTTTCTAAATTTGCAATCTACAATGTTAAGAAAGATTATGTTAAGAAAGATTAATCAATTCATTCTGTAATTATCGAATTTTGACCCTTATAAATAATTGTCCAATGAGATAAAAAAATCAGCTTAGTATAATTCAATTCCTTGAGGTTTCCACAATTTATCCCCAGCCCACAGGGCAGGCCATATACTTCCTAATACATATTAATTTTGGGGAATTAGAGACTTCTCATTATTGTTATTAACACAAGATGGTTGGATGACTTTAGAAAATGTTATAAGTCACTAACAGTGTAAATCTTTGCTTTAGAGAATGTGCAACCTATGTAAAACAAAAGCAGGATTCTTCAACTTATTAGACTCCTGGCTAGTGATACATGCTGTTTTCTCTATTCACAGTTAAAGACCTATGACAGAGTCTGTACTTATCTAATTTAATTTTATTGTTTATTAACTTGTACAAAACATTTCTATTGATGAGTTATTCATTTTTAAAAAACTTATTTCATTCTTAATTTAGCCTGCCTTAAAAACATATCAGCACCAAAAACAACCTGAATATATATACCAGAAGAACAGAGAAAAATTGTTAGCAGCTGGAGTATTAAAGCCTACAACTTCAGCAGAGAAAAGAAAATGGCCTGGTACAGTGGAGGCAATTTCATCTGAACTCCAAGAAGAACTGAAAGAAAGACAGGTATTGTCTGTCCTTACAGATTGTGAATGCATACTTTTATTTAAATATTTTAATCTTCCCTTCAAATAAAATATAGGTAATCCTCGACTTACGACCTCAATTGAGACCAAAATTTCTGTTGCTAAATGAGACATTTGTTAAATGAATTTTGCTGCATTTTATGACCTTTCTTACCACAGTTGTTAAGTGAATCATGGCAGTTGTTAATTTAGTAGCATGGCTGTTAAGTGAATCTGGCTTCCCCATTGACTTTGCTTATCAGGAAGTCACATCTGATTCCAGGACACTGCAATCATCATAAATACAAATAAGTTGCCAAGTTGTCTGAATTTTGATCACATGACCATGGGAACTCTGTAATGGACATAAGTGTGAAAAATGGTCAAAAATCATGTTTTTCAGTACCGTTGTAACATCAAACTAAATGAACTGTTGTAAGTAAAGGACTATCTGTATGTTCAAGGCAATTTATTACTCCAAATAATATAGTAAAATAAAAAATAAAATAAATACAAATAAAATAATTTTAAGGTATTCTTGCATGTTGGAGTTAATGAAATAGCTGTATTGAAACATGCATGGTTCACCTTTTCAGCATGCTTTCAAAATATCATAGGATATCCTAAAATCAGGCCACTTTCCAGTTATTTAAATTTGAAAAAATACATAAAAGGAGATTTTACTTCCTTTATTAATGTAAGAAAGTGTACATGGCCAGTTGTAATTCTTCATTATTTGAAGCTGCTTTCAAACTTGCCATAAATGGTTCTCATCTGGTGAAGGAGGTTCACTCTAAGACCAATGGAGTCCTCTTTTTCGTATTATTCTCATGTTTATACCATTGTTGTATAGTATTAATCTAAATTGGCAATACAGTTTTATTGTTCCGTTGCTAATTAACTTCTATATAAAATAATTTTTAAAAGAAATGTTGAATGGGAAGTTTTTGAAGTTTAAATACAAAAAATAAAGAGGACAATACTGCCATGTTGCACTTCTGCTGTGGGAGCTGCACTAACTAACTACTGATTTGGTTCTGAGTGTAATTCAAGGTACTTGTCACTAGCTACAAAACCAGGCAAGCTTCATGGCCCAAATATCTTGAGGGCCATCTTTCTTCAACAGCTTCTGCCCATTATACCCAAACAACTAAGTAGTACTTGCTAAAGGTCCTCATCTATCAGAAAGTATGCCAGGAGGGAGCTCTGCAATAGACATTCTCTATTATAGTAGCAGTTCTCTTCCTCTGGAAGGGCTTGCCTGCTGAGGTAAAGATGGCCCCTGCCCTCAGAGCCTTCTGGAGCTGGATGAAAACATAACTTTTCCAGAAGGCATTCAGGTTTTAATTGTACAAGAAGTGCCATATTCAATTAATCCAATGTATTATTTACTGTTTAACATGGATTAAACTGAAGCGTAATTGGGTTACCATTTTAATTACTATAGCAACTTGCATTACATTTATTCTGTAAGCAATTTAGAGATGTCTGGTTTCAGGTGTAAACAAATGTTATCAGTAAAAAGGCATTAAATAAGCAAACCCTTGAGAATTCTCATACAGGATGCTATTCTGTCATGAGCGCTGAAGTAATGTGCAGGTGTTGGGCCAATTGAATTGTGAATGTGAAAAAATGTTGAGTTATATATCTTAACTTTAACTTTAACTTTAATTGGTTTTATATACCACTCTTCTCCCCAAAGGGACTCAGGGCGGTTTACAGGGCAATTAAAAAACATACAAATATTAAAATAAAATTAAACTCAATTAATTAAGCCCCACCCATATCAAATTTTAAACATTTAGGACATTAGTTAAAAACGGTAGATCCAATCCAAAAAATCTAATCAAAAAATTTAAAATTTAAAATTTAAAATATCTCATAGGGATAGATCGGCTTGCTTAAACAGCCATGTCTTAAGGGTGCGGCGAAAGGCTCCCAGGTCGGGGACAGTCCGGATCTCTACCGGTAGCTCATTCCAGAGGGCAGGGGCAGCCACAGAGAAGGCCCTCCTCCTGGGGGCTGCCAGCCGGCATTGTTTGGCTGACAGCACCTTGAGGCCAACTCTGTGGGCCCGCACTGGTCGGTAGGAGGGTGTCATCGGCAGTAGGTGGTCTCGCATATATAAGTTCCTTTCCTTTATCATCGCAGATGCTGAGTGCTATGGTACGAATTCCAACTCCTCCTAAGCAACCACGTAGTATATTAAAGACAAGTGCTTACAAACTGGGTCCGACTCCACCTTTACGTACATTTAGTGAACCGGAAGAAGTAATTAAAGCTAATGTTACAGAGCCTCTACAGATTATAAGAATAATATGTGAAAACAAGAACCTTGGATTTCTGTACATGACTCCTGCGGTGCCTAAATCATCAATTGAGTATGACACATATAACCTGAAGTGAGTTACCTTTAAATGTTGAAGCAATTGTATGTTAAAAAAACAATAATTTTATGTTTAACATGAATTCCACTTATAATTCCAATCTCTGTTCTACTGATAGTTAATATATTTACTCAAAGAAATAACTTAATATAGTTATATCTAATTTTTATATTTTTCTTGTATATATGTTTTGACATAAATGTAGTGCTAAAATTTGAAAGCTTGTGTCTTTTTCCTCAGAAAGGGGAAACTGAAATGAAATTATCGATTAAGGAACACGGTTAAATTTTGATTTAAAAAGGCAATTATATAATGTATACATCTCAAAAGATGACAGCTATGTAATTAGGGCATGTCAAATTTTTCAACTTTCACTTTCCAAACATTAGGAGCGCTTAAAAGTTTTGACATGCCTTGGGGGTTGTAAAGATATTTTGGTACTTTAATATAATTTAGATATGCTTGGTAAGTAACTACATAAATATGATAACTTTTTAACATTTTGTTTGTTTCATGAATGTATATGGGATGTTTTTTCAAACAGTTGTCATTACATAAAAGAACAGTATTATTATATGCCAAATATATGTTTTGCCATATAGTTTTATCAGGTCATTTATATAACAACTATCAGCATATACTAGGTTCTGCCTCAATTTCCCTTCCCAATATGCATCTCTTTTTTTAAAAATTACATTTATATGCCGCCCTTCTCCGAAGACTCAGGGTGGCTTACAATTTTTGGGATACAACCCAATGTGCTCAGCAATAGCCTTCATTCCATTGTATATGCCTGCTTATTACTAAGCAGCATTTTTACAAAGTCAGCTTATTTCCCCCAACAATCTTGGGTCCTCAATTTACCTACCCCGAGGGGATGGAAGGCTGAGTCAACCTTGAGCCTGGTGGGATTCGAGCCTGCATCAATTGCAGGCAGCTGGAACTTAAGTGCTAGGCATTTAACAGCCTGACCACCAAAGCTCTTCTTAATCTTCCCAACAAGCAACTGAGTCGGAAGATCATGTAAAAGCAGTTTATTAGAGTACTCTGATAAAGTGTGGTCCCTCTATGAAAAGGAGAGAGAGAGAACTTTGAGCCCCATGTTTCCCTCCTTTTCATAGTTAACACAACAAAGAAAGTGCAAGAGGAAAGTTGATTGGACAGGATAAAAGTAGCCTTCCTTTGCATAGGAAATCAGTGACATGTAGTCAAACATGTTACATATTTGCATCCCATAATATCACATATTCATTAAAATGAGGTCTGACATCAGAAGGGATGTAATTGTAAGGGAAAAGGTTGTTTGGAGTTCACAAAAGAGATAAAGCAGACCCCAATTTGTAGTAACAAACTTTTTCTTATTTGGAGCTAGTCTCTGGCTTGTTTATCAGTTTAGGAATGAACATCATTTTAAAAGAGAGAAAATAAATCAGATTAAAATACAAAGTAACTATGTTAGTTAACAAATAACAAAACCCATGTCATTTGCCCCTCACTAATGCAGCAAGGAAAGAACACAAATTGCTGTCGTATTATTGTTTTTAGGAAATTGGGACAACAGTTTGATGTGGGATAGAGCTTTATGCAAATACTAAATTGAGCAGGGACATTTGAGTACTAATGCATTTAGAAACCCTGATTTATGTCTTTCATGTGAACAACTGAACTGAACTTTCATGTGAACTTTTCATGTGAAAAGTTTGGGTGGGTGGGAAATACATTTGCTTTAGTGCTGCCATTTGCATTGAAGGTGGAACTGGTGCCATTCTGAATCACTTCACTCCATCCTGGATAAATAAAGATTTGCTTCACATCATAATAGCTTGTTGTGGATCTAAACCTGATGGGATGAGGCTGCATCTAATAATTAAAAAAAACAATGCAATGTGTTCAGTTATCCAGGATATGTCAGAAAACATCCTGCCATGATAAAAAAAAGTTATATTAATTGCTATGCTTCCTGCTTAGAAATTAATAGATTGGTAGCAAAATCATGATACGGAATGATACAAAAATAACAGGTATTATTCTGTCAGGTTCTGTTTTCTACAGGTACAGAATAGGCATATATAGATAATCCATCATTGCTTATTCAGGTCTTGACAATTAATTCATTCTATTAAACAAGATGTTTTTAAATTTATTTTTAGAATTGTAAGCTATGACTGCATTAACAAAAATGACTACTACACTATTAGTCCACAAGCAGTTATTCATACATATAATGGAGAAGTTGAATACCTGGAACTTGAACGCTGGGAGCAAGAATATGTCTATCATAGGGCACTTGTCAAAATCACTATCTTTGCTATATTTCGCAAATGGAAGTCATTTAATGTATGGAGAAAGAACGTCCGCTGCAAAAAGATCAATTCATGTCGCCGAGCTTTACAGAAGAACTTATTCATTGTTAATGCTGTATGTATTGTGTTTTTATTACTGAAATAATACATGTGAAGGACACTGAAGCAGGGGTGTCAAACTCGCGTCGTCATGGCAGCATCACGTGATGTATTGCAACTTTTCTCCCCCTTTGCTAAACCGGGTGTGGGCGTGGCCAGCACGTGACGCATGCGGCCTGTGGGCCGCAAGTTTGACATCCTTGGTCTAAAGCCTTGTATTGTTTTGAAGCTGTCACTCTTTAATATCAAAATGATTTACAATGTAATATAGGTTTCCTTGTGTGAAATATATTGATATTAACATAGCTGTAGTTCCATAGCTCTAAATTAGTGCTGCTAGAGTTTAGTAAGTATGGAAAGTCGATAAAGCTTGTAATCTAAAAAATTCAGAGATTGAAATATTTTACAAACAGAAAAACAGTTGAACTATCAGAAATGCCTGTTATTGCAAAAGTGAAGTTTTTCACTTATTCTCTTCTCTCCCAATAATCCCTTGATCTGCTGCTATGCTCTTCAGAAAGATCCACTCATGCACACAGAGCAGTTTTTAATGGATGCTATAATGAAATACACACAATACTTCTTCCTCCTCCTATTTTTACCTCATCACCCCTGTGAAGTGAGCTGGGCTAAGAAGACTGGCCCAAAGTCACTCAGCCAGCTTTCATTCCTAAGACAGGAGTAGAACTCACAGTCTCCTGGTTTCTAACCTGGTGCTTTAACCATTAGACCAAACTGGCTGATGTTGATAATCTTGTTTTTCTACCTGGAGAATATTTTTAATTATTAGAAAATATAGCCTCTCCTTCCTTTCCTTAGTAAATACAATACTAGGAGCACTTTTTTCTTTGGATGGAATTTGGAAATCGATTATTTTGAAAAATTGGAAAGCTGCTTTGTTCATTTGCTTTTTAAAAACCAACAACAAAATATTGGTTCTTGCTGACTTTATATATTTGATAATGCATGATCACAATTACTTTGCATAGCTCTATGTAATCAATATTTTTAATATATGGGAACCCAGAGACACTAATATCCAGGAGCCGTTTTCCAGGAGCTATCAACTATACACATCCAATTTGGACAACTTATGTATAAACATGTCAAGACCCCTTTCTTCCATCATGATATAGGGAAAAAACTGGGAGACCCAGAGAAAATAGAAAGAACAGATGTAACCATGTGATTTCCAATTTGTCTCAAGTATAGTGTAAATATGAAAGCCAATCAATTTTCTTTTGTTGTACTATTCAGAAAATATACACAATACTTTCTAATAGTTCTTTCTCTCTTATTGATTTGTTCTGTTTTGCAGTGTTTGAGACCAGCAATTCTAAACATCCAAGAAATGTGTTATCGAATTGGTGACATGGCACTTGTTCAAATTGAAAAGGGCTATATATATACATTAATAGAGTTTAAAGGTACTCAGTTCAGCCAGCTAAAAGATGTGAGTTTCATGTTTCAGTTGTTCAAGAATGCATATAAATAATTTAACTGAAATTTAATCATTATTCACCTGTAATTTCATTAACATTTTAGGTGGCATCTCGTTTGTCAGAGTTCCGAGAATTAGCCAAAGAAGTGGTTAGAGGTGCATGTCGAACTGCACTGCTTGAAACTGGTTTCACTCCTGATGATTATTTTTATAGTATTGAGAATACAGGTACAAAACTACCATATTAACAATAAATAATAGTATGTTTATTTTAAATGCCTGATGAGTATCTGTGTATTTATTTTATCTCACATAAATGGGGTTAGAAAGCTCTTTGAATTTTCAAATAATTGTATTTTTTTGCAACATTTAAATTTCGGGAATTTCAGTTGTTAGTGGTTAAGGTATCTGGCTGAAAACTGGGAGATTGTGAATTCTAGTTGTACCATGGGCACAAAACCAGATGGGCGACTTTGGGCTAGACACTTTCGCTGAGCTCTTGGAAGGAGACAATGGCAAATCACTTATGAAAAACCTTGCCAAAAAAACCTCAGAGAAGTGGATATAATTCAATAGAAAATAAAAATAAGACAGAATCAAGATATGATCTTATGTACTGTGAAAAGAAAGGGCGAGATACCCACCATTACAATCTCAATATGCAACAGGGAGAAGATGGTGTGAATTTGTGTGTGTGTGGGGAGTACAGACTGACCCAATCCACATTTTGATCTATATCAGTCCCAATCATTTGAGTGGCCTCTGTAAAATTTCACAGGGACCAGTATAACCCTCCCATTCTAAGTCAGACAGGGCTTAGAAGAGGCAATTAAAAAAAAGTTGTAGCCAACTATATGTGGACAGGTTGTTTCTTTAACTGTAAATGTACCATTTAAATTTGTGCCTGGAATAATTACAGCAATTTGCACCTGTATTTTTCCTCAGAACAGGCAACCAAAAAAGAAGTTGCGGTAGGAGTCGTTCCTCGTGTTGAGAAAGACATGTACAATGAACAACCTGAAAGAATGACATACACAGAACAGGCCAATAAAAGGGCTCAGTGTGGAAGGCTAACATGGTAAGTAATAGCGTTTCTATGGGTGTCTTGTCATAATATATTTGTTGCAATTTAGAACTGGTAGATGTAAAATAGCAAAAGTGCTTTTTGCAAAAAGTGGTGATAATTTAGGCTAGCTTCACCTATTTTGTGAAAAAAGAAACAAACATCTGATTATGGGTTAACATGCTATGTGACCTGAGTCATTGACATCAAATCAGACCTTAAATCCTATTTTGTAAATGTTATAAATATTTTGTTCAACAGTCCTTCCATCAAAGCTAATCCTTAATATTAATGGTGAAAATATAAATATGAACATTATAGTCCATTCCTTCCTTGTTATATTTATATACTTATTTGCATATATCATATCTCTGTGTTATTGATGTTTCTTGGCAATATGAAAGAGTAATCAATACATTGGCCAGTATGAAACAAAAACCAGTACCCTGGAAACATTTTAATGATAGTTAAAGCAATGTTAAGTTACTGCTTTAACTTAGGCAATGTTATTTATTGCTTGCTACCCTTGGCCCTTTGTTTGGATTTTGTTGCTGGTTTTTGTTTGTTGAAATTATATAGTGTAATATTGTTTTCCTGAATTGGCGGTACTTGGCTCAATAGTAGTAGTAACTGCAAGAGGAATCTTGGAATCCTAGTGGGCGATCACTTAAATATGAGCCAGGAGTGTGCTGCAGCTGCCAAAAAAGCCAATGCATTCTTAGGCTGCAGGTTGTTAAACAAGGCAGTTACCATGACACATGGTATGCTTCCTAGGGTCCCCTAGATGGTATTACTCCATGAGGGGACTTGGAGAATGTTCCCTCTGTCAATCAGAAGGGGTGGAGACAAAACCATAGGGGACAGGCATTTCTATAAGTAATCTGATGACCAGATTGGAAAATGGACACTTGGGGAGGGTTATTATAAGCTATAATAACAATTATAAACTATAATAATAGAATTTTGCAAGCTGGATTGTGCTTTATTTCTCCTCTTCCTTATATCCTAGACAATCAGAGAAGGACATGGCTGTGTCTCTTCTGAATCCTATCTTGTATTATAGCAATAGTAATAGCATTCAGACTTATATACTGGCTCATCGTGGTTTACAGCCCTCTCTAAGCCAGGGGTACCCATCCTGTGGGCCATGGCCCACTACCGGGCTGTGGCCTATTTGCAACTGGGCCACATGAGTAGTGGGCTGGGTGCATGCGCAGCCCAACTCATGCGAGCAGTGGGTACCGGCACTCACAGCCCCACTCGCGCGAGCAGTGGGCACATGGGCTTACCACTCACACAAATGAAGCTATGCATCCATGCGTGCATGCACCTGCACCTCACACAAAACCATCCCCTCTTCCCCTGACCCCCCTCCCTGTGCCTGGCTGCTAACCAGGAAACATTGGGGAATGCTGCTCTAAGTGGTTTACAGAGTCAGCATATTGCCTCCAGCAATCTGTGTCCTCATTATACCAGCCTCAGAGCTGGTGAGAATCAAACTTCTGGGAGTCGGCAGAATTAGCATGCAATAGTGCATTTTAACCCATTGCACCATTCTGCTACTATAGGGAATATTTTAGCCCTCTTTGCATATATGGTAGTTCTTACCTATTTCTCTGAAGGATTTCTTGATTTCCTGAGCCATTTCCATGTAAAGCTTTAAAGATGACAACCAGCATCTTGACATGTACCACTTGCAGCCTAGTAACAGCAGTGTTACATGGATATACTGTAGCACACCAATGTTAAATATGCCATTGTATTTTGGATCAGTGGAAGTTTCTGAATGTTTTTCAAGGGCAGCCCAAACTAGGGCTCATTGCAATAGCTGAATTGGAAGATGACTAAGATTTAAGTGATTGTAACCAGTCCTTCCTGATCTGGAACAGACCAACTGGTGCACAAGATATAGTTAAATGATAGTTTTCCTTGAGCAAGAACTGCAACCCAAGAGCACCCCCAAATTGCACTCTAAAACTGCCTGGGGGAATGTTACATCATATTGTTAAGCATATAAATTTGCTTTGTTGTGTGACATCTAATATTTAGGGAAGCCATTCTTGCTTAAATTTAGTCTCAAATTTATTCTGTATTTATGTATTTTCTGTATGTATTTATTTCTGTTACTGTTAATTTTGCCATTGCTGTTAATTCTCCAGGTTTAGTTTCCCATACATTGCTTTTTTCTCCAGTTTTAGTTTAGCCAGGATCAGAGGTGGTATTCAGCAGCTTCTGACCAGTTCTGGAGAACTGGCAGCAAAAATTTTGAGTAGTTCGGAGAACCAGAAAATACCACCTCTGACTGGAAGTTTTACAGTGTCCTTCCCCTGCCACACCCAAGCCATGCCCACAGAACTGGTAGGGAAAAAAAATTGAATCCCACCACTGGCCAGGATAGTATTTCTTTTCAATGTTCGGCCCAGACAGCATATTCTTAATAATTTTTGCATGAACTCCCTCCCCCTCCCCCCACTTTCTCACACACATACACATACACACACAAAAAGTCTCATTAAAGCCCATGAGATTGTCTGTGCTAAGACAGTGGTCTGTTTTACATTGTTGATCTGTCTGTTTCTTCCCAGCTTTATTCGTCTTGCTGATTATCTTATAGTAAATACTATGCACGTCTTGGCAGTTAAATCTGTTGCTACTCTCTTGCATTACCTTACTGAGAAGTTGAAGAAAACACCACTTGCAGACATTATCCAAACATGGAATACAGATTTAGAAGCACCTGAAGTTGTGGAAAAGAAGGTAATATTCACCAAAGTGAGATGTTCAAACTGTTTAGAATGACTTGATCAAGAGTTTAAGAAAACTTACTGTTTTAAGGCAGAATCAGTGTTTTCTATTGATCAATATCAATCATTTTGTTTTGATCTCATATATTGTTCCTGACTTCATATCCTGTGAAAATGTGTTTCTGGAATCCATTTTATCAAGGAAATTAATGAAATGTACCTATACAGTATGTTTTATAATTGGAAAATACAAAGAGTTCTGTGTAAATGCTTATAACATAAGAAATGATATGTTAGTGCTGAGTAATATCCAGAAAAGTCTCTACAAATCCTAACTAATAAATAATGTTCACTTTGAGAAACTGGATAGATCTGATTAAAAATATCAATTTTAAACAAAAATGTGGTAACATTATTTTAAGAAATGAGTGTCAAAATTAAGGATTCCGATAAAAGGATGCACATTAAAAAGAATGAATACAATATTTATTTATTTATTTATAATTGGACTTGTATGCCGCCCCCTCTCCACGAGGACTCGGGGCGGCTCACAATTAAAACACAATAATTCAACAATAAATATTTTTAAAAAGATTAAATTGAACAATATGATATGACAGAAGAGAAAGGAACAAAAACAGCTGAAGTTTCCTCATAATCATAATTAAAAGAAAGAAATCACATGATCAAAGAAAAGAAAGACTCTCACCAACATTCCGAAACATTCCGAAACATGCAGTCGCACTGGGCCTGTGACCATTGTCTGGCTATTCTATCTGAACCATTACTTGGAAATTATTTATGTTCTAACAAACTTTCTAGACTAGAGGGCTTTAGAGTTTGAGTTCATTGTCTAATTTTAAAAAATACTTAATTCATTCTTTCTTTTTTTACTCTAGGGAACTCCTTCAGCAATTGCAGAGGAAGATGAGGCATCCATTCCAATGTTTCTTGTCGAGCTAATTTTAGAGATCCATGCATTGCTGTTTGAACCAACTGTAGAAGAGTTCCAGGTTAAAGTTCATATAGTTTTGAAAAGATTTCCTTTTTTAAAAGAAATGTAATCATGGGGCACAGAGTACTTGAAACATTATCTTTATAGTTATGAGTCAGATGTAATTCTCGACTGGCATAGATTTAGGCCGGAAAGTGCCTCTGGAAATAATTTTTGATCAACTGAATAATAACTTAGCTTTGAGTCTGACCAGAATATTTGAGAAGAATAGTCATCCTTAAACAATACAATATGAACAAAGACAACCTGTTATTTCCTAATGAGTTGAACTGCTATTAGTGTAGGAAAAACAAGAATGAAACTAGCAGTGTTAATTCCTAGTTTACTAGTTAGTTTGCTAGTTAACTGCTGTGTAAAAGGCACTATATGAAGGCATTTTGGCAATGACAAAGATGCTGTAAAAATTAGGAATGAAAGAAAAGTAGGTAGCTAGCAACAGAAAAAAACTCCAAGTTTGTAATCCAGGGGTGACTCTGTTTAAAATAAAAAAAACTTCTGGGTAGCCTTGCCACTTGTCCACTGACACAGAATAGCCATGGCATTTAATTAACTATTTATTAATATCACTATCAGTGACTCTATGCAAAGGTGACTCTACTTTTGATATTTCTATCTTTCTTCCTGTGGCTTTAGTATTATCTATGAACTTGGGAGATTTACCGTATTTTCCAGCTCATAAGATGACTTTTTAACCCCAAAAAATCCGTGCCAAAGTTAGGGGTCGTCTTATACGCCGGGTACTTACCTGCAGCTTGCTTCCCCTTGCTTCATATGTCCAGCACATATGGTGGGGGTGCTGCAGCCGAGTCCCCGCTCTGTGCGGGAAGTATGAAGCAGGAAGGAGCAAGCTGCAGGCATCTGGCAATGAGGTGGCCGTGTTGCTACAGCAGCGGCCAGGAGCCTGAGACAGGCAGGGAGTGCCATGGAAGAGCTGGAGGGTAAGGGCGGGGACTGCAAAAAGAGCCGCGGACCCTTCGTTCCTCCAGGCTGGTGGGAAGAGAAGGAGACGCGAGGCCCCGGGAAGGAGGGAGGAAAAGGTAGAAGGCGGGAGGACTCTTCTGATGCCCGAAGTCATCCTCCCCCTCCTGGAAGGCGGGAGAAGGCTCTCTTCTCCCGGGAAGGGGCTGAGGAGGAAGAACTGGGGTCTCCCAAATGGTTTGCATCCCCACCCCACCCAGCCAAGGCGCGTCTCCCTCTCGTTTGTTACTGGCTGTGTCGGGGCTGACTGTCTATTCCAGCCGCTGCTCGGCTTGGTTAATGCCGGGGCATTTGGGACCCCTGCGGTCATTTTGGAAGATGGGTTGGAGGAGGGATGGCTGGTGAGTTCAAAACAGGCCTTTTTGCCAGTCAATACCGTTCAGTCCGCATCTTTTTCTGAACCATGCAAGTCGGCCAGGCTGAAGCCCGAGGTCGGGCTTTGAACTCCGGGTGTGCTAATTAGATGATTAACGCAGTTTGTTAGCTACTGCACTTGAGGCACAGTGGGGAGGGAGGGGGGCATGAAAAAGGTGAGTGGATGCCTATGAATTCGCTTTCTTTCTTTTCCTGCCTTTTTGTAATGTATTTTCAGAAGTGATGCTAGGGAAAGTTAGGGCTAGCATGCATCATATGATGAATATTAGCATAGAAATCCTGTGTTGGAAGAGGGGTAGTCTTACACGGCGAGTATATTCCAAACTCTATATTTTAACTGGAAAAGTTGGGGGTCGTCTTATACGCCCAGTCGTCTTATACGCGGGAAAATACGGTATTTCAATTTTAGGTGGCATTCAGGTTTTGTGTATTATTAAGGTTACTGTAATTTAACGCACAAATTAATAACAGCAGTCTTTATATTCTTTTTTAAGAAGTGAAAACAGTTAAAACAGAAAACTCTAGAGACTTGACATTCAAAGTGTGGGTCTTCACAAGAAATTTTTACAACTGTTGTAAAGGATTCAACAATATTTATGTGAAGAGCTCTGAACATGCTATGTAAACCTTCATATCTAGCATAGCAAACATCTCAACTGATTTTCTTCTATTTGGTCAAACAGGATGCTATGGCAGATATTGTGTCTCAGTTTCAGGCAACTGTGTTATCTGTTGCAAACCTTGTTCCAGATCAGTATTTTGATGCCTTCACTCGTCCTGTTATTAACAACAAAATTGAAGAAAAAACATGTGGTGAAGGACCAAGCTTATCAACAATGTTTAAAGATGATAAACATCTTCAAACTATTATCCTACAAATAAAGGTATATGACACCCTTGTTTATAAATTTATTTACATTTAAATATTTCATATTGCAGAGGTACTCAAATAACAGTTTCAAACCTGAATGACTAACAGAATAACAGAATAACAGAATAACAGAATAACAGAGTGGGAAGGGACCTTGAAGGTCTTCTAGTCCAACCCCTTGCACACCATTCTGGACAAGTGGCTTTCCAATCTCATCTTTAAAAACTTCCAGTGATGGAACACTCACAATTTCTGAAGGCAACCCATTCCACTGATTAATTGTTTTCACTGTCAGGAAATTTCTCCTTAATTCTAAATTGGTTCTGTCCTTGATAAGTGTCCATCCATTGCTTCTTGTCTTGCCTTCTGGTGGTTTGGAAAATAGGTTCACCCTCTATTCTTTGTGGCAGTCTCTCAAATATTAACTATCACTCCTAGTCCTTCTCTTCACTAGACTAGACATACTCAATTCCTGCAACTGTTCTTCATATGTTTTAGCCTCCAGCCCCCTTATCATCATTGTTTTTTTTTAATTCATATTTATATGCCGCCCTTCTCCGGAGACTCAGGGTGGCTTACAATTTTTGGGATACAACCCAATGTGCTCAGCAATAGCCTTCATTCCATTGTATATGCCTGCTTATTACTAAGCGGCATTTTTACAAAGTCAGCTTATTGCCCCCAACAATCTTGGGTCCTCAATTTACTTACCCCGAGAGGATGGAAGGCTGAGTCAACCTGGTGGGATTCGAGCCTGCTGTAGTTGCAGGCAGCTGGAATTAAGTGCTAGGCATTTAACAGCCTGCACCACCAAGGCCCTTGCTGCTCTTCTCTGCACTCTTCCTAGAGTCTCAACGTCTTTTTTATAATATGGAGACCAAAATTGGTTGCAATACTCCAAGTGTGATCTTACCAAGGCATTATAAAGTGGTACTAACATGTCATGTGAACTTGATTCTAACCCTTTGTTAATACAACCTAGGATTGCTTTGGCTTTTGTGGCTGCTGTAACACACTGCTGGCTCATATTTAAGTAATTGTCCACAAGAATTCCAAGATCACTCTTGCAATTACTGCTGTTGAGTCAGGTTACACCTTTTCTATATCTGTACATTTGGTTTTTCTTGCCTAAGTGTAAAATTTCTCACTTTTCTCCCCACTGAATTTCATTTTGTTAGGGCACAGTGTTCACGTTTGTCAAGATTCTTCTGGATCTTGAGCCTATCTTCTGGGTGTTGACTATTCCTGCCAATTTAGTGTCATCTGTAAATGTGATGAGTTCCCCTTCTATTTCCTCATCTGAATCGTTTATGGAGAAATTGAAGAGTACTGAGCCTAAGACAGAACTTGGAGTACCCCACTGCTTACTTCCCTCCCTGTAGATGTAGTTCCATTAAGGACCACATGCTGAGGCGGTTTGTCAGCCAGTTACGAATCCATCTGGTGGTGATGCTGTTTATCCCACTTTTTTCTAATCTATTTTTCTAAATAGATTGTGATCTAAGGGTAGATATTTCAACTTGCTCTTTAACTTTTATATGCTTCTATCATTGCTTCTATGTAAGAATGACACAGCATAGTAATAAATGACAATGAAAGAAGAAGAAATGAAATAGAACCATTGTATGAATAGAAGTTAATCAAAGACTATAATAATTTAAATATCATTTTTACTTTATAGGAAACAATTGATTCAGCGTTTGAAGCAATAAATTTATATGCAGCTACTTTTGAAAAGTTTCGATTATTTTTCAGAGAAAATGAAAGCCTTGATTTGCCAGCTCTGAAGAAAGAAGAACCTGGTAAATATTGTTTTATATTTTATATTGTTACATTTTGTGCTGCATTTGATTAGAAAATGATTTTCTTAGCAGACTGTCTTATGCCAGTAAACATTTGAAATATTGTCTTTGTAGAAAATCTCCTGAATGTGGCATTAAACAAGTTCATTTACTGTAGGTGGCAGCACCTAGCCAATTTTGATCAAATTTGGGGATGTTGAAGAGGACTTTGTGGGATGACCATCAGAACATCCCAGAAGAAACAAATGACTTCCATAGTGTCTCCTGAACTACATGTAATTCTATAAAGTTACTAGGAGTCGAGTTTATTTTGAAGGAGATCTTTCTTTTATGTGAAAATGTTACATTTCATATGTTTTTAAAAGGAGAAAAGAGACTTCCTTTTTCATTTTCCCCAATATAGTATCTACTATATTCTGAAATAAAGCTAAGGCAACCTGCTAAGGTAGATAAGATTCAGCTGAAATTATGTAATTATGTAACTGTGAATGGTGTGTAGCTGCTCATTGACTATCTGTATGTGGTATGATATAGTGATTAAAATGGAAAGATTTGTAGGTGTATCCATAATTAAATTTGGCAGTTTGATGCACACAGTGTTCTATAGTAATGAACTTTTAAGGTTTTTAAACATTTTTTATTCTGCTTTTTATTTTTTTTATTTTTTATTATTAATAACTCAAGATGGTGAACTTAATATTCCCTCCTCTTCCTCTTTTCTCCACAACAATAAGCCTGTGAGGTGAATTGGGCTGAGAGAAAGGGCCTGACCCAAAGTCACTCACAGTTTCCTGGTTTCTAGTCTGGTGCCTTAATCACTAAATCAAAACTACTCTCCATATGACATAAGTATTAAAGGATTATAGATAAAGTGTGTGTGTGTGTGTTTGTGTGTATGTGTGTGTGTGAGAGAGAGAGAGAGCACACATACGCATGCACACACACACACACACACACACAGAATAAATTCTTGCTTTAATGACCAAATCGGGCAAGGGGTATCTTTTAAGCTAAATGTCCACTAAGTGTCATTATTTCTTCATTATTGTCTGAAATTCAGAGCAAAGTGAGATCCATTATTTGTCTATGAATTCTAAAAGTCTCTCTGCCAGGATTCAACTTTAGGTTTCCTTTTTGAACTGAATTTGAATAAAAACAGAGGAAGACTGCAATATTCTGTTACAGAATGGTTGACTAGGGTGTGTAATATAGATCCTGGATTCTTTCTGATTCTTTAATTCACTAGAAGTAGTTGAACTTAAAAGGCAAAATGATGCTTAAGAGTCCACTTGAAGCATCAAGCTGCAAACAAGCCTTTTTCTAGGGTCACACTAAAACTGGAAACAGCAATCCCAGTCACAACTACTTTAAAGAATTACAAAAGGTTGCTGCATATAGGTGTTTAATATAAACTTCATGATAAAAAATGTGAAATATTCATTGCAGTGACACAACAGCCTTTTTGTTGTTCCTTGATTTCTTACCTCTTCTATAGTTACCTTTTTATGCTGTGAGCATGCTTGCTCTGTGAAGTGCTATTGTACCTTTCAATCCAAAGCTTTCCACAGTTCTAATAGATATGTTAATCTCATGAAATCTGCAATGAATATTCCATAGAGGCAATACTATTTTTTACAGCAAACATTTTTTAAATAGTTAAAAGCTTTGGTATTTTCCAGGATATTTTATCAGAGAAACACTTAACAGAACGGAATGGAATGGAACAGAATCCCTCGCTATTGTCAAGCAAATGGCTGGCCTCAAAACCTACCACTTCTCTGAAATTATATTGCTGAGTTGAGGAGATTGTTTATGCCTAGGTTTTATAACATTCTGGAATTGTCAATGGCTGCTTTCATACACAATAAACATTTGTTTATTTCTGAAAAAACACTCTATAGACCAGATAGGAGAAGATAACCCATTTTGAATAATCTCTGTTCATCACTAAAAAAAATCTTTTTTCTAAATAAAAAGGGGGAAATGTATTTGTATTCTTTCCCATGAGGAAATACAATATAGTTTTCACCCCCAAGCCATCTGTAAATGACTAACTGTATCCTTCTGTTTAAAATAAACAGATGTTAAATTTTTTGCTGAACAACTGGAGAAATATCACAGACAACACAAAGAAGCTTTGGCAATAAAACAAAAGAGATCATTAGGTTTGTTCCTCATAGATGCTAAAAAGTTGAAAGACAAACTAATTCCATCACCAAAGCGCTGTTTGGAGGTAAATCTACATTGCCCTTTATCTTCATTTTTAATGTTCCCATACCAGATTAGAAATGAAATGGGGCCAGTATAAAAACAGGAAAGTTTCTGCATACTAAAGGGATTTTCCAGAAAAATGTGTGTGCGAGAGAGACAATGTAACTGCAAAGATATATGGATTATTGGTTGATTGATTACTGATTTATATCCCAATTTTTCTTTGAAAGCTAATAGAAATGTCCCCTCATTTAGTCCCTACAATAACCTTGGGTTAAGGTTGCGTTAAGACACTGTCTCAAAATTGTGCACTGAACTTCAAAGGTTCTGGTATTGACATTCAAAGTCCTACGAGACATGGGTCCGGGTTATCTACGGGGGCGTCTACTGCCGGCATCGAATACCAACCGCCCTGTACGAGCGCACAGGCAGGGACTCCTGCGACCCAGTGTCGTTTGGCGGTATCCTAGGGGAGGGCCTACTCTGTTGCGGCTCCCACTCTGTGGAACCATCTACCTCTGGGGCTCCACCTGGCCCCTGACTTCCGCACCTTCCGCCATGATTTAAAAACCTGGTTGTTTGAAGAGGCTGTGTTGTGCTGACTCCTCGGTGGGATTGGTTTTTATTTTAAATTATTAATGGGTTTTTAGCTAATTTGGCTTGTTTAATTTAATCTCATTTTAGGTAATTAATTTATTGTTCTGATTTTATGTGTGAGCCACCCCGAGTCCTTTTTGGAGAGGGGGCAGCATACAAGTCAAATTAATAAATAAAATAAATAAATAAACTCTATGGAAAAGCTTGGAAAGAAAATGCAGAGTCAGGTCCTGTTATACAGTCTCATATGGTGGCTTAGGCATTCCTCCTTCCAGAATAACTGAAATTTTACAAGATCTCATACCTTGCTGCAATTTCATGACATTTATGTATTCTTGAACAAAATCCTGAAAAAAATGTTCTATCTCAAATGTCCTTTGAGATCTTACAAAATTTTGAAATCAAACACAATTTTAGTTATTCGTAATAATTTAAAACAGTGTTTGGGAAATCAGGGATGCCCCTCAGGGTGTGGTAGGTATTGACTTCTATTTCCAATGACTAGAAGACATTTTCCAAAACTCTATTATAGGGGCCTTGGTGGCTCAGGCTGTTAAATGCCTACACTTAAGATCCAGCTGTCTACAATTACTGTAGGCTCGAATCCCACCAGGCTCAAGGTTGACTCAGCCTTCCATCCCCTCGGGGTAGGTAAATTGAGGAGCCAAGATTGTTGGGGGCAATAAGCTGACTTTGTAAAAATGCCGCTTAGTAATAAGCAGGCATATACAATGGAATGAAGGCTATTGCTGAGCACACTGGGTTGTATCCCAAAAATTGTGAGCCCTGAGTCTTCAGAGAAGGGCGGCATATAAATGTAATTAAAAAAATAAATAAATTAATGCATTATGAACTGAAATTTTATTTATTTTTATTTATATCATGCTTTTATTATTTTTACAAACACCTTAAGCTAATGAATCTATCCAACACACCTTCCTTCTCCCATTTTACCCACAACAACCCTATGAGGTGGGTTGAGCTGAAAGAGAGTGACTTGCCCAAAGTCACCTATGTCCACTTAATCATGACATGACATTTACTCATTATAAGCTACATAGTCTTGACTAAAGAATACTTTCATGTTAAGTAAATTCTTATCTAAATGTAACTTTTCCTTTTATAATTTTACTAATGCTTTTAATGCTTTCTTTTGCATTTAGGTTATTAATGAGATGCTTCCTATCATTGCAAAGAAAAAAGTGAACACCATTCTTGCTGAGGCAAATGATGCTAAATTTAAACTTGAGTTTCTGCCAAGTACAACTACTGAATATGTGGCTACTTTGACATTCCTTGATGAAATACAAGATAGGGTAAGTTCACCATACTGTTTTTATTAAGTAGCATGAGTTAACAAGTTTCATTTTGCTGCCATTGCCAGATACGTTCTGCTTGCTTTTAGATACTCTATCAACAGTTAATGAAACCCATATAAACTATTCAGTTTCTCATAAGAAATCAAATAGATCCTTTTGATCTGGGTAATAATTGTGTTCTCCTATATTTGCCTTCCTGGGAGACAGATACAATATAATGTGCATATCTAAATCTAGTCTTGCAGTACATCCTAGGTGAAATAAATTGGGCATGAAAGCTATGTATCACAACTGGTTGTGTGTTCTGTCAAAGAGTAATTTTCCTTCACATCTGCAGTGCCTAGTTAGTGCTCACCAGATGTTTCCAACATCTTTCATTGGCTATGTTGGCACTAAGTGAAGTAGAAAATGTTTGGAGGACAGCAGGATGTTGGAAGAGATGCAATAGAGGAGAAGTACAGCAAAATCAGTGGAGTTTATACCCAGTTGAGCTAATAGGGGTAGCACTAGTTTTGCAATCACAATTGGTAACTCAGTTGTTAAGTGAAGTGGTTGTTAAGTAAAACTGTGACTGTGCTTATGACCCAGGAACAAAAGAAATCCAATTCTCTTCCTCTCTTTTCTCTCATCCTGGGAGCCAATAGGGGAAGGTCTTCCCATGACCCAGAGGCAAGGACATGTGTGACACAACAAATGTTGTTCTTCATGTTACATAGTATGTATATGAAACTACTGGGAGTAATCTCCCAGTTTGTGGCAAGTGTACTGATGATTCTCAGTTGTACAAGTAGTCTGGAGAGAGGGAGTGAGAACAAGAATGAGTGCATTTGAACTTGATTTTTATGTAGGTAGCAGGTAACATCAATAATCTCCTTGTGCAATTTTAAAATCAGGTTCTGCCCTGTATTCAAATGACATTTGACAGCAATTTACATTTCGCTAAGTGTTTTAAGATAACTTGTCAAAGTATTTGCGAACAAAATGGAAAATAAATTGTTTCTACCTTCCCCCAGATTGAAATTCTTGAAGATGAATCAAAAGTGGTTTCTAAGATGTATCAGCTTATTGAACAGTATGTTATACCCACGCCTCCTGAAGATTTTGCTTTGTTTTCAAGTTTGAAGCCCTCTATTGTTGCTGTTCGTAATGCAATTGATAAATCTGTGGGTGAAAGAGACGCCAGCATTATTAAATTCTGCCAACTTCTAGATGAAGATGTTCACGATCTGAATGAAGAAGTTAAAGAAGTTAGACTTCTGGCACAGGTATTCAGTTCATTATTTTTGGTATTCCTATATTACTGGACTATAGTTTGTCACAGTCATCCAGATGTTTAAACTGGATTTGGCATTTTTGTCCGCCTATCAGGTGCTTCTCATGGACCTCAGATAAGCAAATGTTCATGTTTGACAGTGTTAAAGGTATTGCTACAGGATGAAAGCTGTGCAAGTAAAGCTGCCTTTTGCAATTGACTGGTGGTGATTCTGTCAATACCGATGTTCAGTGTTCAAGTGGTCCTCCAAGTTATTTCAAGATTGCACCCAAGGAACCTATTACTCTTGGTACTACTCATGCTTTCTCTTGCCACAGTCCTTCTATTTCTATTTGCAAGTCTTCTCATAATATACCGGTAATTCCTGTTACTGTTTACTAGTTATTTACCCTTATTAGTTTCAGTAGTTGGGTGTGCTAAACCCAAGATGAATTCAAAAGCCATAATATGTGGTAGAACTATACTTCTCCAGCAAAAATTCTCAGAGTTAACATCTGATATTAAAAAAAAGATGCCTTGGGTAAAAAAAGGCAAGGAAAAGTCTTTGACTACGAAGCAGGAAAAGCAAAGCAACCCAATGGATCTGGTGTAAGGAACCTCATAAATCGGGTATTCCACATGGGTTTGGAGTTTTAAATGAAGAAATATGGAAAGCTTTGATTTCACTCAGAAAAATCTATTTTAATGGCATGCGCACATTAAAAGCGGTAGGAAAACTTTTACAGCCCCACTTTTAATAGATAGAACTGGATAGAATTTGAAGGCCGAACCGTGTGTACTGCACCCTCTAACTCCTTTGAAAATCAGGACCATGAGCAGAAGGTGATAGAAAAGGAGCAAAAGGTGTTGAGAGCCATCCATTTATTATGTATTCCTGCTCAACTGAACAGCTTTTTTTTTATCAGATATTGAAATAAATACTTGCCTACCTCTTTTTTCAGTTGATAACAGAGAAACATTGATCAGTGCTACTTGGTGCTTTTTGTAGTAAGAATTAAATCAAGCAGAAAAAAATTAATTGCATTTACACTGTACTATGACGCTGAATAGAATCTGTCTCCTCACTGAATTTAATTTTATGGTTCGATGTACAACATATATGTAACCTTAATGATAGCTGATCATAAAATGACTTTTGATTTTTTTTTTAATAGGATCCTCAGATCTTGGATGCAGATGCTGATCAAGACAAAGTGAAAGTAGTTCTAAGCGAGTTGCAGTCCATTCTTGATGAAATACAAAAGCGGGCATTCCAGTATAAATCCTATCAGAAAAACTTCAAGGTAATTTGTCCACAATTCCATTTTGGTTTGTAGATGGATATTTAAATTATGATTTGCAAAACCAAACAAGTCCTATGATGTATGAGATGGTGTGTATATTAATGGTAGCCCTGGCCTGCAATAGGAGGGACAGGTTCAAATTTCCACTCTATGATAGAATATTGAATGCCTTGAGTCTAATCAATTTCATAGGCACATAATGATAAAATAAGAGTTAGGAAAGAGTGCTTGAATTCCTAATAACCCCTTATTTAGTTTATTTAATGAGACTATTATTCTAATTCTGCATATTCCAAAACAGTTCTATTAAAAAAAAGCAAATGGTTTGTTAATTTTGACTGTATCACTCAGTCCTACTGGTTCTTACAATGCAGCGCTAAATAGAATACAATACATTTATAATGTACTATCCAAAGCCTCTTTCTAATAATAATAATATTTCTTTATTAGGGATTTGGGAGTGTCTTCGTTTCTTTTCTGTATTCTATTCAGCACTTACATTTCTGGTTTATATGAAAGCATTGAAGTAACCAAACAAATAATTATTTACACACAATAAACATGAAATAAACAAGGCTACAAGAGAAAAATACAGAAGTAGCTTTGATAACTGGATGCAGTTTGTAAATGTATAGTGAATAAATATTTGTTGTTAATTAAAAATATTTGTTTATAATTCACAGCAGCATATGGAATCACCACAGTCCCATGATAACCAATATGTTTTACATTCCATCTGGACTAATTCAATCATGTGCAAACTATTTTTTTTATCATCCATCTTATGAAGTTGTAAAATCAATCATATATCTTTCTTTAAAAGACAGTACATTATTTTACAATACATAGTATTGTATGTAAAATAAAACATCTTGTCTGAACCGTGAAATGGGTGGCAAATAAATTTGATTAACTAAATATTTTTTCAATACATTGTTGTATCATGGCCATGATGTAGTTCCTTTTGTTTTTCAATCTTTCCCCTGTCTAACTATTGTTGCACCACAGGCACTTACGTCCCTGCTACTGTTGACAATGTTGCAAGAAAATCTGTTTGCAAATCCCAGTTTATCTGTTAAATGGCTGCTTTGTTTTTAATGCAGAAGTTAGAGTTCTTATAGGTCAGTAGTTAGAGTTTGTATGAGCTGTCTACAAGTAATTTTGCCTACAGAAAAGAAAAAGCAATGAAAAAATAAATACAAGTTAAGGAAGGCAGCTAAATGCCAAAATTCGTGTTGATATATGTTTTACACACCAGTGTTACCACTGTTTTGAGTTGTAAATAGAAAGATTACTGCAACAGTAAAATGAAATGTAACCCCTTCTGTGATCTTGGCATGCAGACCAAGTGAACAAAGAGGTTGTTTCAATTTTCACTTCATTTCAAGTTTTACCTTGTCAAAATGTTGGCAGTGCCGAATGTTTCTATACAGTATTTCAAGTAGAGCTGTTTCCTAAGCACAAAACAAATTATTCTTCAGTTTTTTGCACATTCTTATTCTGAGGCATGGTTTAATAATACAATATGTGCACAAGGTGCAATGGATCTAACAAAGCATTACTGCAGTCTCACATTCTTCTCTCTTTCCTCTGCTTTCTGACTACGAGAGAGGCTTAGTTACCATTTAATTTTATCTCCAGAGAATGCTGCCCTATTTTTTTAAAAAATAACCCAAGCCAGAAATCATGATTTAGCTGGTTAAATAATGCTATTTTGTAGCAAATAATTATGGAAGCATCAGCTTCATATATTGATTATTTGAAATGGATTGATATTTCCTCTTCCGATTTATCAGTATTTAGTATTGCAGATTTTCTTTAAATATGTGTCACATTTTGCAACATATGGGCTTCAGATGAATGTAATTCAATTATTTCAATTGTTTCTTGAAAGGTGGACATAACAAAATTTGATACCTTGGAGGAAGTTTGTGCAGAGTTGAAGTTGAAACAACTGTTGTGGGACTCTCTTTCTGAATGGTCAATACTTGAGGAAGAGTGGATGGAGGTAAATTATATATATTGGAATTTAATGTTATCCATCTAAATGTACTGATTTAACAATCTGGAAAAATTTGGTTTTAAAAGGAAACATATGTTGTGGACCAAATTAAAGTAAATTATCTTTTTAAATTATTCTTTGGGTTCCTTGGCTTTCAGGTTATTTTGGTCTGAAGGAGAACAACTTTAAAAAAAAGATATGGAAGTATTCAAGTGCCAAGCCATAAAGGTCATTATAAGATTAAAAATAGCACTTTAAATTGTATTTCAAAACCAAATAGTAACTAATGCAGAGCCTGCAAAATTTAGACTACATACAGCTAACAACAGTAGCCGGAAGGTACATAGGATGCTGTTGTTTTGGACCAACTGCATTATATAAAAAATTTTTAAGGGAAGCCCCAAATAGACCTTTTTATGGTAGTCGAATCAATTTGTTTTATGAGGCTTCCTAACTTTTTAAAGGAACTCTGAATAAATTAAAATTGTATTGAAACATGACAACAAAAGAACTATAAACAAAGCATCGCAAATATCTAGGACCAAAGTACAAAATAATAAAATAACAACAGAAAACAAAACAATACCAAAGGCCAAACACTATACCGTTCATTAAAAAGGGTTCTTATCCTAAATGGGTTCATCTCACGCTCATGTCCAGGAAGGACCAGGTTCCCATGGAGAAATACTGTTCTATGAGGTAAACTTCTTTCAAAATAAATACATGGTAATTTAATGGCCTTAATTTAATTCTCACATTTACTTTTAAGTAAGTATCCTACTGACTTCACTAAAGCTAGTATTTTTTCTCTCTGCTTATATCTATATTAGATTTGGTTTCTGTAGATTATTTTAAAGTAAATTTCTTATAATATTTATACTAAGGAAGTTTTCTAACTAATACCTTTTTACTTACATATTTTTTGTAGTCTAAATTTGATAGTTTGGATCCAGAATTATTGAATGGTCAAGTTTCCAAATATGCTAAATTTGTGAATCAGCTGGAAAAAGGCTTGCCACCTAATAATGTTGTCCCACAACTCAAGGAGAAGGTGGAGAAAATGAAAGAAAAGGTACAAAGGGCCATTTGAAAATGTAACATAAAAAAACACTTTCCAATAAAAAAAAGTGAGACAGGCAATGAATTAGGAAAGTTTCTAAAAGGAAATAAAATTATACAGAAATATTCATCATGTCAGATTTACGTTTACAATGTTACATTCAGAGTTAAAGAGACAAGACATGGATGAGTAAGGAGCTTTCAGAGTAAATAGTGAAGCAAGATGTTGAATAAATCGAGAAATGAGTAGAAGAATTAATAAATAGTACATAAATTTTGACTTAAACTGCTGGCCATAGTTTTACTTTTAGGTCAGATTAATAGCATAATAGCTAGTTAACAGAGTTCTATTGTAACATGGTAAAGTTGCTAGCAGGATGTGATCTAGAGCAGTGGTTCTTAACCTGGGCAATATCGCCCTCCAAGGGGCAATTGTGTTTTTCAGGGGGGTGATGGAACGAAAAGGGGCGATGTGGGGGCGAAGGAACAGAAGGGGGGTGATATGGGGTGATGGAGCGAGATATTTTGGGAGAGAGAGAGAGAGAGAGATCTATATTGGTAGATAGGTAGATAGGTAGACAAAAAGATAGACAGGTAGGTAGATAGGCAGGAAGGTAGGCAGGCAAACAGACAGACCTTTTGGATGGATGGATGGACAGGTGCCGGTTCAGGTGCAGTACAACAGTCAATGGGGTGAGCCTGCAGGGCCAGTGCCTCGAACACCCCCCTACCGCTTCTTAGCATCCCCAAGGGGGCCAGCAGAGGGCGTTCGAGGTGCCGGCCGGCCCTGCAGGTTCACCCATTGACTAGCACTGCTCCGGAGCCAGCGCCTCCAATGCGGAAGTAGTGGCACATTACGTGATGCCGCAACCTTGTTCGAAGTGCCACCCCCCTGCCGCCTCTTAGCGCCCCTCTGCTGGCCCCCTTGGGGATGCTAAGAGGTGGCAGGGGGCTGTTATGTTGGGGAGGGGGCGATGACAACTTCCTCAATGGCTCAAGGGGGCGATTCTTTCAAAAAGGTTAAGTACCACTGATCTAGAGCATATTCAGATATCTAAATTCTTGTTCTCCATTAATCACATAATTTAAAAATCAGCAAAGAGATTAGTCATTTTAGTCTTTTTCAGTAATACAAACCAAAATATATTTTGATACATTTGAGACTAAATTGTATTTCATACTAGCTTCAAATATCTCATCTTTCTTCATTGGATAGAATGAATACCCCAAAGAGATTATTTTTTTATGTACTTATAATTGTATAGGGGAGACCACAAGAGAGAAAGTGGGAAAAGGTAGAAGCAATTCATTATGCTGGAATCAACATTCTGCCATCTGGAAACTCAGCACCTTCTGTAATCCATGTACAGATTTATTTTCTATGAGAAACAATTCTGGCCATGCCAACTCGTTTTTCATACCTGCACATAGGTTCAGAATGTAATTTCTGAAACCTGGATGTTGCAGCTTTGGCAATCAATTTCTTCTATTACCCCACTCCACAGTTGTGCATTAGCTTCATATAAATGGAGCTGCCACATCTTACTGTTTGCTAATATGTCATTTAGAACTGCTCTTCTTTCTCTTCTTCCAACACTGCTCATGAGGGCTTAGTAGGTTTAGTACCATGACAGTATACTTGCAGCCATCCAGAAAACTTCCTGTGTGCAGTACAGTGCTATTTTGGTCATGTAACTTACCCTGTTGATGGATTGCCTATGCAGTTTTAACAAATATTCTTCCTTTACCTCTATCCTACATAAAGCATCCCATTAGAAGAGATTTTATTTTTATAGCACCTGCATTATGTGGACAAATAATGGCAAATACATGGTTGATCATGCAGGAGATGGAATGGGAAGAATAAGTAAGGAACATTATTATTTTCTATTTGAGGAATGGGATAAAGAGATTTTTGTTAGCCTATGGAGGCTCAGATGCACTGAAGGTGGGCCTGTGGACCAGCATAAAGGACATTTTATATTGACCAAGTTGGAAGAGTAAGGATAAATAGTGTTTTGCATGATTAGCAAACTATTTATGTTAGCACAGAAATTCAAAAAAGCATAGTATGTAATAATACAGATATGAATGTTGGTATAGAAGAAAAAGATAGAGCAATCCAAATGAAATACTATATTTAAATATGTATTTAAAATACTGGAAAGTTATGGGCTAGTCATCTCTTAAGATTGGATGGAACACATCATAATTTATTACTGTGTTGTAACAGCCTGTTGGTTAATCCGATTATTCATTGAAACAGGAAACTTGTGTGAATTGAGCTGTATTGATACACTTTTCATTCTTTCAGCTTCCAGTTATCACAGATCTTAGAAATCCTTTTTTGAAACCCAGACACTGGATAACTCTGGAACAAATAGTTGGTGCACCATTAATAGACCTGGAAAATCCATTAACCTTGGAGCGACTTACTCAGATCAGTGCTTTTGAATATACTCAGGAGATTCAGGATGTTTCTGGCCAAGCTTCAGGAGAAGCTTCTCTGGAGATTATTCTCAAAAAGGTACTTTTTAATACAATATAAAAACCTCTAATCTTGGACTGAAATACATTGTATTGATTGGTTATACTGAACCTTCAATAATATATTTATTGAACTCACTTGGAGTTTAACAATCTCTAATACGATGTATTAGAATAGCATTCTTCCAAGTAAACATTGAGTAGTTCACTGCTTGAATTACACTAGTCACATCAGTAGAAGAAACTTCATGAATAAGGGAATCAGAAAAGGAACAGACATAATAGTTGTCATGATGCCACTGTGGCTATCTGAGATTTTATGATAAACTGTTACAAACTGGATTTTTCTAAATAGTAATTTGTCAAGAATTTTTCTCTGTTTGTTTTGCTTCTTATGGGCAAAACTGAAAATGATTCTTAGCTCTTGTTCCGTCTCCCTGTTCCACCTCCTCCTATGTATATGGGTAGTCCTTGACTTATTCATTTAACAACCATTTACAGCGGCACTGAATAAAAATGATTTACAACCTGCTCTCATACTTACAACTTTTCCAGTGTCCCTATGGCCACATGATTAAAATATAGGCGGTTGGCAACTGGCATGTATGTATGATGATTGCAATGCCCTGGGGTCATGTTGTCTCTATTAGCCAACTTCTAACAAGCAAAGGCAATGGGAAAAGTCGTTTAACAACCATGTGAGTCAATTAACAATTGAGGTGACTCACTTAACAGCCATGGCAAAACAAGTTGTAAAATCAGGTGTAACTCACTGTACAACCACTTCACTGAGCAACTGATGTTCTGGTCTCAATTGCAATCATAAGTCAAGGACTACCTGTATGTTTATTCGTTCAACAGCCAACTTTATCTATGCATGAGGATCCATTTTACCAATAAACAAACCTGTTGGTGATGGAGAAGCCTACGGTTGCCCTTCTTTATTCCTTTTAGCAGGTTCACTGATAATCCCAGGCAACTGTGTATAAATTGTGTAAACAAGCCATAAATGGAGGCATTCATCTTGTTAGCTGTGCATGCTGTTTGTTTGCTTGATAAGCTTATGTGGTATGAATGCATCTAGTTTGTCAAAATTATATTCAGAATTGTATTATATTTTTCTTCCAGGTGGAAGATGCCTGGAAAACAACAGAATTCACTGTAATTCCTCATCGTGATTCAAAAGATGTTTTCATCCTTGGTGGCACAGATGACATCCAGGTTAGAAACTATTTTTGTCTAAAATAGCTTTTAAAGCAAACTATCTGTATTTATTCAGTCCAGATTGAGAAATCTGGCAAAGACTCATAAGATATTTAATCCAGACAGCAGGCTATTTTGTTTTCTCACTGAACAGTTCCCTTGCCTCTGTGGCCTGCCACTCCCTACCTTTCTGTTCTAGAAAAACAGTTACCTATTGGAGACCACATACGTAAAATGAGATCAACCAGCTTTAAAATAAAATTTTGTTTTTGTTGTCCTGTTGATCCCTAATACCTTTACCATTTGTATTTTATTGGCCAAGCACATTAAGCCTCAGTGAGAAAACATATAATTCTTCCGGTATTTACAGTGTGTTCCCTCCTGTGCTCTCTTTCTCTCTCTTTCTCTCTCTCCCCCCCTCTCACACTCTCTCCCCCTCTCTCCCCCCCTTTCTCTCCCTTCCTCCCTCCCCCCCCTCTCGCACACACACACCCTAAGAGGGTTTGAAGTCTTTACTGAGGCTTTGAAAGCCCCTAACATTACTCTCCAGGGCTTGCTCACATGAAAAAAATGCAATTCCCAATGAATCCAAGCCTGAGCAACATCAAGTCTAAGGGCAAAGAACAAGTCCATAAATCCACACAAAAGGTCTGAAGTCAAGATACCAGTCCAAAGTCCAAGCACAGTACACAAAGCGAAAGCCTAAGTCCAAGGTCCAAAGTCCAGTCACGAGTTCAGCAAAAAAGCAAAAGTCCAGAATCAGGAAAACAGAAGTCATAGAGTTGGAGCACATGCACGGAAATGGATGGGTTGTCTCCAACACTGCTTTGCTCCATAGGCTAGGCTAAGTAGCTGCCAGCCAGTACAGCTCATTAGGAGGGTTGAGGTTTGCTTCTTGTGAATAGACTCGTCCACGTCCATTGTGGCTTCTATGTTTGGGCCTGTGCACCCTGGATCTGGTGGAGGAGGCAATTTCTTCTCATACCTTCTAACTGACTGTAGCTGCATCCCTTTTCTGCCCTTCACTTCTGGCTGTTGTCTGAGCCTTCTGGCTGCAGCTGTGTCCCTTCTTTCTCCTTTTTAGCCAGGCATTTGTCTAGCTGCTCCCCTAATGGTCCTTACGAAGTTCCTGGCCTCTTCTCCTCTTGCCCATCCTCCCGGGTACGGAATTCCCTGCTTCTTCCTACAGTCCTCTATACCTAACTCCAAAGTCCCGAGAGCCATCTCTTCCTTGTCATCCAAGCCAGCATCCAGGGAAGCCATAACACAATGCAGTGCTAACTGCCTGGAACCTATCTAGATAGTGGACAATAATGTAGAGATATCCATTTTCAAAGCTGTTTTTCTTCCGGCGGTGTGCAACCAATAATAGATACAGATAGCCTTCAGTTTATGATCTCCACTGAGCCCATAATAACAGTCGTAAGTTGGAGTGGGGGAGGCCCACATAGGCCCAGGTCCACCCTGCAGATAAATATTGATAATTGTAGCCCATATAAACAAAAGTTTTTTGGAGGTCCTCTATAATTCTTAAAAGTGGAAGGTGGTCCTGAGACAAGAAATTCTGAACTATCATGTATCACTGGAATTTCACCTAACAGAAATGAATATGTTGTTTACTTTTTCTTTAAGGTTATTCTAGATGATAGTACTATTAATGTAGCAACGATTGCTTCTTCACGGTACGTAGGCCCTCTCAAGCCACGAGTTGATGAATGGCAGAAGCAGCTCTCTTTATTCAGTCAGACATTGGTGTGTACCGCATTTTTAAATAATTTCTTCTAAAGTTTGAAGTTTGTCTTAAAAGAAAGACATCATATTGACAATGTCATTTAATACGCGCTTAGTTCATTTTGGGCACAGCTCACTTGGCAGCATTTTAACTAATCTCGAAAAAGCAAAGTTGGGTCAGACCAATTAGCAATTTGAATGGGAGGTCTCCAGGAAGATGAAAGGATATAATCTCACTTATAACTAGAAGAAGGCAATAGCAAATTGTTTCTGATTGTTGCCCCCCCAAAAAAACACCCTGATAATGTCACCAGGAGTCAAGCAGGATACTTTACTTTATTAAGTACAAGAATAGCCTTTAGAATGTTAATATTTAAGAAGCTCACGTAGACCATAATTAAAATATTCAACTAGATTCAAAGAGATCCAGCTTCAGGTCTTCTATGGCATTGGAGCAGTTACTAACTCTCAACCCACTCTCACAGGGCCTGTTTTGAGGAAAATGCTGAATGTACTGTCTTGAGCTCTTGAAGGATCTAACAAATAATTCATCAGCCAAGTGGCATTGGTTCTTCTTTATCAAAGGCTTGAAGAGATGTAAATACAGTAATTTCAGGGAATATTAAATGATTTCATTATAAAAAGATTTTGAAAGGTTTTTTTTCCCATTATTTCTGCTGAAATAGATTGATGGCAGTTTTGCTTGAGAACCAGTATCCACACTCATACATTTGTGGAGGGAAAGCACCCCAGTTATATGTGTAAAGTGTGCTCTGTGTAAATTTTTGTTGCACACAGGGAGCATTTCCAAAGGTTGTGAATAACATTTTTCTGATACCTTTACACCTACCTTTCTTGTTCGCTAGGAGGAATGGCTGACATGTCAGAGGAATTGGCTCTATTTAGAAAGCATTTTCAGTGCTCCCGACATTCAAAGACAGTTGCCGGCAGAAGCCAAAATGTTTTTACAAGTAGATAAGTCCTGGAAGGAAGTTATGAGAAAAGTGAACCGACTGCCTAACGCCCTCCGTGCTGCTACTCAGCCTGGTAATAATATAGTATCTCTAAATTACGTGTTGTTTGCATTAAACCATGTATCCCTTCCATTCAAAGGCAGCCACATATCTTGTTTCCCACATCTACTCATAACACCAGGAATCTGTCAAATAATGTATGCACAATTTGTTACATATTCTGATCTCACTTTGATTGAAAACTGCTTATTCCTTTATAAACCCTTGCTCGTCTTTAATGTGTTTTTACCGTTCTTTCCTTTTTCTTCTAGAATATTTTTTTTCAGGATTTCTAACTAAATTCCTTGTAGGTTAGACTCACCTGAGTAGGATCCAAAAGTTGTTCATATCACATATTTGTGTATTGTTAAATTAATACTTATTCTATTTTTTTCTAATATATTTCAAAAGACTGCATCTCATAGGATAACATGGTTTGAAATATAGGAATATAGGAATGCTAAGGTTCATATAGACGTAGATGTTTTCATTTCACCTGTTTTCATTTTACACTTTTACCCATTATTTTTCTCTGACATAGGCCTTTTAGAGACCTTTCAGAATAATAATGCTCTTCTTGATCAGATTCAGAAATGTCTGGAGGCCTATTTGGAATCCAAGAGAGTCATTTTCCCAAGGTTGGTTAAGAATCAGTAAGAAGATAATTAAGTCATCTGTTCTGTTGCTTTATCCTTTATTAGCCGGGAATACAATCCTGGCAAAGTTTATGTATATTGAATCTCATTGATTTAAATGAAAGAGTTAATTTGCTTCCATTGAAAATAATTAGGACTTAATTAGTTCAGTTTAGGATTATCATTGCCGGGTTTTTATTTATTTAAAATGATACTCATTGCAAACAGTGAATTTAATTAGATGCTTAAAGGCCATCTCACACCATTCTGTACATTTAAATAAAAGTACGTACCATTGAAATACTTTATACTTTCATAAGCTAAAGTCAGGAATGCTACCTAACTACCTTGGTGGTGCAGGCTGTTAAACACCTAGCACTTAGTTCCAGCTGCCTGCAATTGGTGCAGGCTCGAATCCCACCAGGCTCAAGGTTGACTCAGCCTTCCATCCTCTCGGGGTAGGTAAATTGAGGACCCAAGATTGTTGGGGGCAATAAGCTGACTTTGTAAAAATGCCGCTTAGTAATAAGCAGGCACATGCAGTGGAATGAAGGCTATTGCTGAGCGCACTGGTTTGTATCCCAAAGATTGTAAGCCACCCTGAGTCTTCGGAGAAGGGCGGCATATAAATATGAATAAAAATAAAATAAAATAAATGATCCACCCACTTCTTTTTTTATTTTTGTTCATTAGACATGTTAAGGCCTCCCAATTTTGGAAAGACTAATAAGTGTAATTATAACATGTATTTTATAAAACATTAAATAGGCTTCATTTGTATTTAAATTTGCATTTTACAACTTTTAATGTTATCTCAGGTTCTACTTTTTATCGAATGATGAGCTCTTGGAAATATTGGCCCAAACTCGCAATCCTCAAGCAGTTCAGCCTCATTTAAGGAAATGTTTTGATTCCATTTCTAAACTGGAGTTTGCCTACATGGCACCAGCTGAGGGAGAAGAGAAAGTTCTCACAAATGATATTCTAGCAATGCTGTCCCCCGAAGGTGAAAGGGTAAGCATTTAAAAAAAAAATTCTAGGAAAATGCCAATGCCCTTGATAACTATAAATAAGATAATTCACCAAAAGGTATGTTGCAAGAAACCTGTAAAGAATGGGTGAATAGAAGGCTATATTTTTGTATATAAAATCACTCTATAGTATTGGGTACCATTTAGTATCTGGTGTTTTAGTTTTTCCCCATAGGCAAGAATTGTAACTATTCATATACCAGTGAAAGTAAAAGAAACTGGTTCTTTATGAGTCTATCGTTTTAAAATAGACTATTTTCCTGGTAGAACCATGCTGGATTCACTTTCTTGGTACTGTGTTAGAGCAAATAGAATATTAGATGCCTGAATATTGCAGAATTGGTTATTTTAAAAAGTCATACTTGAGATGGAGAATATTTAAAAAGAAACTAGAACCTTTGTACAAAGAATTTTTGAAGCATTTCCCCATTTTGTGCTGCATGAATATGACTTAGATCATTAATGATTTTGTAATAAACCATATTTACTGGAGTTTGCCTACCTGGCACTAGCTGAGGATGAAGAGTGATATGAATTCTGGGGGGAAAAACATAACAGTTACCCTCCTAGTGAACGGAAGGTTTGCTTTTTTAGGTTAGCTTGGGAAAAGGACTTAAGGCCAGAGGAAATGTTGAAGACTGGCTTGGTAAAGTTGAAGAAGCAATGTTTACTTCCCTTAGACGACTGAGCAAAGCTGCCATTGCGGATTATCAAAGTAGAGAAAGAACAGAGTGGGTTGTCGCTGGACATCCTTCTCAGGTAAATTACACTCTTTAATGGTTTGAAGTTCACAAGCATCTTATTGTTTTATCTTAGAATATTTATCTCAGTGTATTGCTCCTTGGCAGTAGTTGAGTTCACGGGATATTCCCAATTTTATGATAGAAATCTATCAAATAAATATGCTGTGTTCCTAGGTTGGCTGTTAATAAATGTAGCTGCTTATTCTGAACCAAGTTCAGAAGGGTTCAAATTGGTGGTAAAAATCAGTGGGGTAATAAGCCTACTGTATTGAGATTATTGAAAAATGGTTCTGAAAGTTCAGAAGTTTTATGTGATAGAAATACTCAGGAATGTTTAAATGATAAAATCAGAACAGTGAAACTAGATATCATCTCCAGCACAAGATATGTCTGTCTGAATTCTGTTTTTTTTTCTTTATATAGGTTGTACTGACTATTTCTCAGCTCATGTGGTGTCGTGATCTCACTCAGTGTTTAGAAGGAGAAGATCATGATCATTTAGTAGCTTTGGAAGAATTTGAAAATGAGAATTTTGATGTGAGTATTCAGTTGTTTTTTTTAACATATTGGCATTATTTTATACTTTTGTAAATGTAAAATGTAAAAATATTTTAAAATCAAAATAATTATTGTGGATGATGCCTTTTTATATAAAGTCATTTTAGTCTGAAATGCCTTCTAAAAAAATTTCACATATCTGAGAAGTTCTTGAATGGATAACCGTGTTTGTCCTGTTTCTCAGAGATCCCTGAAGCAATATCAAACGGCAATGTTTTTCAGTGCTGATAAAAATATTCAAGAAGGTTCCTATGATCTTTTTGGATACAATGTCATTTGCTTTAACCTATTCCTGTCCTTTCAGTACAAGGCACTATGTTAAATAAAGACTCAGCACATTTTGTTTGCTTTCATTTCACAGAGACTAAATGCATTGGCTTCACTAGTCCGTGGCATTCTTCCCAAAATTCACCGAAATATCATAACGGCACTGATTACTATTGATGTACACGCAAGGGACATTGTTACAGAACTTGTTAAACAAAAGGTACATTAATTTTGTTTAAATAATATGTGTAAATTTACTATTTTAAAAAAAAACTAATAAATATTTTCTACTATTTGGCAAGGTGGATTCTGTGGACAATTTTGACTGGCAAAGACAACTGCGCTACTATTGGGATCTCGATTTAGATAACTGTGTGGCAAGAATGGCTTTATCTCAATATACCTATGCCTATGAATACTTGGGTGCATGTCCAAGATTAGTGATAACGCCACTCACGGTAATGTGTTGCTGTTATTTTCTTGCCTGTAAGATTTAAGAAATTACCTTTTGCAATGGGTAAATTATTTCAGTGGAAAGAGCCTGTGACGAGAGAGGTTTGGAAAATGAAAAAAAGGCAGAGGAAACAGAGAGGCTAAAAATGGTAGAGTGAAGGTTGATGATATGGAGAGATAGTGATGATCACCCCCAGAGCTTTGAGGCTAAACCTTTTCCCCTCGCAAGGTAGATCTTGCAGCTAAAAATACCTTTGTATTAGAACTGCTTACCCTCTTTCCCACAACAAAAAACCCCAACCAGAAAGAAAAAAATGCATAGAAACATTGATAAAGGAGCAGAAAAAATAAATACAATACAGATCCCATAAGATTGATTGGGCTAGCTCCATGAGACTAGTTTAAGTGTAAGGTGAAAAATAAAATTAATTTGGAAGTCAAGAAAAGGGTTTTTTAAGAAACCAGTTGCTTTTCCTTTCCCCCAAGAGTCGAAAATTAAATCAGAGATCCATCAATATCCTATATAATTATTGCATGGCTTGATGCTGCAACCTAATTGTGCAGTTGTAGTTATGTCATATTCAGATTTCCTTATAATATTGTGCACATGTTAATTGAATATACATTAAATCCCATCAGGATCGTTGCTATCTCTGCCTGATGGGAGCCTTGCAGCTTGACCTAGGGGGAGCTCCAGCTGGACCTGCCGGCACTGGAAAAACAGAGACTACTAAAGATCTTGCAAAAGCACTTGCCATCCAGTGTGTGGTGTTCAACTGTTCAGATGGCTTGGATTACAAGGTATGGCATTCAAGCAGGCTTACAGAAACAGGAGAATAGGGGTTTTTTTGTAGTAAACCATAGTGATGATTTCTGTAGAATAGTAATAATAATAATATCAAACATGAGGCGGTCATTTTCAACCAGTGCTTAACTGATCAATCTTTGGACACCTTGCCTGGAATAGAATGAGAGAATTGAATTAAAAAGCGGGTTTGGAACTATGTAGGAAAAAAAACCCAATAATTTTATGGGGAACTAAACATTAATTAATTAATTAAAGTAAAATTTTAATTAATTAAAATTAATTAATTATTTCTCATGTTAATGATTCCTCTAACAGAATTTAGCAAATTGGATTATTGTACGATTATTCTATCTATCCGTTCAGTCCCTTTCATACTGGTCATAGTGAGGTCAGTAGCTTTGATATGCCTAATCTTGATTTATTACATAAGCCAGAATCTGCTCCTTAAATATTCAACTACATAATTGCTTGATTTACATACATGTTTTCCTCATTGCTCAGAACTTGTAAGCATTGCTAGTTCTTTTATCATTGGAAGGATGAAGAACTGATGCAAATTAAGTGAATCCTTAGAGGGCATTAGTCACTCTTGGAACTGTTTTGTTGTTTTCCTTTTTTTTTAAAGCACTGGTTGGCAATCAGTACAAAAGTTTAACCTGGTTCCTAAAGGGGTGGACAAATGTTAGCATAAAGTGAGTGGAAAATGACAGCAAAGTCTATTAGGTCACTCAGTAATTGCATCTATTGAATTGTCAGTATAGATTCTAAGAGTAACTATGCTTTTAACATCTAAATATAAATATTTATGAATGAAATCATCCACAGTCAGTTATAAAAAGCTTTGCCTGGTTGCTATAGAGTGCTGTGAAAGAGTGCTGAAGCATGGTGGGTAAAGAAGTTTATTGCCATGAAAAAAAGATGGAAAGAACCATGAAAGCATCTACACCTGCCTCTTAGCTTTATGGACTAAGTTCCAGTTTTGAGTCTCCTTCACATTTCTCTTTTAAGTTGGGATAAAGCAATGTAACCATAACCATTAAACCAAGTTTAGATGTAATGTCCAATAGCAGCACACAAAATTGTTCATAAATCAGCTTCAAACTAAAGCAATAATTATATCACTTAGATTTATATACCGCTTCACAGTGCTTTATAGCTCTGTCTAAGTGGTTTGCAGAGTCATATTGCTCCCAACAGTCTGGGTCCTCATTTTACCAACCTCGGATGGATGGAAGGCTGAGTCAACCTTGAGCCAGTGAGAATCGAACTGCTGAATTGCTGGCAATCAGCAGAAGGAGTCTGCATTCTAACCACTGCACCACCATGGCTCCTAAAATGCAACTATGCAAACTATGATTTGCATTTTAATTTATTAGGCCCTAATTTACTTTGGGCTAATGAGCCAGTTGGTATCAAACATACATCAGAGTAAATCTGAAATAGGCTTCTATTATTTTGATGAAGAGCTGCAGATGAAGAGCTACAGACCTCATGAAAATTGGATGTACGCATCCCTCTCATTACACACTTTAGGAGTTGATACTTGAAACTACAACTGATCTGAGGATAAACATTTAAGACTAACATAACATCAATGTATACATGTTATTTCAGATGATGGGGCGTTTCTTCAGTGGTTTGGCACAGTCTGGAGCATGGTGCTGCTTTGATGAATTCAATAGAATTGACATTGAAGTTCTGTCTGTTATAGCCCAACAACTGATTACGATAAGGAATGCTAAAGCAGCAAAGGTAACAGATGCTATGTTTCATGGTTTTTTTTTCAAACGCAGTAGGTAGATAAGTATTAATTAGCATTTTTTTGGTTCTCTGTATCAAGAAGAGTGAAAAAGGGAAGCATTTTTACCCCATACCTCTTAAATTTTTATATAAATTCATCAATAGGACATGATTTTCATTCTCTGAAGGATGCTGATTAATACTAGCAGTTCTACTCTATGCAGATATTGTTGTAATTTGCTCCACAAACTTGTTTCAGGAGAACATTGTCATTTTTGGTGGAGTACTAATAAGATAAATATCGAACATTCCAGTTTTTACAAATACCCTTAAAAAGTCATTGCTGATCTGTAATCAGAGAAGAAGCATGGTGGCTCAGCAGCTTAAAGACATTGGATTTGCTGGCCAGAAAAGTGCAGGTCTCTGTACTCCATCAGTTTGAGTCTCAGCACCACATGGCAGAGTGAGCTCCCATCACTCACCTCAGCTTCTACCTAGCAGTTTGAAAGCATGCAAAAATGCAAGTAGGTAAATAGATACCATTCTAGTAGGAAGCTAACAGTGCTTTGTGCAATAGCAAGAAACCAAGTGGCACTGGACCTGCCTGAATACGAGGCAAAATTGGTGAAGAAAAACCCTGGATGATGCTGACACTCCCACAGAAGGTCATTAGTCACTCTATGTTTGGAGCTAGTTTGCTCCCTGCAGTGCACCCTGAGTGAACTAAACAAACTAGCAATCCTAGGCAGCCAAACTTCTCTGTAATAACCTTGTAAGCTTCCTGGCTTTTAATGTACAAAAGCCATACACCAAGTAAATAAATAATAACAAGGGAGATATTGAGCAACATCAAGGATTCAATTACTTGGGCATTGTTTTTCATTATTTTTATATCCTAAAGGAACACAATATTAATATCCCAAAATACCTAGGGGAGATCTGCTGCTAGTTTATCAAACTAGAGGTGCCCAGTATATGTTTGTGCTTTCAGGATATTTTGAAGCAAGTACTCTTCTCAGTTATTTTACAGAATCCAACCTATATTCTACTTCCAGATGAGATCTAGTCCACATTTCGAAAATCTACTTTCCAAGCCCTCAAGTACACTGTTAAGACTTGAGACTGTTCTATTGAAAGACACGGCAAAGATTTGGGCTGCCGTATTTAATTTTTAATTAGAATTAAATCTGGTGCCTTTTAGGTTTGGCCTTCGCTTTTGAATGATTCCTGCCATTCTGTATGGTGCTATCATGATAGCTAAACTCAATTCATGTGGATTTTCACCACTATTCCTCATGGTTTTAGGGCCTAGGCATGCTAAACCAAGTGTTAAAATGAGTTAATGAGATAGAACATCAAATAAATGTGTCTTTTGTTCCAAGTTTGTTTGTTTGTTTGTTTGTTTGTTTATTGGGATTTCTATGCCGCCCTATCTCCCAAAGGACTCAGGGGCACAATGATAAAACAGAAAATACAAACTTTAAAAAACTATTAAATCTAAAAACCCCAACACTAGACCTAAAACCAATTAAAACCCACAAACAAATTAGAACAAATTAAAACTATAAAATCCCCTTCAGTCCAGGTTGGCTGATCGAAAAAGCCAAGTCTTCAGGTTACGAGCAGAGGTCAGGCGCCACCTGAAGCTCCACGGGCAGTTGGTTCCAGAAGGCGGGCGCTCCCACAGAAAAGGCCCTCCCCCTGGGGGTCGCCAGCCAACATTGTCTGGCTGACGGCACCCTGAGAAGGCCCCATCTGTGTGAACTCACCGGGCGATCGGACGTCGTTGCTGACAGCAGATGCTCCCACAAGTACCCCGGACCTAAGCCATGAAGGGCTTTATAACTAGTTACTACTTGCTTAAACTTGCTAAATATCTTTACAACTGAACAGTTCCTATACATAACAAATGCAGTGAGCTACACTCTGTGGTGATTTATAGTAAATATAGGAGACATTAACTGTTCTTATCTGATTGGAGTGACTTTGCAACATTGCTTCCTTTGTTTTTACTTTTCAGAACAGACACTGAAATATGTACGTAATGGAAAGAAATAATGCTGAACCGGATATTTTAATTTTCATATGCATTGCTTTATTGTTATCATGTTTATGATACTATGGTTTTATATTTTATATAAATTAATACCTTATGTTTTATGTATAATTATACTGTATTCATGTAGGTTCTGATCTATGACTAAAATAAAGAATAATGTAATTTGAATGTAAATATAAATGTAATGGCTTTCTTTCTTTTTCTTTCTTTTACAAAAGGTCACTCGGTTTATGTTTGAAGGACGTGAAATCAAATTAATTATGACTTGTGCAGCTTTTATTACTATGAATCCAGGCTATGCTGGACGAACTGAGTTACCTGACAATCTAAAAGCACTCTTCAGGCCATTTTCTATGATGGTTCCAAACTATGCTTTGATTGCAGAGGTACCTTTTCAATTCCTATTATTAGGGCCAGAGGCAGAAATTAACAATAGTAGAGCAGGTCCGTCATTCAATTGCTTGCGCCTTTTCCACAGCTCAGCCAATCTATCTAAACGAGAACAATGTTTTTTTCCAAACTTCCCGCATAGAAGTAATTAAAAACATAATTTGCAATATGTGAAGGTTGTGAAAGGGGAGCCTTTGGGCAGAGAGGAGTATTTTTTGGCTAAATGGTATAAGGCTAAACAAACAGGTCCAGCCAAGGTCAAACAACCCCATCTGAATCCCTCCTGCTCCTCAGCATGAATATTTTCACTTTGGATTCAATCCAATAGTTTTAATAATTCATTAAAACTATTATTACTATTATTAAAAGTATTTTAATTAATTAAAGGTATTTGGCGTATACAACAGGCTAATAGGTTTGTAATTAGCCGCCTTTTTGTTAAAATCAAATGTAGTATCTGTTCTTAACATTTTAATTATTTAATATATATACTATATGTACTAAATAAGATGACCCAATATCCCTTCCTCTTCCTCTTTTCCCCACAACAACTCTATGAGCTGATTTGGGCTGAAAGAGAGTGACTGGCCCAAAGTCACCCAGCTGACTTTCATGCCAAAGGCAGGAATAGAACTCACAATTTCCTGATTTCTAGGCCAGCATCTTCATCAGTAGAACAAATATGTTCTCTAGTTATTTAGTTACGCTTAAGATTTCTGACCTTTATAAGAATGCATTTTATATTTCAGGTTATTCTGTATTCTGAAGGATTTGAATCAAGTAAAATACTTGCAAGGAAGATGACTCAGATGTATAAACTCTGTAGTGAACAGCTTTCCCAACAAGACCACTATGATTTTGGAATGAGAGCTGTCAAATCTGTGTTGGTCATGGCAGGGTAAAATATTTACTTATTCCTTTATTTATTTGTACTCCACCTTTTATTATTTTTACAAATTACTCAAGGTGATGAACATACACATCTTCCTCCTCCTATTTCCCCACAACAACCCTGTGAAGTGGAATGGACTAAGAAAGAGTAACTAGCCTAAAGTCACTCAGCTGGCTTTTATGGTTAAGGTGGGACTTGATCATGGTTTCCAGCTTTCTAGTCTGGTGCCTTAACTAGTAGGCCAAACTGGCTCTCATATGTTCTATGAAGTCCAATTTGATGGGAACTATTGTTGTAGCACTTCTGTGGCGCTCTAACTATACAGAGGCTGATACCTTCCCCTATTGTTAGGAAAAGCTTTAGATAATAGACTTGTAGAAAATAAAATTATTTCTGGTTATGTGTACAAGGGTGGGATCCTGCCGGTGAAACAACCAGTTTGCTAATCGCGCGCTTCGTGTGTGCACAGCTTTTGAAATTACTTACCTTCAATGTTACTTTGGGGAAGTAACATTGGGGAATTATGTGGACTCACAGCTGAGGCACGGCAATCCGCTCTGCCATGTGAATCAGTTGAGCAGATATAGGTGAGTACAGTGCAAGACTGGGCAGGCGGGTCCACATAATTGTCGGAGAAAACCAGTTTGGAGCCAGCTGATCATCGGAGCTAGGGGTTTGCACAAACCGGTCCGAACCGGGATCATCCCAGCCCTGTATGTGTAATACTGCTTTTGGTGAATACCACTTTAATGTATATTTTTACACTGATATGGTTAATGTTATATAGAACTTAGTATTTGCATTTTTGTGAAGGTTTAATTCATATATTTTGGCAGTTTGTGTATGATTGTGAAAGAGAAAATGTGTAAAACATCTAGCAAAGAGAAAGGATATTGGTATATAATAAAGGGGTTTTATGGATCAGTACCAATCTTAAGGATTTTGTACTTATTAGGAAAGACCTTTATAAAACTCCTATGCACATATATGTTGAATGCAACTGACACACTAAGGTTAACATAAACTTAAAATGCTATTTTCTATAAATGTATATCACTTGCTCGTGTTTGTGTTGAAAGCACCAAGGTAGACATGAGCAAGTGATCTAAATTTAGAGAAAACAATATTTTAAGTTTATATTAACATTAGTGTGTCAGTTGCATTCAACGTATATGTGTATAGGAGTTTTATAAAGGTCTTTCCTAATAACTACAAAATCCCTAAGATTGATACTTATCAAATATTGATATTCATCAAAAGTATTATTGCACAAGAAGTTATAAAACTCACATATATACGTCTAATGCAACTGACATACTAATGTTTATATACATTCAAAATACTGTTTTCTGTAAATTTAGATCACTAAAGAGAGAGCATCCAAACCTGAATGAAGAAGTTGTTTTAATAAGAGCATTACGAGATTCGAATCTCCCAAAATTTCTTGCAGATGATGCTCTTTTGTTCAGGTACTTTTAAAATTAATTATTACTTTTTGTTTTCTTATACGTTACACAATTAAATAAAAATGGAAACAATGGAAAAATGGTTTCTTAAACTCTTAGGCACTTGAAACTGGATCCAGAAACTGATTGCGAATCAATAAATATGCTAAAGAACTGATGAGGTTTGATTCCATTCTTCAGTCCTAGTTAACAATCTTAAGGTCTATTCTGTGTGATTGCAATTAGTTAATCTATTGTTGTTTCAAAGGCAATCCCATAATGACTACTGTAATAATCCAGGCAAGAGGTTATCAGAAGCTGGATAACCATAATAAGAGTGCCTTTGTTTATGTTGATTCCAAATATATATATATCCACTAAGCAGATGAAGATTTGTTTAGCTGCAGAATCCTGTTACACTCCGTACTATAAGTCACACAAAGTCACCTCGTGGTGAGATGGGCAACAAACAAATTTAATAAATAATAAATACTTCTGGGGACAATGTTGGATGAGTGAGTACCTGTAAACTGGAAATCCAGATTTTGTTAAGAATATTTTTCATTTCTGGCTGTCCTCTCTGATATAGTTTCCTTGACTGCCCCAATTTCATTCATGAAAATGAAAAGGATAAGGCAATTTTAGACTTAAAAGCTTTGAATCTGGGCTTTTTATTTTTCCTATTGAATATTTACAGCTATCTTGTTATGCTCATTTCTGCATTCTGGCCATAGTTGGGGAATAGAGAACCCGCAATCCCGATATGGGTTTTACCCAACCATGTCTGTCAGCATTTCAGTTGAGAGATGGGATAAAAGAAAAGGAGAATTAGGGGAATGAACAACTGGATTCAAATCCTCCCCTTATTTGCTATGTGAAACGTTCTCTTCAGTGGCTTAAATTTTGCATTGGTAATGATGAGGTTCCAATAATGTAAATAAATGAACAACTCTTTTGTGCTTCATTTCTTTTAGTGGAATTATATCTGACCTTTTCCCTGGAGTCATAATCCCAGAACATAATTATGGAGTGCTGCAGTCAACAATAGTAGATATCATTCTTTCCAAAGGATTGCAGACCGAAGCTACCATGATTCGTAAAGTGATTCAGCTGTACGAAACTATGCTGGTAAGGCATGGGGTCATGCTTGTTGGACCAACAGGAGGTGGAAAAACTACAGTTTACCAAATTTTGGCAGATACACTTGGAGCTTTACATAAAGCAGGTGAGGACTATCATTTTTTCCAGCCAGTTAAAACATATGTTCTGAATCCTAAATCAATAACTATGGGTGAGCTATATGGTGAAGTTAACAATTTAACCCTGGAATGGAAAGATGGCTTAATGGCACTTAGTGTGCGAGCTGCTGTGGTTGACACCTCTGAAGATCATAAATGGATCATCAGTGATGGACCTGTGGATGCACTATGGATCGAAAATCTGAACACGGTTCTAGATGACAACAAGATGCTTTGTTTGGCTAACAGTGAAAGAATCAAACTCACGCCATCCATCCATATGATGTTTGAGGTAATTTGCATTCTTAATTTTAATGGATTTTCTAATGCTGTATTCAGAGTATCATTGCATTTCACTGGGCTTCTTCCAGTGTTTTCCTCAAGAATAGCATCACTGTTCAAATCTTCAAAACTAATTTGAGTTGGATAAATGTAGAAGCCTCTTGTCTTATTCAGAATGAAAAAAATGAGCTCTAACTTCATCTCTTACATTTTAGCATTGGAGGAATCCATTGCTCTTTTCAATATTTTCTTTCTTGTATTTCTCTTATATGAGGCAGTAAATTTAGTATAGTCTAAAATCTTGCTTATATTGTTATGAAATTGAACAACAATTTTATACCTGGCCTAGGTTTAAAAGTTTTTTTAAAATTATGTATGACTTCATAATATTTTATAACTATCTCATGTGTTGTCTCTTACTGGTAGAAGCTAGCCAGTGTGTGCTGTTAACTCAAGCTGATAGGGCAGAGGGGAATACCAATAACTTCATCTTCCAGGATAGGAAATAATTTCTTTCCATTCTAAACAGTGGAAGGTTTTTATTTTGGTGGTGGTGTTTTTTTTTTTACAAAAAATACAGGGCTGGAATAAATATTCCCTTAATATTATTACTATATTTGAGTAATACTGTACCCTGGATCCCTTTTTTTACTCTTGTATGACTAGAGTTGCAATAAAGGAGAATATTTGTAGCTCATGAGGGGTCCTTGGTGCTCTCAGACCTTGTTCATTTTCTTGCAGACATTTCATTACCCAAATTAGTAACATCATCAGTGCTAGTGCACTGATGATGTTACCTAGTTTGGGTAATGAAACGTTTGCAAAAAAAAAAACAAGTAAGCTCAGAGAGCCAAGGACCCCTGATTAGACTTCTGATGTAGGATATGAAAGACTTTGAAATCCTTATTCAGGGGCTGAAATTTGAAAGTTTCCTCTTTGCTATGAAATCCAACAATTCCTATATTTGTCTGGGATTATAATCTCAATTAACAAAGCAATAGAGATGTTATTTCTGAACCGAAGATACAATTTTATCTGCATTGCTTTCTTTGCATAAGAATGTGTAGAACTAGAAACAGATGCAGTGTCTACTGTATGAATTTTAGGTAGAAGACTTAAGAGTTGCTTCACCTGCCACAGTAAGCCGATGTGGAATGGTATACATTGACCCAGAGGAATTGAAGTGGATGCCCTATGTAAAAACATGGATGGCAGGCCTTGAAGAAAAAGTATGTTTTATCTAGTACATAATAATAATTAAGCATTTTGCACATTTTTGTTAGGATAGATAGAATTCTTTATTGGCCAAGTGTGACTGGACACACAAGGAATTTGTCTTGATGCATATGCTCTCAGTGTACATAAAAGAAAAGATACTTTTGTCAAGAGTCAAAAATTATAAGGTACAACACTTAATAATAGTCATAGGGTGACTCCGAGGCCACCTTTTTACAGGCCCCGCATTTATGGAATACACTGTTCCCAGAGGGGCACTTGGGCTTTTGTCTTCTGTCATTCAAGCAGATAATTGAATGTTTTTCTTTTATAAACATGTCTTTGCTGTTATGTTTACACTGGGCAATCATCATGTTATATTTGATAGCCATGCAATTTATTTTTAACTTACCTATATTGTTGTAAGCTGTCCAGAATTTGGAATGGGCAGTATAGGGAAAGGAGGGAAGGAAACAGGGAGGGAAGGAAGGAAGGAAGGAAGGAAGGAAGGAAGGAAGGAAGGAAGGAAGGAAGGAAGGAGATTCTCAGTTCTCATAATCTGCTTTTTCATTGTTAAAATGGCTTTGTAAAATGGCTATAAACTTTGGTATTTTCTCCCTGGGCACACCAGTATCTCCCTTTTCTTTTTCATTGCCCTATTTGGACTCTAGACCTATTAGCATAGGAGACATTAGAGTGCAATACTATATACACTAATATATCAGATTTCTTTTCTTATGAAATGTACATTTTTCTAAGTTGGAGCAGAAACAATAATTGTACAACAATGTTGATTTTTGTTTAGCTCAATGAAGAAACAAGAACATATTTGTTTGAACTCTTTACCCGTTATGTTGAAGATGGTTTAAAATATATTCACAAAAAGTGTTCCCAAGCCATAAGACAAGTGGACATCAGTAAAGTTGTTACTCTTTGCTGTTTACTGGAGTCATTACTTCTTGGAAAGGCAGGACCCAGCATGAACTTGGTATGTTTGCTTGCTTTACCCTTTGTATAGTTCCTCTCTCTTTTTCCTACATGTTGGGATCTGCTAGGACTAAAAGAAAAAGAGAAATTTTTAACGTATTCCAGTCTTATTCTATTCTAAAGTTAGTCTACCACTTATATCCATTCATCATTCTACTCAAAATTACGGAAGTGCTGAAAAAATGGACTTAGGACCAATCTTCATTTGTTAGTACCATCCATTGCAGCACCCCATGGTCACGTGATCACAATCTGAGCACTCAGACGCCCAGATTGCAAGTACAGTGTAGCAGTGTGTGATGACCTGGGGCATGGCACAAAGACAACATAGTTAGATAATCACTGGGAGTCTTCCTCTGAACTCCCTCTCCCTTTTTCTACCTCTCCCCTGCTCTGCACAGCCAGACTTTGCCCTTCCCCAGTTTCCTCTACAGCCAACAGAGCCACACTCCCACTCCCTGTCAGCTGTTCATCTTCTTCCTCGGATTCAGACTCTGATAGGGGCATGACACTGGGTCACAGCTGCTGACAAGGAAAGTTGCAAGTTCCTCCTGTAAATCACCCCTGCCTCCTTTTTCTTCTGTGAAAGTACCAGCGAAGGATCTCATATTCTGTTGACACCCCACCTGCCTATATCCTATAGCAGTGCCCCCTAAAATTTGGGGTGCCAGGGACCTGTTCCGAAGAGAGGTTTTTCCATGGACCAGAGGGAGTGTGATTTCATGTGGTGCCTGCATCTCACGGATGGGGGTTTCCCTTGCTTTCACAGCTCAGTTTCTGGCATGCTGCAGACTGGTGCCAGCCTACAGACCAGGGGTTGGGAAATGGGGACCCTTGTTCTATATAGCATGTGCCTACCTGTAGTCTGAAGCACATACTTATCTGCACCACACCCACCAATAAACTCTGCCGACCCTCCCAATGCCTTCAATGGCTCTACCAAGGTGCATCTTGCTGACCTTTGTGGCCTCCAATAACCCATGCAAAGCCTGCTTGAGTTCCATGGTGTCTGTCCATGAAATTTCTTCCCCACTTCCACATAGCACCCCTGCACTCCTTGCTTGAGATTGCTGCCTTTTCCCACATATGACAAACATGGTCCAGGGGTTTTGATGGCAACCAGGACATTAGGGATAACTGTCGGTAAATGATGTGGACACATTATGCTGCACTTTACAGCATCATGTAGGGGGGGAAACATACATTAAATGTGTCAAGCCTACTTACCAAACCTTTTTGAATCTAGTTGTAGTACATTATCTAAGACTAGGTTTGGAACAAACTTCACAAGCCTCTCTCTTCATCTAGAATACCGCTGTTTAAAAGACATTTCCTTTCAGACCTACCTAAATGATTTCTAAGAGCAACAGTACATGGAAAATCTCTTCACTTGACTTCCGGCTGTACTTCTGTCGTAGTCGGAGCGAGGTCCACAATAATCTGCGGCTTTGCCCCGAGCTCTCCTTGTGGGAGGGACCCAACTGGGACCAGAACCACCCTGGAGGGGTGGTGAAGAAAGGGGGATTGCCTGACAGGTGGAGGAGAGCCACATCTCTCCTCCCTGGCAAGAAAACCCCTTCTGAAGATGAGCTGTAGCAGTAGCCAAAATGACTGCCATGAAGATGGGAGGCAGTCTGAAAACCTAAGACTTTGCTGGAGCGAAGAAGCAGTGAATGGTGTGTGGACTGGGTGAAAATACTTCAAACTATAAAAGGTAACCCTGATAAAAATAACAGGAAAGAGATCTCACAAAGAATTGGACTGGTGGCGATTTTAAAGTTAGAAAAAAAATTGGGAAATGTAAAGAATTTAATTTTTAAAACTTAGATGGAACGGAAAAAATCCAAAGACAAAACTTTTACAAAAAGGAGCATAAAATTGGAATTGGTGATTGTACAGGATTTGGCATTGGATAGGCATTATTTAAAATGCTAAAATTGACTGTGGGAAAAAAAAATAATAGTTAGCATTTGAAAAGTTGGAAAATTTGATGAAAGTTTAAAGAAATGGAAAAAAAGGTGGAAAGTGAAAACTGGAATAAGAGCACCATCTGCTGTTAAAAACAACCTGTAGATCCCTTAAAATTTATGACCTATTTAAAGTGTGAATTTAAAAGAAAATAAAAGGAACTGTATTACAACAAGACCTCAGAAAATTGGATAAAATTAAAAATAAAAAAAATTAAAATGGTGGAGGAATACCCCTGGATTTTTGAAAAGGAATAGACTGATTAAACTTGGGAAATAAAGACTTAAGGAGATTGGACTTGTAGATTGAAGAAAAACGCTGGTTTAAATAAAGACTGGGACAATTGGATACTTGGACACACACAAAAAATAAGCAAAATAAAAATGAGTGAAATATGCAAAGAAATAGTGTTGGAACTTCAAACTACAAAAGAAATGATAAACAGAAGCTTGGACTAATGGAATAAAATACAGAGCATGGAAGAAAATTTGGAAATGGCGACGCAAACTATAGAAGAACAAGGAATGCAGGAGGAGGAGGAGTTAAATAAAAGAGAAACCAGCAACACAAGGCAAAGGGAGCAACAAATAAAACAAAAGGACAAAAAGGAAATCAAATTTAAAATGTTAATGATTGATATAATAAATCAAGGGGAGACTATTTTGAAGGTAAAGCAACAGGAAAGAAAACTACAGAAAGAAGCTTTGGAGAGGGTGGGGGTAAAACCAGATAATCAGAAAAGGAAACTGGAATACAATAGAGAAAGGAGGAATGAGTAAGAGAAAGGGTCAAAAATGATAGAAAATGGAAGGCAAGCCAGGAAGAGAATAACTAACATAGTAAGGAGAATAAGAGACAATGGTTGAAGAAGGGAAGGATAAGGATACCATATGAATGGGTGTTTTATTAGTTAAGATATAACATTATTGATTGTGTTAAATCTAGAATTAATACTTATAGAATTATTATTAAAGCTATATAAAAATTAATTAGAATAAAAACAAGGATTAATATTTTAATTGGAATAAATATGAAAATAAGAATCTACTATAGGATTGTTACTTATTTAAGATATATAATTGTTTAAGGAATATGCAAGAAAACCAATATGATAGTATGGGGAAGGAAATGCCATGTGGAACCTGATGGAGAACATATATGTATATAGTGTATGGTAATAGATAAAAATGATTATATGTTTAAAATAAGACACTGTCTTATATTTTTTGGCTAAAACACACTAGGTCTTATTTTTGGGGTAGGTCTTATATATTTATGGTGCCAAATAGTGTGAGTGTGTATGTGAAAAGTCTTCCTGAACTGGAGATTTACACTAGGTCTTATTTTGTAGGTCTTATATTAGCAGGTTTAGAAAATAGTGCTATAGGTCTTATTGGGAAACACGGTATTATTATTAGAATATATAATTTGTTAAATGAAAAAAGGAGGGAAAGTATGATTTGTGTAATGTAATGAGATTGGAGAGGGACTTGGTATTAAAAATATAATGGTGGCAAAATTAATATTAAAAGGGATAAATACTGGATAATATAAATTAAGATGAATTTAGGAATGATTAATTGAATGATATAATTTGATAAAATTTGCCAATATGATGATTACAAGAATATGTATTTAAAATGATATTAAGAATATAGAGATTGATATAAAGTAACATATGAGAATATTTAGTGAAAAAATTGGTAATAGGTAATAATATGAAATCAGATAAGAAGGTTAATAGTTGGACTATGTAATTATGGTCATGTTTGCTTTAAAATGTTAAACACCTGGAACCACACTGTTCACCCAAAGATGTATTTAAAGAAATAAAAATAAAAAATGTATTGAAAAAAAAGAAAAAGAAAATAAAATAGCTTCACTTGTTGATTTCAAAGAAATGCAGAGTATCACAACCATCTGTTTAATATACGTATAGCATAGTTTGCTCTATAGAAGCCAAGCACCGGAAAAATGTTTTTTCCCCCAAAACCATCTCAGAGTTACGATAGCAGTATTTTCTACTTTTAATATAGCAGTGCCTAATGCTTCTGCCTGAAGCATTATATAGAGAAAGCCTATTGTAGTAGTGGTATTAACTTGTTGCTTAAGAAGATACAAAATTAGATAGATAGCTACAGAGATAAATTCTGAATGTAACAATTTGAAGGCATGTATGCGTAAATGTACATGCTTACCTTCATGAAAATGCATTCACTTGTGGTGGAATTACTTGTAGTGGAATGGTAATGATTATGCTAGTTAACGTACTAGGAAACACAAAATGCAGAAATATATACCCTTTCAGTATATTCTTTTTTGATACTTGTTAAATGAGAAGTATATGGGACATTAAGCAATGATCTCATCTGACCACAGCATCTGATTTCCTGCTAGCTTTCCCATTGACTTTGCTTGTGGGAAGTTGGCAGAGAACATTGGAGATTGTGACCATGTGGTTATAGCTCATTGCAATTTCTTAATTGGGTCCGGATCCCAAATGCCCAGATCATGATCACGTGACTGCAAGCAACAGCCAAAACTCCAAAGATCCATTATAATTACCACTCATTCAGCACAAGTTTGAACAGTCAATGAGTGAACGGTAATTAAATGAAGAGCACCTGTATCCCAAGCAGGAGATTGCAAATGTGCACTGGCATTTTTGTTCTAGGAGAAACTTACTGGAAACCTGTGAATATATAGATTGGTGAATTATCAGAACTCATTTTTCCTTAAAATTTCTCAGTTCACTTCATTTTAATTGAATTTTCATGTCAACTCTTCAGACTATGCGTGCATAAGCACACCATCATGCCTACCATCCCTGTCCTATTGTCCCCATTTATTCGTACCTATTTCCTGTATTCTTACTCATGTTTATACTTATATCTATTACCTTGTAAGCGATTGACAAATCAAATAAATAAACAAACAAACAAACAAATAAATTTCTGTGCCATGCAAAGCAGCTGCGCTTCAAAAGCAGGGAATAAAGGTGAGTCTGGGAGCCCGGGCTGGTGAGTGGGACCAACAGCAGCTCGTCAGAGTGAACTGGTTCAGTCTCAGCCAATCTTCGGCGCTACCAGTATGCCAGAACTGGGCCAAACCAGTAGAATAGAACCACTGATTCTACTACCCTTTTTGACACCACTCTCAAATGCCTTCTGTGGGTTGTTTTCAGTTTATAGTGTGCACTCCTTTCAAGATTCTCTACAGTGTTCTAAAACAACACAATGTTAGAGAAACAAATCTAAAATTGGGTTGTTTAAGTGTATTTCTTCTGTTATCAATGAATGGAAATGAAAGCTGTCAACCTTTCTTTAGCTCAGGATTATAGTTCCTATTTCTGTTCTGTACTTGAGTCACAAACTGGTACTATGATTAAGTTGGATTCGTTTGGGAGAGGGGGTTAACGAGTGAAATTGATTAGGTAGGTTAGCTTAAGGCGTCCCTTTTATTTCTCAACCACCTTAAAATGGGAAAAATTAGGCCAATATTTAGGTATACAAGTAATCTTTGGTTAAAGACTGCCCTGTCTGATGATCATTCGAACTTATAACAGCATCTCCATGGTCACATGATTACCTTTCCACTCTTCACAGCTCACTTCTGACATAAGGATAAGCCAAGGGGGAAACCAGCAGGAAGTTGCAAGTCTTTGTCATATGACTTTGTGCTTATCCATTTGGGTGATTCTCTTAACAACTGAACTGATATTGTCAGTCAGGCATGGACACATTATATGTCACTTAACAACTATATTGCTAGTCCCAGTAGTGAAGCAAGGACTACTTATATTTTGAATTATTATTTATGGAGTGTTATTAATCCTTTTAGCACCAGTTTTGCCCCTTGAAGCCTCAGAACTCTGAGGAGATCTGCAGATGCTTGAAGCTGTATTAGTCCATGCTAAACTCAAAACTCCAATGGCAGCTTTTGGCAATAAAATATCAAAAGTTACATGATCCTGCTTTCCGAATTGTTCAAGATGAGTGTATTGTACAAATGCATTATGTTTCTTCTGACTATTGTGAATATTAGTTATTTGTGAATTTATGTATTAAAATTCTAATATATTTGTTCATTCTGGCATAACACTTAAATATTATAAAATATGAATATATATTCCTTAAAGTAGTCTGCTATTTCCAGGGGAAGATAAATTCAAATTTGCAAAATTCATATTCCTCAAGGATATTTTTCTTACATTTTTTTACTCAAAATCACCTTTCTAGATACTTAACCCTAATCATCTTTTCCTATTTATACAACAGGAACAATCACGGTTAAATTCTCTTGTGTGCCAGACCTTTGTCTTCTGTTATTTGTGGTCTGTGGGTGGAAATATAATGGAGAACTGTTGGGATGCTTTTGATACATTTGTAAGACAGCAATTTGAGGATAACCCTGATGCCAAGGTATGAAATATACTGTGGGAAGAATTTATTGCCACTTGTGGTAATGCTTTTCATTATCATATTGCAATAAAACAAGAGTAATTTTTCCTTTATCTCCACCTATAAAAAAGATATTCACAAGTGTTTCTAGATTCAGATATACCCCAAACAATAGTAATAAGCAGGCATATACAATGGAATGAAGGCTATTGCTGAGCACATTGGGTTGTGCTCCAAAAATTGTAAGCCGCCCTGAGTCTTCGGAGAAGGACGGCATATAAATGTAATTAAAAAAAAAAACTTCGCTTTAAAATAATGTTAGGCTAGGAATGTGTAAAATTCATAGATGTGGAAAGATAATATTTGGAAAGAGAACATTCTGGAACTTAGGAAAGTTCTCTTTCTCTGTAGATCTTGCTAAATCGCCTCTTGAAAACTGGAAATGATCCAGCAGTTTCTGGAATTAAATTCCCTGAACTGGAAATGTTTAACATGTTCTGGACCAGTTTCCTAACTGTTTCAGGGCTCACCTTGAATTGCTTCTGCTTTGAAAGATGGGGGGATATGTGCTGCAGAACCCGATTGATTAGAGATATATTGTAAGGTAGCTTTTCTTTTTTCCTTTTTCTTTTTCTTTCTTCTCCATCTTTCGCTTTAAAGGGAATGATTATGATTCTGCTACTATATTAACCACTGAGGTGTCACTTTCAAAGTAGTAAAAGGGGGGCAAGTCTAGGTTTTTTTTCTTCTCATTCTTTTTAGTGTTAAAACCTGTACGGATTTAGAATCATGGAGAGAATATCTGATGAAAGGGCAAATCTGACGGATAAAAGAATTCTGTAAATGATAAAAGAGTATTAACAATGTGAAGATAATTAAAGGATAGATATGGATGAACTTTATCTTTAATATGATGGGCAAATATATTGTTATTTGTAAGATTTATAAATGATGTTTTTAAAATATATATATATATTTGCAATTAACTCGAAATGAACTGGGGGGTTATACAGATTGAGATTAAGATTTGAGATTAGGATTAATTTCTCTGACCCTTTGTCTGCTAAAATGGAATAGAAGTAAAAATGGGATAAAATAGGAAGTTAAATGTTTAAAATGAATATAGATCTACTGTCATATTTGCATGTAAAAGTGACGACCCGGGAACATGCTGTCTACTGAAAAGAGCTGTTTTAAAAAATGGTTAAAAATTGAATAAAATTTGTTATAAATGAAAGATGGGGATCACCTCTGGAATGACATTTTCAAGAAGTGTTTTGGCATGGCTTGGAAGGAAATGGAATGTTCCATCTCAAAATGATGGGAATGCATACCACTACTTAGAACCTTTCCCTACATACACCAACCATGTACTGGCAGTCTTGGTTTTTTTCAGCTGTGTCTCAAGATTTATTTCATCTCCTTCTCCACTGTACCAGATGTAGCTGAAGTCATCATAAAGTATTCAAGTGCTGAAGTAACATTTTCTTAAAACAGACAACAAACTTTAGCAATTATGCCATAGAGGAATCTGATGCATTTCACCAACCACTGAATAGGTTTTTCAGTCAGGCAATCTGAGACTTCATTGACTATATTTTTTTAAAATTACATTTATATGCCGCCCTTCTCCAAAGACTCAGGGCGGCTTACAATTTTGGGGATACAACCCAATGCGCTCAGCAATAGCCTTCATTCCATTGTATATGCCTGCTTATTACTAAGCGGCATTTTTACAAAGTCAGCTTATTGCCCCCAATGATCTTGGGTCCTCAATTTACCTACCCCGAGAGGATGGAAGGCTGAGTCAACCTTGAGCCTGGTGGGATTCGAGTCTGCAGTAATTGCAGGCAGCTGGAACTTAAGTGCTAGGCATTTAGGCATTTAACAGCCTGCACCACCAAGGCTCTTGGTGGTGCAGGCTGTTAAATCTATATTGACTTGGTACAGGCATCTCTCTTCCCTTTTGGTTTCTGAACCCAGTTCTCTAGGGCTATTATAATTTAGACAATAAGAGATTTCAGATCTTTCATTGGGGCGTTCCTCATAAGGAGATCTCCAAGCATATCTGTGGCTCAGAATCCTAGATCAGCTACTTTTAAAACCATGTTGAGTAGACTAAACCTTTGTTTAAAAATAGGCTAAACACAGCAGACAGGAATGGTGTGGGAGGTTGTTCCATGATGCTGTAGTAGTAGAGAGAAGTGGCTGGTTCTCTCTCCTGGTTTATTTTCCTAAAACTTCCCCCACCTCCACCCAATCTGTGCCTGTCAGCTCTTTTTCAGGATTGCTGACAGGCGCTGATGTTAAAGAGTCAGCTTCCCAATTTCCTGCCACCTCTGCCAGCATTTGCTGCTGATTTCTGGGGGTGGTGGGGAGAGAAGAGGAAAACAAGGTGATTTTACTCTGTTGGCCCTCCAGGTCCACAATAAATCAAGATACAGCACTTATGGCATCACTGATGTAATTTTCTATAGTCTGAAAGACTGATAGACAGCATTCTTGGCTCTTAGTCTCTGTAAGATATATTATTATTGGTATAAAACCTAAGTAAACTTCACGTACAACAACTGGCAAACATGTGAAATAAATAAAGTTTTCCTTGATTATTCGCTGATTCAGAATGCATAGTGTAGTGCCTGCTTTAGATATTTTTTAATGGTAAATTCTGAGGATACTGAACAAAATTCTGCCTTCATTATTGTAGAGAAAAACCCAAGAATGTATTTACAGTAGTAGTTTCTGCTCATTTATGGATCATAGAATCTGAGCAATGTGTGCTTCAAACTCCTATATCTGTTATTAATAGAACGTTTCCCATTTTCCTGCATATTCCATTCTTTACTCTTAGTCCTTGGTAGAACATTAACACAACTGTTTCACCTTCTAGCTCCCAACTTCTGGTGATTTGTGGAGTGTTTACATTGATTATGATACAAAGCGCTTGGATCCTTGGGAGCGAATTATACCAACCTTTAAATACAAAAGGACGGTTCCATTTTTTGAAATGCTTGTTCCTACCACTGACACTGTACGCTATGGTTTTCTAATGGAAAAATTGCTAGCTGTCAAACATTCTGTGCTCTTCACAGGAATTACTGGAGTTGGCAAGGTAAGAAGTATTTGATTACACAGTGAAATCATTTGGTTTTGGAAAAAAAGTAGCAGACTTAAGTGGACTTATTAAAAATATTTAAAGGATTGTTCATTAAGGCATTCTTGACTAAGGCCCAATCTAATTATGACTCCCACCATATAGTTGGGTGTTGTGTAATTGTTCTTTATTTAACAAATAACAGCACAAGGGCTGTGAGACAGATGAGGCATCATCTGTAGAGAAGAAGACTTGAACATTTTTTCCTACTGGTAGGCCTAATCATCATTCTTCAGTTTGAATGCCATGTATACCCTGTTCCCAGTTCTAATCTAATTCTTTCATACTACAGTCCCAATCTGACTCAACCCTTTTCTTCCCATCCTTGCAATTAGCCATTCTGTTGCAATACAAGCCACACACAGACACACACACGCTTCCTTTGGATGTGGGCCATGACTTTGCACAAACATCCCAAAGCTGCAGAATTTGCAGCAAATTGGCACAAAATTCAGTCTCTCTCTCTCTCTCTCCTCTTTCTCCCTCCCTCCCTCTCTCTCTCTCATAATTTCTGCATTTTGGGAAATTAATTCTCCGTTACAACTATAACTTCATTATAAAGGTTACAGTATCTTCTGGAAGGAAAAAGGAAAACAAATGCATTATAAACATTTTAAAAGACTTGTGGAATCCCTTGTTTACTGGGAATGGGAAAAGAGGAAAAATGTATATTGACATTTTTGTGGCCCATAGAAATGGAAGAAACATGATTGGGAAATGTAATAATGCTCATAGGATTCTGTAGTCTGCTCCATGTGTAGCAATATAGTTAATATTGGAGGGAATTATGGTATCTACATGTCCTATTATTTCTTTACCTTTTCTTTTACAAAGTCTGTAGTTGCAAAATCACTGCTTAACAAAATACAAGATGAAGCCGGATATGTTCCTGTTTACTTAAATTTCTCTGCTCAGACTTCTTCATCCAGGACACAAGAGATTATAGAATCAAAATTAGAAAAAAAAAGAAAAAACATTTTAGGTAAAGATAAGTAATTACATTCTTTTTTCTTGTACTAGATTATTTTGTTTTTGTTTTTGTTTGGTTGTTTATCTTTGTAGCTCTTGATCACCTAACAGAATTTGAAGAAAATTAGCTTTCTGATAGGGACAATTCATTAATATTCTTTCTGCTTTTGATTTGAACATGAAACAATATAGTTGTAACAGCAAAGTAACAGCAAAAGGAAGAGTGACTTGAAATATAGGCTGCAGTATTGTATTGTATACTTCAACATTTCTCTCACAAGAGGGCACTATTGGCATTTGACAAATCTAATATATTCATCTTATTATGTTCTATCATATTAATAATAATAATAATAATAATAATTTATTAGACTTGTATGCCACCCTCTCTCCCTAAGGACTCAGAGTGGCTCACAGTATAAAACCCGGTACAATAATTTACTTAAAAATCAATTAAACATTTCAAGCCTAATAACAATAAAATGATTAAAATTCATTTAAAATTACTCTAAAACAAACCCCTCCCCCTTGGTTCAGTCCAGACCGGCCTGCTGAAAGAGCCAAGTCTTCAGGTCACGGCAGAAGAAGCGGAGATCAGGGGCCAAACGAAGGCCCAAGGGGAGCTGATTCCACAGGGTGGGTGCTCCCACAGACAAGGCCCTACCCCTGGGCACCGCCAGCCAACAATGTCTGGCCGACGGTACCCCAAGGAGGCCCTGCCTGTGGGAGCGGGCGTCGGAGCGTGATGCCAGCAGGAGCGCTCCCGCAAGTACCCAAGCCATGTAGGACTTTATATGTTGTTACTAATACCTGTTACCTATATTAACCTGAGTTTCTGTTTAATGAAGTTTTTTCAGTCAGCCTCTCTCTTCCTTTTGTCATGAAGGAATTCCTAACTGCTGAGGTTTATCAAATACGTTCCCCTTCCCTGTTTTTAGAGTAATGTTAAAATTATACCAAAGTGCAATTTCTGTTACCTGAGGCTAAATACAAACACAACTGCATATAATGTTCAGGGATGTCACTGGCTACATGTTGCTCATTCCTGAATAATATTAATATTTGTGGGAAGTAGATTACCCAGTCCCTCCACCTTTTAAATGTTGGGAACTCATGATTGAACATGAGCTATAAATGTTGGGAACATGACTGAAAACTCAGATTCTAATGAATAGTTAGGCTTTTTGCAGAAATAACAGAATAACATTTGGAAGGGATTTTGGAGGTCTTCTAGTCCAACATCCTGCTCAAGAAGGAAACCCTGTACCATTTTAGAGAAATAATCGTCCAATTCTTCCTTTAAATCTCCAGTGTTGGAGCACGCACAACTTCTGGAGGCAACCCATTCCACTGATTAGTTGTTCTCACTGTCAGAAAAATTTCTCCATAGTTCTAGCTTGGTTCTCTCTTTGATTAGTTTCCATCAATTGTTTCTTGCCCAGCCTTCAGGTGCTTTGGAGAATAGACTGACCTCCTCTTCTTTGTGACAACCCCTTAGATATCGGAACACTGCTGTCATGTCACCCTAGTCCTGTGGTGGTGAACCTATGGCGCGTGCCAAAAGTGGCACGCAGAGCCATCTCTCCGGGCACGCCAGCTGTCGCCCGTTCCTCTTCCGGGTTCCTGCGCATGCATGCACACCAGCCAGCTGGTCTTCGCACATGTAGGAGCACTGTAAACTGGAAGAGCAGCTCCCTGGCGCATGCCGGGAAGTGCATGCCGGCCAGCTGGTCTTCTGGTTTCTGGTGCACATGCACACACGAGACCAGCTGGCCAGTGTACATGGGTGCGCCGGAAAACAGAAGTTCAGCTTCCTGATGCATGCATGCACTCTGGGGAGCTGCTCTTCTGGTTTCTAGTGTACCTCTCTGCATGCGCGCATGTGCTCCCATTTCGGCGCTTGGTGCCGGAAAGTTTTGCCTACACTGCCCTAGTCCTTCTTATCTGTTCTCTGTATGAATCTTGTCAAAATGTGTGTTCAGGAGAAGAAGTATTTTGCTTTCTAACCTAAACGTGATTTGGCCATATTTTGTTCTTGTTTGACCAATCTATTATTAAAGAAAAGAGGATAGAATTATATGTCCCAAAGGTACTTTTTTTTTCCCCCAAGAGGCAACTGGACTTTCTGGTTTTTCTTTGAAGATGTTTCACTTCTCATCCAAGAAGCTTCTTCAGCTCTGACTGGACGGTGAGGAATGGAAGGATTTATACCCCTTGCAGATAGCTGGTCATTTGCATTCTTTTAGTGGGTCATTAAGGTCATCTGGAAGTTTATCTAGATTATTATCTATGTAAACCTCCAGATGGCCTTAATGTCTCACAAAAAGAATGCAAATAACCAGCGGTTATTTCCTTCCCTTCCCCGCCATCCAGTCAGAGCTGAGGAAGCTTCTTGGATGAGAAGTGAAACGTCTTCAAAGAAAAACCGGAAAGTCCAGTTGCCTCTTGGGAGAAGAAAAAAACACCTTTGGAACAACCATGACCTGGATGACTGAGAATCTCCATAGACATAGAATTATGTGCCTTTCTTTCCCTTCAACAGAAATGGCAAAATAAACCATATTCATAAAATTCCTTTACAGATTAAGCTACTTTGCCAGGACCCCATGGCATTAGCTCCCCAGAGCAGCTTTTCTCTAGATAAATATGAACTGCAATTTCTTCTATTCCAGGGGTGTCAAACTGGATTTCTTTGAGGGCCAGATCAGCATAGTAGTTCTCCTCCGTGGGCTGCCTGGAGGTGGGTGGAGAGGGGGAGGGAGATGGGACTGATGTCTGCTGCCAGCCAAAATGGGGTGTGTGGGGGGACTTGTGTGGGCTCCCTGGACCCCATTTTCAGCTTGGGTGGCCTGCAGCATCTGTTTTTGGCTGAGTTTGCTGCAGGAGGCCGAGGAGACTGAAAACAGCCACACGCAGCCCCCCTGCGACCCATTTTGGCCAGCAGAGGCACTGCAGGCCAGTCCTTTGATATTTCCAGGCTGGCTCCGTGGGCCAGATCTAAGCTTGGCACCCCTGCTCTATTCGCTGCTGGGAATTCTGGGATTTGCAGCACCAAAAAATCTGATGATCTCCAAGTTGGAGAAGCCTGCCTTAGATGCAAGTAATTATAGTACTTTATAGTATATTGTTACTTTATAGGTAATGCTAAAGGCAGTTTAGGTAAAAAAAATTGCTGTGCTGCACTTTCCTCAGCTCTCATGATCATGGGCTATCACTCATCTTCTGTTGCCTTCATCCCATCAAAATTTCCAAGGCTTTCTTTTGTTCTCTACTTTTAACAACATATTGCTAGAAGAGAACATAAAGCTGATTTACTGCATCTGTTAGGCTATTTATTTTACATGTTATTTATGTTTGCCTGCCTCCTTGCTGACAATTTGCTCTGACATGCCTGATTTTAGCTTTAAACTTACTAGTGGACTTTGTCATAGTTCTCTCCAATATTCATCAGAAAATGGTGATGTAAATAGATCAAAGAAATCTATTACTGCTAGTCCTATCAAAGCATGGATATAGAACATCTGACAACTTCTGTTTCAGATTTAAATTAAGAATTCAACTAATTGTTGTACACTGCCCAAAATCTTTCTCTGGGGGAGACAGGTAGTTTAGAACTGTAAAAAATAATTAAGGGAAGGGCTGAGGAATTTGGTCAATATCTGTCGGATAAGATCGTGCGGATTTGGGGTGGGTTGTGCTCTAACTGTACATCTCCACCCCGAACCAAATCAGTCATGCCCTCTCCCTGATCACCCAGTGCTTAGATGAGGTACGGATCTGGATGAGCGGGAACATGCTTCGACTCAACCCGGCCAAGACTGAGTGGCTGTGCATACCGGCATCTCGGCCCAGTCAGGAATATCCATCTTTGGCCATAGGGGGCGGTGTTGCCCCTGTGGATAGAGGCGCGGAATCTGGGGGTCCTCCTGGATGTTCGGCTCTGGTTGGAGGAGCAGGTGGAAGCCATCGCCAGGGGGGCCTTTGCCCAACCCGTCTTGTTCACCGCAGCCCATTCCTGGACCGAGATGCCTGCGCACAGTCACTCATGCCCTTGTTACCTCTAGACTCGACTACTGCAATGCTCTCTACTTAGGACTGCCCTTGCATACCATCCGGAGACTGCAGCTGGTGCAGAATCTTGTGGCCGGGTGGTGATGGGAGTTTCGATTCTCCCATGTTACCCCCCTCCTGCGCTGCCTACATTGGTTGCCAGTTGCGTTCTGGGTGAGATTCAAGGTTTTAGTTTTAACATACAAAGTCCTTCATGACATGGGTCCTCAATATTTAAGGGGCGACTCCTGCCGACATCGAATGCCAACCGCCCTGCGAGCACACAGGCAAGGACTCCTTGGGGTCCCATCGGCGGGCCAATGCCGGCTGGCGGTCCCCGACAACAAGCCTACTCTGCGGCCCCTGACCTCTGGAACCAGCTCCCCTGGGGCTCCGCCTGGCCCTGACCTCCGCACCTTCGCCATGATTTGAAGACCTGGTTGTTTGACCAATCCGGGCTGTGACCTTTTCTTTCCTGGGGGGGGGTTATATTTTTAATGTATTTTAAATTTGTTTGGGCTTGTAATCGGGTTTAATCTCTTTTTAATTATTTATTGCTGTTGTTTCTTAGTTGTGAGCCATGAGTCTTGGAGATGGGGCAGCATACAAGTCCCAATAATAAATAAATAAATAAATAACTTGCAGTGGTCTGATGATTGGGGTGCAAGTAGTGTGGCCAATACGATCTGGGCTGAGTTTGATCCTGTCTCTGAGGATGAAGTGGACAGGATTATCCGGCGTCTGAGTTCCACCACATGTTTATTGGACCCGTGCCCCTCCTGGTTGGTGTATGCCTCCAGGGAGGTCACCTGGGTTGGCTCAGGCAGTGGTCAATTGTTAGGGAGGGTGTCTTTCCCGCCACCTTGAAGGAGCGGGGTGAGACCCCTGCTGAAGAAGCCTGCCCTGGACCCGACCGTGTTGACAACTTCATCCGGTCTCCAACCTTGTTTCCTGGCGAAGGTTGTTGAGATGTGGTGGCTCAGCAGTTTCCACTTTTCCTGGATGGCGGACTACCTGGATCCGTACCAATCGGGCTTCTGGCCGGTTTTGCTCTGAGACAGCATTGATCACACTGATGGATGATCTCTGGAGGGAGACAGGGATTCTCCTCTGTCCTAGTCCTATTAGACCTCTCAGCAGCTTTGATACCATCGACCATGGTATCCTTTTGCGTCGCCTCGAGGGGTTGGGAGTGGGGGCACTGTTTTCGGTGGTTCTCCTCCTACCTCATGGGGCATTACAATCGGTGTGTGTCAGGGGCAGAGGTCGACCTCAGGGCTCACTTGTGGGGTTCCCCAGGGGTTGGTCCTCGCCCTCTTGTTTAATATCTACATGAAACTGCTGGGTGAGATCATTTGGTTTTGGGGTGAGGTATCATCAATATGCTGATGATACCCAGCTATATCTCCACCCCAAACCAGGTCAGTGATGCCTCTCCATGATGACCCCTGGATGCGGTACAGGGATGGAGGTGTTGTCCAGTCAGGAATGTCCATTGTTGACCACAGAACCTGGGGGTCCTCCTGGATGCGGCTCGGTTGGAGGAACAGGTGGGGGCGTGGCCAGGGGCCTTTGCCCAGGTCGGCTGGTTCACCAGCTCCACCCGTTTCTGGACTGAGATGCCCTGCGTGCAGTCACTCATGCCCTTGTCACCTCTCACTCGACTACTGCAGCTCTCTATCTAGGACTGCCCTTGCATACCATCCAGAGACTGCAGCTGGTGCAGAATGTGGCCACACGGGTGGTAATGGGAGTTTCCCAATTCTCCCATATTATCCCCCCTCCTCGTGACCTGCATTGGTTGCGGTTGCACTGGGTGAGATTCAAGGTCTTAGTTTTAACATTCAAAGTCCTACACGACATGGGTCCAGAATATCTAAGGGAGCAACTCCTGCCAATATCGAGTACCAACCGCCCTGTGCGAGCACACAGGCAGGGGCTTCTCGGGGTTCCGTCAGCAAGCCAGTGTCGGCTGGTGGTCCCCCAGGGATGAGCCTAATCTGTGGCGGCTCCCGCCCTGTGGAACCAGCTCCCCCTGGGGCTCCGTCTGGCCCCTGACCTCCGCACCTTCCGCCACAACCTGAAGACCTGGTTATTCGACCAAGCTGGGCTGTGATAACCTTCGAGGGGGGTTATTTAATTTTAATATCGATATTGGGCTTGTTTCGGTTTAATTCTTTTTAACTATTTATTTATTATGAATGATGTATGTTTTTAGCTGTGAGCCGCCCCAAGTCTTCGGAGATGGGGCAGCATACAAGTCCAATAAAATAATAATAATAATAATAATAATAATAATAATAATAATAATAATAATAATAATAAAAAGTAAATAAATAATCTTACAGTTGTTCTGAAAATGGTACATTAGCATTTTTCATTTTAGTGCAAATTTGGATTCTATAAAATATATCAATTTCCATACTGCTCAACAGAGATATCCTATCTTAGCATGTGCCATTTGCATGCACTGTGATTATCTTTTAATATCAGCCAGATCTCTTATTACTGTGATGTAATACTGCACTATAAAGTGGTATATAAATCTAAGTGCTATTGCTATTGCTAATATACTATGAAAATAACTAATTTACACAAAATGTGTTATTACAGCATTATATAAAGTTGGTGTAAAGCATCAGGCTAGAAACAGGGAATTCTGCCTTAGGCATAAAGAAAGTTAGGTGATCTTGGGCCAACCATTGTCTTTCTGCCTAAGGAAGAAAGCAATGACAACCCACTTCTGAAATCTTGTCAAGAAAACTGCAGGCACTCACCAGGAGTCAACATTCATTCAAAGCTGCATGCATGCACAAAAGCAGCCTTCCCCAATAGGTTGCCTTTCATGTATTTCTATTATATATAATCCCTAACTAGCATGGTCTACATTTAGGGACTGGGAAAATCAAAATCAGATACTGTACATCTGAACTATTTAATTTGAGAAGACTGAAATAGAGGCATGCATTTTGAGGAGGAGCTAATCATGTCACCCTCCTGGAAATATATAGGGGGAGAGAGGGAGGGAAACAGCTTGGAGGACCCAGTCTAATACTGGTAGCTATGAACTATTGGCCACAAGGAGAAAATTGTAGATTGAGAGTTAGGGATTTACTCTCTGTGCCCTCTTTGTTCATCACTCTATGGCTTTTTATCTGAAAGACAGCTAATCTAACATCCCTTCAATTTTGACTTTTGTACATGTGCTCTGACTCTTTTCCTGCTACAATGTAGTTATCCAAGAGCCACGCTTTGATTAGCCCTATAATGTATTTCCTATAAATACATTATCTATTATAAATACAATCCTCGTTTCTGATGCAAAACTTGTGTCACTAATAATTGCTCAGATTAAGTTCCAACTCTCAGAAATGATTGTATAGACACCTGTAGAGCATTCCAATCTCCAATAAGTTTGTGATTGCCCTCTGTCTCAGCATTTTCACTCTTGTTATTTGATTATGTCTCAGTGATTTTAGGCAACTACTTTTTAATTTTAAAAAGTAATTGCTGTATTTTCTTTATTTCACCTTCAACTTTATTTTATTATTGTAAAGATGGTACGGATGGGGGGTGGGGGGTGGGGAGCAGAAATTCATATTAGAAGACCAATTCTCCCTGAACAGCACCTTATCATTTTTTTTCCCTTTAGGAAAGTTGTATGCCTTACTTCAATATTTGCTGGAAGATCAGTTAGTTGTCAGATGTGGTCTCTAGGTGACTAGTCAGCAAGCCCACTCTGTCAAATATATAGTGATTGATGGTGTTAAAGTCTCGTTTGACAAACTGAATTCTTCTGATATCCATTACTTTAATGCTTGGGTTTATTGAGGAATATGTACAATAGGGCAAAAACACTTCTCATTTGTTGAAAGTAGCCTTTTAGAGAATGAGGTGGCTGGTTGGAGTCACTGAAGCAGTCGGCGTGAGCTTAAATGGACACCGGGGGATGGTAGAGGACAGGAAGACCTGGAGGAACATTGTCCATGGGGTCACGATGGGTCAGTCACGACTTCACGACTAACAACAACAGCCTTTTAGATGCCATTTATTGAGGATAAAATTGTGTTCATTCGGAAGTAGTATGCCCAGGGGTGGGTTTCTACCGGTTCTGTCCGGCTCTGTAGAACCGGTAGTTTTGAAGAGCAGCAGACATAGAACCAGTTCTGTCTGCTGCTGTTTTGGCCCGCCTGCCCACCTGGGCTCTTACCTGATCTTTATTTCCTGCTTTTTCAACTTCAGCTGCTGTAAGCAGGAAAAAAGTGTCGTTTCAAACGCTGCTGATAAGATTTACAGGTGCACGAGCAGCATGCAGAGAAACACATCGTAAATCACCAAACATCGTAAAACATCGTAAATCACCATGAACCGGTAGTTAACCCTGTCGGATCCCAGCCCCGAGTATGCCTGATTTAATTGTTTCCCTCTGCAATTTGTTTGCTTTCTGGTGATTCTGATCCCTTCGGTGTGATCTCTTCAGGTTCTCTTGTTGTCCAGTCAACATCTTCAATTTTTCCTACTAAGCAAGCCTTATTAGGGATGTGATAAGCTTTCTTTGCAACTGCTTCTTCTGCAGAAGGGATGTTAAAACGTTGCCATACGTCTTCATCCTGTTTGGCAATTGTCTCACTTCAGAGAGGCCTCAGCAGGTTTCTACTACAGACAACTGTTTAGTAACCATTATATCACCCATGAACATAATACTGATGATCATTACCCCAAATTGGTTTTTGTAGACTGTTCCCTTTTCGCCTCTGATAAAGCTTTCCTTTTTCTGATTCAAAAATGCAGAATTAGTGACAGCTTATGTCCATTTTTAACTTAGACCTGATTATCTGATCTTGTTCAAACTCTATTGCATATAGTCTTTTACACAGATATTTGCTCTAAGGAAGTCATTTTACCTTTGTTAAAAAAAACATTAAATATCTCTACAACTACAAATCACATATTCTTGTATTTTCTGAGTAAATGTTTTGAACTGTTAGTAAATTATATATCTCTGAGAACTTCCTCTCTGTTTGTGTGCAGTTTATGCGATGGAATGTAGTGAGGAGGTGAATCCCCATGTGGGAGGGGGTACATTCCGGAAGAGTAAGGGCAACTTAGCCTAGATATTGTGCATGAGAGGAAGAGGATGAAGACAGCACCTCCCTAATAGTTCTCAGAGTATATTGTAAATGCAGATAGTAGAGTCCTTAATCTGGCAAGGTTTTGTCTGTAGGTGTGAAACAGTAAAGAACTCAGCTTGGAAGAATTGCCATGTGTCCTTTTTTATTTTGGGCCTGACAGTTTATCAGTTGTCCTCTTGGTATTGCAAGAGCAGTTCTCAACGTACGATCACAATTGAGCCCAAAACTCATGTTGCTAAGTGAGAAATTTGTTTAGTGAGTTTTGCCCCATTTTACAACTTTTCTCACCACATTTGTTAAGTGAATCACTTCAGTTCTTAAATTAGTAATACGGTTGTTAAATGAATCTGGCTTCCCCCATTGACTTTGCTTGTGAGAAGGTTGCAGAAGGTGATCACGTGACCCCAGGACACTGCAACTGTCATTTTTTTTTAAATTCATATTTATATCCCGCCCTTCTCCGGAGACTCAGGGCGGCTTACAGTTTTTGGGATACAACCCAATGCGCTCAGCAATAGCCTTGCTTCCATTGTATATGCCTGCTTATTACTAAGCGGCATTTTTACAAAGTCAGCTTATTGCCCCCAACAATCTTGGGTCCTCTGTTTACCTACCCCGAGAGGATGGAAGGCTGAGTCAACCTTGAGCCTGGTGGGATTCGAGCCTACACTAATTACAGGCAGCTGGAACTAAGTGCTAGGCTATTAACAGCCTGCACCACCAAGGCTCATTGATGTGAGTTGGTTGTCAAGTAGCCAAATCTAAATCATGTGACCGTGGGGATACCGCAACAGTCGTAAGTGTGAAAAATGGTCATAGGTCATTTTTTTCAGTACCTCTGTAACTTTGAACAGTCACTAAATGAACTGTCGTAAGTCGAGGACTCTCTGTACAGTAATATGGGAATCATTCAAACCTCGCCCACAATTTTAATTAATACAATTCTCAATTCATTTAGAGATTAAATCAGACCATAGAAGAAGTAAACTGGCAGCCTTTAATATAGATCCATCCTTCCTGTTTTTTTCACAAGTATTTGTTTCTTAAGGAAGCGTCCTGTTTTCATGTTAGGGCAGTATCCTGTCTACTTTCTTTTGTTTGCCAAGCCCGGCTTTCATAACAAGTAATGACATTTTTTAATCTGTTATGCGTAGACTTATCCGTTTCCTTCCTTAGTCTTTTTGAGTAGCAAATACTTAACACACATGCCAATAAGCTGGCCAACCTGCCTTCTTCTGCATGCTTATTCCTCTGGGTAAAGCAAGCTTCTGCTATGTTGATTTCCCAGGGGAACTGCATTGCCTGACATTTGTCAAACAGCTAACTATCCATCTTCTCTTAACACTGCAGATTAGAAACCAGAGCATAGACAGATGCTGGTTTCAGATGGGTGGTCTTGAATAACCAGTCTGCCCTTCCATCAGCAAGCATAAAAGTGTGGTACATGGGAGAAAGAGACTGGCTATCTTCAAGTGTGGCTCTTCAAAATGATGATGTATGCTTTCATACAATCTACCCACCATCCTTTTTTCAGGCATATTTCTTTCCAGCCTACTATGAGAAGCATGCCTCACTTTCTGTCTGTTTAAGCTCAAGGACCTAAATGGAGCTTCACAGAATTTGTGGTAGGCTTATTCCTGTGGAAAGCTTTGCTTTAGGATTTTTCAACATTTGCTGAGTGTAAACGAACCTTTGAAGAATCCGAATTGTAGAGTTAGAAGAATTATTGCACACTGAAATACTAAATATTTTAGGTATGTATGTGTTTTATGGCAAGGCTTACCATCAGTGGTTTCTTTCCTCATGTATTGTTCAGGAGCACCAGGGAAAAAAAGAGTGGTCATTTTTGTGGATGATTTAAACATGCCAAAACTGGATCGTTATGGCTCACAGCCCCCTATTGAACTACTTAGACAGTACCAAGACTTTGGAGGATTCTATGACCGAGATAAGCTGTTTTGGAAGGAAATCCATGTAAGTCTATTTTCAGTGCCTTTGATTGTTCTAATTCCATGTTTCATTAGAGACATGCTATAAATAGTGCTAATTACTGTCCTCCTTCCCAAAGGCTGGATTCTGATGCATCTAGAGTTTTGAGGCTTGTTGTTTCTGTAAGACATTCCTCACTCCAGTTCATAAGCAAGGAATGCTGTGGCATATAATGGAGGCTTCAAATCTCAACAAATAAATGCTCTGTCTTACATATTGGCAAAAAAAATCAGAAAATAAAATACAAGCTGAATAGTCAAGACTTTGTTGATGATCCAAACCCTGTCAAGAACCTTGGAGTACCCATCTCTAATGATCTAAGTGCTAGAGCCCACTGTAACTACATAGCCAAAAAGGCATTAAGAGTTGTTAACCTAATCCTATGTAGCTTTTTCTCTGGTAATATCACACTACTAACTAGCGCATACAAAACATTTGCTAGACCAATACTTGAATACAGCTCATCAGTCTGGAACCAGTCTGGCATTACGTATCTGATATTAATACAGTTGAGAAAGTCCAGAAATATTTCACAAGAAGAGTTCTCCACTCCTCTACTCGTTGCAGAATACCTTATGCCACCAGACTTAAAATTCTAGACCTAGAAAATCTAGAACTACGCCGCCTTCAGTCCGATCTAAGTATAGTACATAAAATTATACATTGCAATGTCCTACCTGTCAATGAATACTTCAGCTTCAACCATAACAATGCAAGAGCACACAATAGATACCAGCTCAAGGTAAACCGCACCAATCTTGATTGCAGGAAATACGACTTCAGCAACAGAGTGGTCAATGTCTGGAATACTCTACCTGACTCTGTGGTTTCTTCCCCAAATCCCAAAAACTTTAACATTAGACTGTCTACTATTGACCTCACCCCTTTCCTAAGAGGTCTGTAGGGGGCGTGCATAAGCGCACCAACGTGCCTACCATCCCTGTCCTATTGTTTCTTTTTATTTTTCTTATATGTATCCATTTCATGTATTCATAACTATGTTTATACTTATACATATTATTTTATAATCGCTTGACAAATAAAGCATTGCATTGCAAAGGAGGCTTTGCCCTGTAGAACAAACTGTTAATTTATTACTGTTTTCTGTGTATATCTATGCCATATTTTTGTTTTACCAAAAAGAGTCATTGCATTTGGAAGATTTCCCAACTGTTGTTGTTCTAGTTGTTATTTAAATCTGTATACAGCCCAACTCCCAATGACTTTAGGCAATTGTAGCAGCAGGAGAAAGAAGATAAATTCGGAGGGAAGCTATGTTCATAAAAGCAAATGTGAACATTCCCTTTGCAAGTTGCTGAAGGCATGTGTATTACGTCCACATCCCATTCTTCCATCTGGAAGCTCAAATATTGCTTCATCTGATATTTTCTTTTCAGTGTATGTTTGGTCCAGGCAGATATCATGCCTTAACAATCTGCCAACACTCACTGACAAAATGGTTGCTTTTCAGAGGTGCATTCTTTAGCAATGTTTGGTCTAAAATGAACATCAAAAAGGATATGTTAAATCTCTATAAGGCCTGGGGCTCCCATTTTGATGTGATATTCTTCAATTTATGCTCCAAAATAGACTGAAAATATTCAGTGCTGGCTACCCAGTGACCTCCATTGCTAGCATGCATCTCCTAGCCTTAAGACAAAATATCAGATTGGATCAGATGCAACTATCAGGGGGGACCCTCAGGAGAAATGGAGGCAGGAATGATATATCATTTCCTTTTTTCAGGAAAAGCAACCATGTGTTATAAACTATTCTGTTTCAGAGAGAAAGCTCTTAATGGTATTATTTCCTGGGCGCTTCTGTGTCCTGGCATGTCTGGGCTGCCTTAAGGCCTAAAAGCTATTTATGTCACCACAGGTGCCCAGTGCTCCCCAATCCTTTACCTCATTACCATGTGAATGATTAGGCTGGAAGGGAGAATGGGTGAAGGTGACTTCCCTCCTGTGCCCTTTTTTTCAGTGTGATTGGATTTCCAGACCTGTATCAGAGGGCACATGACAATTACAGCTGAAAGAAGCACGATGAAATAGCATATGAGCTCGACCTTTGCATGCTCTCTTCTCCCAATCGATCATATCCTTGGAAACTGCCAAATAAAATGGGGAGCTTACCAGGAACGCAGCTGTACCTTGGCAGAAGTGGTCTAAGATGTAGTAGTGACATAGTGCATAGAATTCTGCAAACTATTCGGAAGAAGTGCTTTTTGCAAGGCAGACCAGCACAAATTAAGAGTCTCTCTCTCTCTTCAAAGTGTTAATGCAAGGCTGCATCCTTTGCAAGGCTGCACAGTTGGGTTAAAGGTTGGGTTTGGTTTTCTGCATGTATATTGTTCTGTCCTCACTACACGTTACTCTGTTTGCAGCTTGATGTGCAGCTAAATCTACCTATCCTCCAATAAATCAGACTGCGTGCATAGATCTGGATGCTTTATTAAAGGCACAGGATGGTTGAAACAGCGTGCCTACCATCCCTGTCCTGTTGATTCTTTTTATTTTTCTTATAAGTATCCATTTCATGTATTCATAACTATGTTTATACTTATACCTATTATCTTGTAAGTGATTAACAAATTAAATAAATAAATAAATAAAAATAAATAGATAGATAGATAAACAGATAAATAAATAAATTTCTTCCTGGTGCTTCTGTTCCCTTCTAAATGCTAAAGGAAAAGGAGTGTGGCTTCCTAGGATGCACTTGTTTTGGGAATGAGGGTTCATGGGTAAATGACTCTTAAAGGGGAGAATCAGCTTCCAAACAATACAGATTGGTATTTGGCCCCAGCCACTAGATGGGGCTAGAGAACAACAACTCTATATATACAAATTATATGCTGGGGCATGACATATATTCCAACATAATGTTTCTGCTGGGACTATTAGTAAAACTAAATGCCTATGCACACATGGACAGAGGGCCAGAAATAGCCTTTGAAGCAGAAGTGAGAGAGGAGCTGTTTTAACACATTAAAGAGATGTCCCATTACTAACAGTACATTTTGTAAAGCACCCGTTGTGAATACTCTGCATGACACTATGTATTTTTTTCCTAATTTATTAATGTCTGGTCACAGTCAGTAGTTGTGCTATGACGAAGGTAAAATCTGCTGGTTTTTTTCTTGAAATTTAAACACCAGAAGAAACAATCCACTAGAGGACAGCAGTTTTCTAATCAAATTACTCTTATACTTGGCTAGGTCAATTTTTGTCAAGTTTCCTGTGTTATGCCATCTGGATTCTTTTATATTCAAAACTGTAGAAGAACACAGAATTGTACAAACTTGAGCTAAACCTTTATGCTCACAGTACAGGTATTTTGATACCAAAATAAAAATTGGAGTAAGAATAGAATATCTAGTATATTGAGTGATGGTTTACGTATAAATATATTCTTTGAAACCGGCATCTTTAGAAGTAATAGTGCCACAGATGATTAACTTCTCACACAAATCATCTTGTCCCCAGGACGTAACTATTTGTTCAGCTTGTGCACCTCCTGGTGGTGGACGTAATCCAGTTACCGCACGTTTCATAAGACATTTTGCTATGCTGTGCCTTCCAACGCCCTCTGAACATAGCCTTAAACAAATTTTTCAGGTGAGTACCGCCATCGATGTACATAAAAGAAACAAAAAAAAGTATACATTTCTTTGGGCTTTCTGCCATAGCATATTGTTGTGTAATGCTAGATCCAGATAGACAGCTGTGCTAAATGACTGCTGGTAATTTCATTTAGATCAGAATGTAAAGTAGCAAATGTACCTCTATAAATGAACAACTAGACCCAGGTTTCTGCTTTTGACTTTATTGTTTTAATCGCTTTTCTGGTTTTTAGTATTGTATCGATCTGCTGAGAGTTTCGTTCTTAAAATGAGTGCCCATACAAAGCTTTTAAATGAACAAACAGAGCTAGGCAAGACTGCCTTGGGTACAAACTGACAAAATCTACCTTTTTTCAGATCCCCTTTTCTGAAGAAAAGGTTTTCAGGCTAAAAAACATTAGTACATTTAATGCTCATTTGTACAGATAATGTTCTCTGCATACCTTCCAGATGCATTCTTTCTTTCTTTCTGTAGCTTTACAAATTAAAGAAAATTATAGTGTTTAAAAAAGCAACACTGCAAGCCAAATCTATATGTTCCAGCTGTGAATGGATGAATTGCACTGATGCACAATAGAATTTTTTTTCCATCAGCTGCCTTGATTCAGAACCTTGTGTGTGTGCTTGGCAATGAAACATAACCCTCTTGCTTTCAGATGCTTCCTTATTGCTTTAATTTGTTTGCAAATTATGAATTGGCACTCCCATCATAATGAATTGGGAATTTTGGTAGATGTAAAAAATGGTACTCAAAGTAGATGAAGAATTTCATCACTTTTTACAGAACTATAGATTGATTCACTTTTAGTGATTTTGTAAAGACAAAACTGATGTAAAAGAAAGAAACAAAATTAAATATTTAGCTTTGTGTTTTACATTATTTTTCCCTTGGTCTAGGCAATTCTGAAAGGCTTCCTAGCTGACTTTGCCCAAGTAGTAAAGCAGTGTGCAAGTAGTATAGTGGAGGCTGCTGTTGAAATATATCAAAGAATGAGCATTGATCTGCTCCCAACACCAGCAAAATCTCATTATGTATTTAATTTACGTGATTTGTCAAAATGTGTCCAAGGTAAGTTATATCTATTCCATATATTAATTTTTTGTTATTCAAATTCTGTGCTCACATCTTCAGCAATTATTCTCTATATTTATCACATTATATACATTTAAAAAAATTTTCAGTACAGATAGTCCTCAACTTACAGCCACAATTGAGCCCAAAGTTTATGTTGCTCGGTGAGAAATTTGTTAAGCGAATTTTGCCCCATTTTACAGCTTTTCTTGCCACATTTGTTAAGTGAAACACTGCAGTTCTTAAATTAGTAACACGGTTGTTAAGTTAATCTGGTTTCTCCATTGACTTTACTTGTCATAAGGCCACAAAAGGAGATCACATCACTCTGGGACACTGCAATCATTATAAATGTGAATCAGTTGTCAAGCATCCGAATGTAAATCACATGACTTTGGGATGCTGCCACAGTCATAAGTGTGAAAAATGGTCATAAGTCACCTTTTTCAGTGCTGTTGTAACTTTGAATGCTTATTAAATGAACAGTTGTAAGTTGAGGACTACCTGTATTAATAACAAATATTGATAATTCACTTTATGATTTGTTTTCATATTTTAGCCATAAATAACATCATTGCTAGCATACTCTTTCATAAAGGTATCATACTTAATACAGTAGACTTAGAACTGCTGCCACATTCTTGAGCAAAGATGCCTGTTTTGAAGAGGTTAGAGAAAACTTCAAATCAGAGTGGTACAATTTGTACCAATCATACTCAAAAAGCAGATGAATCCAATGCAATTATAGATAAAATAATTTGTGTTATAGCCCTAGTGAAATCTAAAATATATAATATATGAGGCCAAATATTATAATATTTGCTGGCTTATGTGGTCCAAAATTAATTAACTATATATTTCTGATGTACTTTTCTCTGAACAGAAGTGAACAATTACCTTTATTGTATTTCCTAAAGCACACATAGAATCAGAGAATATAATGATTAGAACTCATCTTTTCTGGTGTTTCCCAACTTTGGCAACTTCCAGATACAGGAACTTCAGATCCCAGAATTCCACAGCCAAGTTGACCATTGCTGAGAATTCTAAGAATTAAAGTTCACATAACTACAAGTTATTGAAATTGAGAATATTAATTGAGTTCAGTTCCACATTTACTGTAGAAACCTTATTACTACATCTCCAAAAGATGTCCATTCAGTCTCTGTTTAAGTTCTTCCAGGAAGAAAATCCACATCCTCTCCCACTGCAACTACAGAACAGCTGTTCCACTACAGAACAGCTTGCACCATTAGGAAATGCTCCTTAATATCCAGTCAAAATTTGCTTCATTATAATTTAAATCCATTTATTTTTCACTTGTGTTCTGAAACAACACGAAGCAAACATAAGCTCACCAACATGCCTACCGTCCCTGTCCTATTGTTTTTTTTCCTTATATGTATCCATTTCATGTATTCATAGCTATGTTTATACTTATACCTGTTATCTTATAATTGCTTGACAAAATAAATAAATAAAAATAAATAAATAAAACCTACTCTGTCTTCTACATGGCAGCCATTCAAATACATGTCTGACTGCAGTCTTCTCTTCTCCAGACTAAATATACCAAATGTCTCCAAGTTTTCCCCATAAATTTTTCCTTCCAGGACCCAAATTATTTTGATTGCTTTCTTCTGGACACACTCCAGTTTGTCAATATCCTTCCAGGAATAAGGATAATATTCTAGGTATGGACTAAAAAAATAGAGAAGGGAGGAAAGAATTTTCACAGTTAAAAGTATGGGTAGGCTGATCAAACTATATAGTTCAGGGCTATTTAATTTAAATATATGAATAAACGAGACTATTGCATTAGTTCCAATCCTATGTCTACTTAGCAACATCTTTATTTTCCAGAATAGCTCTTGAGTTCCACATAGATCCCCTAAGCATATCTTGGAGGAGGGGGAGAGAGAACCCTGGCTGACTATATTAAAGTGTACCTCTTCCCTGCCATTTTATCTGAGCAACAATAATGCTGTCAACATTCCAAGCACGGATAGGTTTTTGCTTAGTGGATAGAATCAACTTTACTTGGTAAACTGGTAAGATTGCATCCTGCAGTCCTCTCTAGATATGATTGTGTGATTAATAATAAACATGAATTAGTAGTATTCATATCTCCCATATTTTGGTTTTGAGACAAGGAGGTGCTGCTTTTCTGCTGAAATGCTAGCATTGTGGAATAGCCTCTTCATGGAGACCAAGCTGGCTTCCCCTATGCTGGGGAAAGTTTCTAAAAACCAAGCCTTTTCAGAGATCCTACCTATGATTTGAGTTGTGGTTGCTATATTCTGTTTTCTTTTCATTTGCGTAATTTCACTGTGTTTTTATTTTTCTGTTGAGGTGATTTTACATAGTATTTTTATGTGAGCCTCCAAGAGTAATTTTTGATTGCCGTGGCATGGAAATATAATACAAATATTCCTTGTACTATAAAACTCTTTGTGCAGTTGTTTTCTGTGTCCGACATGAGATTCTGTACAATGTTTCCAATAAGATAGATTGGTGTTATTTGGTGATATGACTGATACTAATTTTTTTACACAAAATTGGGTAGTTATTGCAAGTTTTCCAGGGGGATAGCTTTTATTATGTCTGAGTATAGCTTAATTTTGTGTATGTATACAGAAACTAAAGTACCTTTCCATATCAGCATATTAGTTAATTATGTGACCCCTTTTTAAAAATGAAATTTGATAGCCCTATTGTTCATCCTTGTGTACCTTGGTAGAATGTTTAGTAAAGAGATAATGGATGAAGATATCTTAATATGTGCAAATGTTGGTGAAAAGAAAGAAAAGCAGAATATATGATGCGCTAATCAAAATAGCTATGTCTGAAAGAATATGTGTGCTATAAAATGTACATTATAGTATATACTTCGCTATGTCATGTCAAGAGTATGTCAAGAGAGTATGTCAAGAGAGGCATAAAACTAAATGAAGTAGAAAAGAGCTTTGTGTGTGGTAAAACAAAAATAGATAGGGTCAAGAATTCAAAATCAATATAAAGACCATTTTTGATGGTTAATACAATGTTTGCATACATTGGATCTCAGCAGATTTTTCACTTCTTGGTTGAATCATGCTGCTAAGCTGCTGAGTATTGCAGAGAATGTCCCCCAGTGTTCAAGCAGCTCAGCCTCTTTCTGAGATAAGGGGGCTTCAGGTAGGAAGACAGCTGAATGAAAATGTCAGTGTGGTATAAGGATGCTTGAAGAAAGGCAAATGCTATATTGAGAATCATTAGGATTCTCTAGAAATGAAAAATAAAATCCCGATATTGTATACCTTTGTAAATTGAACTTATTTGATCACTCTATTTCTGTCCTCATAATTACCTCAAGAAGAACACTATATATTAAAAAATTGTATCAATTACGAATATATGGGACCTAAGAAAGTGCAGAAAAAGTAACCATAATGACCAAAGTCTGCAGCACCTTAAGTGCAAAAAGATTAAAATAATTAAAGCTTTTTAGCTTAGAAAAAAAGCAAGTAAGGAGCATTATGTAGACGCTTAAAATGATGCATGTTTGAGGGGAAGTATTCCCTGAATACTACAGGTAGCCCTCGACTTACAACAGTTCATTTAGTGACCATTCAGTTACAATGGCACTGAAAAAGTGACTTATGAACCATTTTTCACACTTATGACTGTTGCAGAATCCCCATGGTCACATGGTCAAAATTCATATGCTTGATAACTGGTTCATATTTACGACAGTTGCAGTGTCCTGGAGTCATGTGATCTCCTTTTGTGACCTGACAAGCAAATTCAATGGGGAATCCAGATTCATTTAACAAGCATAACAAATGCAACGATTCACTTAACAAATATTGGCAATAAAAGTTGTAAAATGGGACAAACTCACTTAACAAATGCTTCACTTAGCAATATAAATTTTGGACTCAATTGTGGTCGTAACTTGAGGATTACCTGTATAACCTGAATTCATCCAGTGAACTTGAATGAATATTAGGACAGATAAGGAAATGTTTTACTTCTATATGTAGAATTCATTAGTATAAAATAGATACTGCTAGCCACCCTATTAGAGAGTTTTAAAAAATATTAGACAAATTCATAGGATGAGAATATGAATAATGGTTAGAATATGTTCAACATACTTCAAATGAATTAACCAAAGAAAAGGAAAAAATACATTCCAGTTGCAAAACCTTTCTAAAAAAATTGACCAGCTTAATCAAAAATACTATTTCTTGCTTGAACTTCCCTCAAGACATTTTAAAGAATTGCACATATCAGGTATCTATTTCTAGAAGTTAGGAGTAGATTTGACTTCCACTATTATATAATAATTCTTTTGACCTTCTGCCATGTATAAAAAATCTTAAAGTTCTTAGATTTAAAGATTTAATTACTTAGTTTAACACACTAGGCTCTTAATATGCTATTCCATGTAAAACACTCACAAAACAGATTGTAAAAGTATAATAAAAATATAAACTATATTTGAAACATTACTACATTTGTTACATAGCTCATATCCCTTTGAGGTAATCCAGTCAAGAAAACAAAAACATGAGTACTGACACTATCTTTATTGTAGTAACAGAGTCTTGTGAATCTGAAAGCATTTCTCCCCTTCCTCATCTTTAGTTTCCAGAAAACTTGGGAGGTTTCCTTCCTCCACCCTCATTCCTTCTGTGGGCTGAGATATCTCTTCTCTGAACATTGCCTAGGCTGCAGTTCTTCCTCCTCCTGTCTCCCAAGGCTATTCTCACAGACTGATTACAGGAGTGTGCACTGCAATCAACACATCAAAGAACTGACACTAATCTGATTGTCACACTGGGGGATGAAAAAGAAGGCCACAGATGTTGAACATAACTAGGACAGGCTTGCTACTCTTAGTCATGATAAGCTATGTCTTGCCATGATTTGAGGCAGTATGCCTCTTAATTCCAGAAACTGCAGAACATGACCGATAATTGTTACTATGATCATATTTTAATTGTGGGCTTCCCTTCAGTAATTGGCTGGCCACTCTGAGAAAAGACTTCTGCCCTAGTTGGGCTTTTTGTCTTACCTAGAATAACTCTTTGTGTGTTCTTTGGAATACCTTAGAAACAGTAGCATGTCACAGAAAAATATTTACTTGCAAATTGCATTTATAATAATCTGTTGTGATAGTTAATCACGAATTTGCACAGAATAATAGTTTGATGTTAGAATTATCAGTTGGTGAATATGTACATATTTTTAAAAATATTGAAAATTGCTTGTTGTGTAAATAACATTTGTTTTTCTATATAGGTATACTGCAGTGTGATCCTGTGTCAGTTCGAGACCAGAATCAGATTTTTAGACTATTCTGTCATGAGTGCCAGAGAATTTTTCATGACCGTCTCATCTGTAATGAAGATAAACAGTATTTTTATTCTATGTTAAGCGACATGGCCAGTAAGAATCCTTATTTAATGTATTTGTGTATGTCTGATTGCTTTTTTATTCATAAACATTCAGTACTTACAAACCAGCAAACCAATTATTTTAATTTTTAGGCAAATATTTTGGAGTTTCAACTGACCCAGACTCATTTGCATCTAAACCTATCTTATTTGGAGATTACATTAAGGTGAGTATATATAGAATCATAACTTTATGATTATCTTTATAAAAAATGTCCGTCTGTATCAGTCTTTCTATGGCCAAAGTTGATTTACTCTTTGAAAAGTGTATGACTTTCAGCATCCAGTATTACAATAACAATCTTAATAATCAGACATTTGCTGCTGACATTCAGTAAAACCATGAAAGTGTTTTTAATCAATAATAGAGAGGCTTGAACAGTAATATAGTATCTAATTTTAAAATCAATTTATTTTCCTGATCTGGAAAAACATTCAATTTCCCAAGTATAGTCCAAATGCAGGCCTTGAAGGGATAGTGGAATATAAATGCAGTAAATATTGAAGAAAATCATATGTACGTAGATACTGTTTCAGATACTGTATAAAAAGTAATAGACCCCAAAGAGTGAAAAGGCAAGAATGAAGTTTAAAACCACTCTCTGCCAACATCTCTGTTAGTTTGTACACATCTGTTATTTTTTTACATGAAAAATCTACATAATTATTAAGTATTAGAACAGAATGATGCCTAGGCTAAATAACATTCACAGAATTCCTCCCCACAAATGATGGTGTCTCTTTTATTGAGATGGAATGTTCTCCGAATTGAAGTGTCTATTAGATTTTCTGGAAGTGTCATATTTAGGAATAAATTTTGAGCTGCTTTCAGAACTGACAGATCAAATCAGTGTAGAAAGTAAACAGCTGATCAGCAGATGGCCATGGCACAAACATATGGAGTGAACATGTTGATGGTTTTCTTGCTCCTTTGCTTTGGAATAATTCCTAGAGTAATCTCTGAGGCACTGAGACTCGTTTCACTAAATCTATTAATTATATATTTACCTATATAACTGTGATGTGATTCATTAAATTGAATTTACCTTCAGTTTTAGAAGGAAATGTCCTCAATATGCACAGATATTAATTATAATAAAGATACAAAATTATTTTAAGTGATAGTCCTTGTTTTGTCATTTCTTTTTGAAGGACAATTCTTAGGACACTGAGGTTTGTGGGCCTCCTGGACTTCAAATCAAAACATAGGTCTGGTGGCAGCAAAAAAAACATGCACTAGGGTTTTTTTTATACATTTCCCAAAAGACTAAATTCTAGACTTCAAATGATTTGTTAGATGTACAGCCAAGGAAAGGGAGACTTCCCTGCTCCAGGCATCTTCTGGAAACTTATTTATATACAGTATGTTGAATAGAGAGTCTCACTGCAAATTTGTAAGATTCATTTATAACAGTTGACAGCATCAGTAGGTCATGGACTTAGATTATGATTTTTGCTTGGATCACAAGGGGATTTAAAAAGCATACTTTCATGATGTCAGTTTTTTCCACCAAGAAACCAAATATGTATATTTTCTTGGAGGTTATCTTCATAAATGAATAAGAATATGAAGTTATATTTGTAAAAAGAAAGCTTGGAGTATGACAGATATGTGTACTGCAAATACAACATTTTCCACCGCTGAGCTTTTCAAGCTGGAAAGCAAAAACAAGAAAACAAACAGAGGTTAAAGTTAAGCCCTGTGGAAATGGTTTCGATAGATCATTTAGATTTAGATAGTTGAAAATTGAAAGCATCTGAAAATGATATATTCCCATCTGTTCATTGCTGAGCAGTGGATCAGTAATCACCTTGATGAGTCCTCATTTCTTCTATATCAATCAGCCAGGGAGTATCTTATGACATATTCCAAATTGCTTCAAAGGATGTTATAGTTGAAAACTAGAATATGCATTCATTAATAAATAAAATGCTATGAAGTTTAAGAACAGAAAAAAAGGAGATGGTTCATTGAACTAACTGTTAACTTGCTATAGTGTTTCCCATGAATCCATGACAGGGAGTCAAAAACAAGGGAATAGGATTTCAGCACACCTACATTCACAAGGAACCATCTTACCCATAACATTTTAAGTTAATTAATAGATCCAGGAGATGTGACAAGCTACTTTTCTCTCCGCATGCTTAATTTTGTATAATCTCTGTCAACATTGTTTCACTCCTGTCATCACTACATTTCTTTGATTAGCATCTGTTCTCAATTGTCATTATCATTTTATTATATTCATCTGATTTTTCTCAATGATGCCATGTAGATTGGAATAGAAAAAGCTGAACGAATTTATGAAGAGTTACCTGACATGGAAAAGGTTATTGGAGTTTTACAAGACTATCTTGATGATTATAATATAACAAGCTCTAAAGAGGTCAAGCTGGTATTTTTCCAAGATGCAGTAGAGCATGTTTCAAGGTAAAATAGTTATCATTAATTTAGCATTAATATTATATAGGCATTATGGAATATCAAGTATATATGAAATATTTGACATACCTTGTCACGTACAGGTAGTCTTCAGGTTACAGCTGCAATTGTGACCAGGATTGTCATTTCTAATTAATGAGACAGTGAAAACTTAATAATTCAAGTCCTTAGCAAGGAACAAAGTATTATTAAGGAATCATCTGAGAATATAGGCAGTTCCAAGCTGTGTATATTTTTGTAAAATTAAAGTGTTCAGGTCTGATAAATTCAACATTTCTAAATATCAAGGGTTTTTTTTAATCCCCCTACCCCTCATATAGACAGTGGATGTATCTAATACTCCTGCTCTCTTTTCCCCACAAAAACTTTTCTACATCTCTCTCTAAGAGAATGACCAGCCCTAATTGCCCAGATGGCTTTTATGACTAAGGGAAGACTAGAACTCGGTTTCCGTTTTTTTAAAATATTTTTTTTATTTTTATATTTTAAAAAACATCTCTTTTGGTGAACAATGTGGTTCCAGGTTTTTACATTTCAATACAAACACGGCCTTACTTACATATTCATCTTTCATATTCAATTTCATATCATATTATTACTTATTCCATTTTCCTTTAAATTCTCAAATATTCTTATATTCATTGCACTTATTTTATCCAATTCCCATTATTTTATTTTTCTTTAAATATTCTCATGTTTTGTTTTACAATATTATCTCATTACACATATTTACTTTTATCTGTCACATTTGTAATTTTGTCACATACTGTTTCCATTCATTACTCAATAATCCTAGTTCTAATAAATCAAAAGTTGTCCCCACTAATTGTCAATTTGAGTTTGCCACCCTTTTACCTTATACATTCCCTCAATTAATTCCCTTTTAATTTGTTATAAAAATTTACCATAATATAGTCATTTTTAATTATCACATTCTAGATTAATAACAATAATCTTCTAACTACTACATATCACATATTTATATATACCGTGTTTCCCCGAAAATAAGACCTACCCCAAAAATAAGACCTACCCCGAAAATAAGACCTACCCAAAATAAGACCTACGAAAATAAGACCTAGTGTGTTTTTGGGAGCCAAAAATATAAGACAGTGTCTTATGTTAGGGAAACATGGTATGCGATTTGTTCGTGGTTTCCTACATGAATAAATGTACATTGTTCTACATGAATATGGTAACATATATATATATATATATATATATATTCTCATAAGAATATGGTATAGTGTATATAAGTTTCATTAAAATATATATATATATAAGGCCTACCCCGAAAATAAGACCTAGTGTGTTTTTGGGAGCCAAAAAAAATATAAGACAGTGTCTTATTTTCAGGGAAACACGGTATATGTGTATATAAAGTCAGATTCCACATGGTATTCTTTTTCTCAATCACATTCTAAATCATCTATTATTTCAAAAATATTAACCTGATAATATTTTTTCCATTACAATTCTCATAATTCATTTTAACTTTATTCATCACTTTATGAAATACCAATTAATATCCTTATAATAAATTCCCATTTCCACATCTATTCCACTTATATATATATATGATTTAACAATAATCCTTAAAGTATCAATTCCAATCTTCTATTTTTAAATCTATATTCTTATATATCACAACACATTACCTTGCAGAATCCCACTTCCTGTTCTTCTTCTACCGTTGTCTCTCATCCTCCTGACCACATAATTTCTTTTCATTTTTGTTTGCTTTCTGCTTCCCATCATTTTCTGATCCTTTCTCTTAATCCCCCTTTTTTCCTTTATTATTTCCTTCAGTTTCTTACTCCAATTTTTGTCCCCCTCCCTCTTTTGATTTTTCCACTGTAATTCCCTTTTCTGCTGTTTCCTTTTTCCTTGTTTAACTTTCCAAACAATTCCTCCTTTAATTATCACATCAAAGTTTTAGCTTTAATTCTTTTTTCCCCTTGTTTTAATGTTTGTTGTTCCACTTGTTCTTTAAAGCTGGTTTCCTCTTTATTTTACTCCTCCCTTCTGGTTCTCTTTGTTCTTCTTTAGTCAGCATCGCCATTTCTAATTTTTGTAGTATAATGCTGCACATTTCCAAGCTTTCTTGCATCATTTTCTTTCATATTTCGTAGTTCCAATTTTATTTCCACACATAATTCTGCCATTTTGTACACTTCCTTTTATTTTTGTTTCTTCCTTTCTTTGGTATTTATATCCAATCCAATTGTCCAGTAATTTATTTCAACAAGCGTCTTTAATGTTTATTTTCAATAGACAATGTCCATAAATCTTTATTTCCAGGTTCCTTCTATTAATTCCTTTTCCAATTTTTTTCCCAAAGTCACCAAGTAATCCCAGAGTAATTTCTTTTCATATCTTTTTTATCTTTATAGTATTCTAGTATTTCACTTTTCAGGGTTTCTGTATTATTATAATAATATTCCTCTTATTTCATGTAAAGTTCCAATTTTAAAAGGACCAAACACTTTTCAAAAAGTCACTGACATTTTTCCTTTACCATTAGGTTATGTCCAAGTTCCACCCTTTCTTTTTGCTTCCCCCCCTTTTTTAGGCTTTAAGCTTTTAAATTTCAATGTTTCAAATATTAGCTATTATTTCTTTTTAACGCATTCAATTCCAGCATTTAATTATGCCTGCTTAGTGCCAAAATCCAAATGATTATTTGGATAATTGAGTCTTTTATAATCAAATATTTTCTTCTGAATTTTCCACCTACAAATTAATTCTTTTCCAAGTCCAAAACCAATTTCACAAATTTCCAATTTTCTTGTCTCCCTCTCGGGTCACTGCTTTTACAATCTTTCCTAAAAAATTCTTTGTTTCTTAATTCCGGGGTACCTTAATGTCCATGTATTTTGCCTGGTTCACACACCGCTCACAGTGTCACCACTCCAGCACAGTCTTAATTTCCCGGACTGCCTCCCATCTTTGTGGTGGCCATTTTAGACCACCGCTGCAGCTCATCTTTGGAGGGGGTTTTCCTTGTCGGGGAGGGGAGATTTGGCTCCCCTCAATCCTCCAGTGGATCCCCCTTTCTTCACCACCCCTCCAGGGTGGTTCCAGTCTCAAATGGAACCCTCCAATGAGTGAGCACAGAGCGAAACCGTGCACGATCGCGGATTCTGCTCTGATTTGACAGGAGCACAACCGGAAGTCCCCAACTCAGAGTTTCCTGAGTTCCGGACCAGCCCATTTGTCAATGTGAACCAAAACTTGATCATATACATAGACAATACATATTAGAGATATAGCACTCCTTCTGCCTTTATTTCTTGACTTTTAAATTGTTCTACCTTGATTTTTACTTGGGTCCTACTTTACTGATATTTTTATGGTTTTTAAGTTTTTTACCTGTGAACTGCTCAGAGTGACTCTGTGAGTGAGATGGGCAATATCTAATTTTTATTAAATACAATTTATATGTATGTATCTATATCTATATCTTTATATAGCTAGCTAGGTAGCTAGCTAGGTAGCTATAAACAAACCAACAATTAGGTGAGTTTCCAGACAAGCAAAGACAAGCTCACTCCAATATGCAAACCTGGATTTTATGTTTCCCTTTGCATATGTTAGGTAATGTGACATTTGAATAAAGTAAGTTTATCATCGCACCCTCTTGAAATCTAAAAATATTCTGCAGAGATTGCAGAAAGATTCATGATATTTGCTTGGAGAGCACTGAAGTGTAGCAAAAGGGTAGGCAAAGGATGCATGTGTCAGAGATTTAGAAAGAACTGTTCAAGTCTATTAAAAGTAAATATAGTATGAATAGCTAAAATATAAAACAAGAATAAGTCTATATGAAACACAGCCAGAAAAAACATGGTATACAAATAGGGCAAAGAACAAAGAAGTAAAATGCCAGTGAGTGTCCTAGGCCCTTGATCTGAAGCCATCAATAGGCCTTGTACCAAAGTAAAGCAAACCATTCATAAATCAGAACAAGTTTGGTGGTGATTATATTATATTTCTTAAACTTAGTTCTCCCTGGTCAGAAGGAGTGACCAAATCTAACACAGTAAACTGTTGAGATTTTTGCTATCAAATTTTAGTTATGTGGGTAAGGATGATTCTGAGCCACAGTAAGAGGGTACATGAATCAAGCTGTGATTGTAGTCATGTCCTGGGAGAGTATTTTTTAAAAATCCCACTGCTTCAATTCCTGTACGTACAGTATGTCACTGAATGAATATGGTAGAATAGTGTTTTTACTTTGGTAAGTTTTATCAAAGTCAATGTCATTTCAATTTTCTGCCTAGAATTGCTCGGATGATTCGTCAGGAAAGAGGAAATTCCCTCCTGGTTGGTGTTGGAGGTACAGGGAAGCAGTCTCTGACTAGACTTGCCTCTCACATTTGTGGCTATAAATGCTTTCAAATAGAACTAAGTCGTGGATATAATTATGACTCTTTTCATGAAGACCTTAGAAAGCTATACAAAATGGCAGGGGTGGAAGACAAAGACATGGTTTTCCTTTTCACAGACACCCAGGTATGAAGTAATGATACTGAAATTCATTTTGCAGATAAAGCACCATTAATATAATGAAATGTGATGTGATGTGATCATGCAGCCAAAACACTTCAGAAAGGGAATTTTAAATGCCATTCAGTGTTTAAAGTTCAGATAAGACACTGAAAGTAGAGGCACTCTGCTAGCAAAAAATAAAGATAAAATTTGGATTCATTCATGTTTCTGCAAAGTATGGGCTGTTGTTTCTCTGTTTGTTTGTTTGTTTGTTTGTTTATTTTTGGTAGTACAGGTAGTCCTTGACTTACAACAGTTTACTTAGTGACCATTCAAAATTACAATGGCGCTGAAAAAAGTGACTTATGACCATTTTCACACTTATGACCATTGCAATATTCCCATAGTCACAGGATTTACATTCAGATACTTGACAGCTGACTCACATTTAGGATGGTTGCAGTGTCCTATGGTCACATGATCACCTTTTGTGACCTTCTGACAAGCAAAGTCAATGGGGAAACCAGATTCACTTAACAACAGTGTTACTGCAGTGATTCACTTAACAAATGGCAGGAAAAGTCGTAAAATTTGACAAAACTCACTTAACAAATTTCTCCTTTAGCAACATAAATTTTGAGCTCAATTGTAGTGGTAAGTAATTGGTTTATAAGTAAGGACTACCCATATCTGCCTTGTGATTTTATCCCACATATAAACTGTGGCAGGCAATGAGGTTTGCTAGTTTTTGGTGAAGGGTGATTCAAGGCATAGAAAAGAATTCTCACTCTTCATTCTAGGAATTTTAATGAAAAGTGATAAAGGGACACAGCTAGTAATGTACAATTGCAGATTAGGAAGATGTACTCATTATGCTTAGCTACTTGAGAACTTGCACCTTTCTGCATGTGAGCCACGGCTGGATTATGTTACTCCCCATAAAACTAAAAAAATACCCATAAATTAAAGAAAGAGGAAAATCTAACCCTATAAGAATCCATTGATATGCCTAAACTAGTATGGAAATACAGAAATATAAATGAGGGCAAAAAACCACAAACGAAAAGAAATACACTTGAAATGAAGCTCATGAAATGTTGTTATCAGGATATTGTTTTCAACAATGAAAGTGACAACAATTTCCATGGCAACATTAATAAGTGATTGACGTGTGGAATAATATGGAATAATTGTGGATAAAGCAGTGATGTAAACAGTATTTAATACTTAGAACAGTAATTTGAGCATTTACAAAATAAACTAGATCTATAGAAAGGACATGTTTAAAATAGATATTTGTGCCAGTATTAATTGATGAATAGAAGATAGAACTGAACAGATGTCCCAAGGGTGCTTTTTCTGGAGGCAACCAGACATTCTTGTTTTTTCTTTGAAGACGTTTCGCTTCTCATCCAAGAAGCTTCTTCAGCTCTGACAGGATAGTGGGGAATGGAAGGATTTATATTCCTTGCAAACAGCTGGTCATTTGCATCCTTTTAGAGGGTTGTTGAAGCACTTGGAGGTTTATCTGTGTCCTCAGGGTCATCTGAGTAGTGCTTCTGGTTCCTGTAGTCTGCAATTTTTCCTCTGGAAATCCATTCCTACCCGCACACCATTCAAAGGGTGTTCATCCCAAATTATATAGCTAAAAGTCTGTAGAGATTCTCAGTCATCCAGGTCATGGTTGTCCCAAAGGTGTTTTTTTCTGGAGGCAACTAGACTTTACTTGTTTTTTCTTTGAACTGATGTTACCATGTTACATGAATAAGATTCTGTGGGTTTACATAATTCTCATACCTTAAAAATGAAACCAATGAGGAAAAAATTATAGAGAAGTTTGGATGGTAATTCTAGGAACAAGTGAAAGATGAAAAGGGGAATGCTGGGAAAGACAACAGTCTTGCCTTATTTCTGGCATGAAATCCTTCCAGGACTCCTTGGGTTGCATCTCAGCCAAAACCCAGAATCACAAAAATATTTTGACATTTGTTTTGGATGAATTATGAGCAGTCTCAAATAATTTAGCCACAGTGTTTCTCAAACTTGCAGCTTGAAGATGTGTGGACTTCAATCCCCAGAATCCTGGGAGTTGAAGTCCACACATCTTCAAGCTGCCAGGATTGAGAAACACTGATTTAGCAGAATGTCTGGAATGTGAAGTTATGTTTGGCTTTGAAAGAAAATATATTGATTTGCTCTTAAGGAGCCGATTAGCAACCCTCCAGTTTCATAAAAAAGTTCCAAAACCTTTGAATCCCCTGGTCTCATATTTAGTTTATCCAGTCCCTGGATAAAAAAACCCAGTCCCTGTAATGTTGTCTCACCACTCAGGCTTAACCTTATTAGGAACTGGGAATTCAAGAGATAATTGAAGGCAAAAATTCCCACTGCCTGCCCCCAAGCTTTGGTATCACTATCTTAAAGTTCAGTTCACAATGATACCTCTTATACCACAGCTGAGCCAGGACTTAACTACCAAAACCCCCCACCATTTTTATTTTTGAAAACTTATTTCGGCTCTATGAGTTTTCATAATGGCAGTTCTCTGCAGCTGCTGTTAGTTTCCCCCATGGCTCCCTGCACTTGCCTTGGAATAGTTTCCTCTCTCATAATCAACTCCACCACATATTTTCAAATAATGGTGTGCCACCAATAATTTTAGACAGTTTACACATTTGCTGCCTGAAAGCAGCAGGAGGGTCAATTTCCACTCAGCTTGAGAAACAATACAATACGCGACTGATAAAGATGTAATGTTAATCAAAGGTAGGGAATTGTTTGCAAAAGGCTCACTCAAGCCCTTGTCTCTATGGCTGCTATCTCTGCCCCACGCCCCCAAACAGCACAAACACACATTGCTTTACTTGATTTATAATTATATCAGACTGATGTTAAATACATTTTCTGCCTTTTCAACACAATAGCATCTCTACTATTCTGTTGTGGGTTTTTTAACTTATAAAATTGTTTGAAATTAAGAAATTTGATAAGTAAGTAAGTTACACACACACACACACATATATATATATATATATATATGTTTTCGTAGATTTTCACGGGTAAAGGTATGTAGGTCTTGGTGTATTCGGGTCTTGTCCCGTGTAAGATTGAGAATACCTTGGCAACGTTTCGACGAAATCTCATCCGTCATCTTCAGGCTGGTGTCTTCAGCTTCGTTCTCCTGGGAGAAGTGTGTGATCGTGGCTGTTTTTCCCTTTTAAACTCTAGAGTTGGATGTGTTGTTACTTTTTGATTGGTTTGTGGAGTTGATGTATGCAGATTGGATGGCTTTTCCTGAGACCCTGTGTGAGGTGCTGGCTGTGTGTTCTCAGCCTGTGTTGTAACGACCTGGGTAATGGCCTGTGTGATGACCTTCTGAGTTCTATTGTTGTGATGTCTGGGTGTGGTTGCTGTAATCTCCTGGGTCGTTGTCTGTGCTGCAACCTCCTGATGTTTGTGTTGTGATCTCCTGAGTTCTGTGATGTAGTATCCTGGGTGGAAGGCTGTGATGTGGCATTCTGGGCCTTGGTTTGGCTCCGAGTTTGAGGTCTGGCTATGTGTATAGCGTGTGTCAGTTTGCTTAGTTTGGGGGTAGGAGGGGGTGTAGCAGCTGGTGTTGCAGCCATGGTCTGGTTTCTGGATGGTGGTTGCCTTTCATCTGTGGCGTGGGCTTGGGTTGAGATGTGAAGGAGATTGGTGGTGGCATCATGTGTTATTTTGGGTCGGTGTGTTTGTGGCGGGACTCGTTTGTGTTTAGGGCTGTTTCCAGATGTATGGTAGGCGGAAGTATCATCCAGTATTCATGAATAAGGGATGAATAAGGGATGACATTCCAGCCTACCAGACATCTGGAAACTAGCCCTAATCAACAAAGAGTCCCAGCCACAAAAACCAACACCGGACCCAAAATAACACATGATGCCATCACCAATCTCCTTCACCAGACTCAAACCCAAGCCCATGCCACAGATGAAAGGCAACCACCATCCAGAAACCAGACCATGGCTGCAACACCAGCTACACCCTCCAACCCCCAAACTAAGCAAACTGACACATGCTATAAACACATAGCCAGACCTCAAACTCGAGCCAAACCAAGGCCCAGAATGCCACATCACAGCCTTCCACCCAGGATACTACATCACAGAACTCAGGAGATCACAACACAAAACATCAGGAGGTTGCAGCACAGACAACGACCCAGGAGATTACAGCACCACACCCAGGACATCACAACAATAGAACTCAGAAGGTCATCACACAGCCCATTACCCAGGTCGTTACAACACAAAAGGCTGAGAGACACACAGCCAGCACCTCAGCCACACAGGGTCTCAGGAAAAGCCATCCAATCTGCATACATCAACTCCACAAACCAATCAAAAAGTAACAACACATCCAACTCTAGAGTTTAAAAGGGAAAAACAGCCACGATCACACACTTCTCCCAGGAGAACGAAGCTGAAGACACCAGCCTGAAGATGACGGATGAGATTTCGTCGAAACGTTGCCAAGGTATTCTCAATCTTACACGGGACAAGACCCGAATACACCAAGACCTACATATATATATATATATATATATATATATATATATTTGTTTTCGTAGATTTTCACGGGTAAAGGTATGTAGGTCTTTTATAGGAGAATTGGAACTAGCCCCGTTACTGTGAATGGTACTATTTATCAAGCATTTCTTTCTTAAAAAAGAAAATAATTGATTAACATTATTAACAACATTTTAAGATTGATGTGTATCTACCTCATTTAATAGCAAGGAAATCTCTCCAGTGGTATGTAAAATTTAATTAAACTCAGCAGGCTTATCCAGAAAGTTTTTATCAAAACTTGGAGGATTAGGATTCTGAACTTGATACAGCTCATTGTATTTTTCCAATCTTTGAAGCATAAAAGTCCTTTTAAAATGTAGTTTACATCAGGATCAGATAAATATCAATAGGAGGCACTGTGCTAAATTTATATAAACCGTTAATAGTGTTCATAGGATGATCACAAATGGACACATCTTATCATTTTTGGTGATAATGCCCAATTAGTTTTTTATTACAAAGTTTTTGAAGAAAATCACTCTACAATCTTTCATAACGAATTTTGCTTTTAATTATCCATATTTGCTAAAGCATAGAAATTGATGCAGCATAAGTAATAGATTCAATTCCTGTCGTTAGCTGCCAATTTACTATTGCAATATGTTAGAAAACTAAAACACAACTTTAATTAGAGCAATGTTATTTAAAAATATCTCTCTGGCTGAAAATTAACACAACAATAAAGAGCTTTGAAAACCCCCACAATAAATTATGATTCTGTAACTCTCACTGCTATTTATTAGCTATATTAGCATTCTATATTATTCTAATAATTTAATCTGTACTAATGTTGCTCCGGTTACGAATATCGAATTTGGGATATTTAACATCTATTTCTTCTTTGAACATCGCATGCATCAAATCAAATCTTTATTACGGTGATAGATCATCATGAATATCATCACCAATTGTTTTAGTTCATTCTTATTATTCTTGTTTAGTTTTTGCCTTTTTCTTTTACTCTGTGAAAGAAAACTTGGAACTTGCATGAAATACTTCAATTGTGTGATATAAATATGTGTTTGTTTGTTTATTAAATGTATATGATCCTATTTCTCCAATAAGGCAACTCTGTGATTTACAGATCGTAAATAATTTATCATTGTTTATCAGGCATGTTTTAATCTCTTTCTCTCCCAACAATACCCAACAATAATAACTTAACAATTCATAAACATGCTGGCATTCATGAAATTAGTCTCATTGGTCGGGTAATTGTTTAATTTAGCATTTCTTTTGTTTTCTCAAAAGATTAATTTCTGCCCTAGATGGAGTTTGAAATCTGTCAATCTTGAACTAAATTAGTATCCTTTCTTAACTGGAGCAAAAGAGATGATCATTAGGTCATACTGTATGCTATATGCAATCAGACTGCCAAAGGCACATCATCTGAGCATGTTAATTATGTATCATGAAATGAGAAAATCTTAGCTATCAGGGAACAAATTGAATAATGAGGCCAATCCTATAGCAATAGGTCAAACATAAAATGTTAAAATTATAAAGAGCCATTAAATCAACCCCTTTGCTCAGTGCAAAAACACATCCTAGACAGGGGGCCATGTAGTCTCTGCCTGAACACCAGCGAAGGAGAACTCATCACTTCTTAATTTGTTCCACAATCAAACTGCTCCTTTTTAAAAAAAAATTCATTTGGAATCCTCCTTCTTGTAATTTAAATCCATATTGTGCACTCTAGAATGATAGAAACAAACCAATATGACAGACTTTCAGGTATCTGAAGAAGGTTACCATGTTCTTCTTCTGTCATCTCTTCTCAAAGGTTAATGTGCCGAAGTCCTTCTGTCAGTTTCAAGGATCATTAATAGCATTCCCTTACGCTGCAAGATATTCTGTGATTTAGCCTCACAGCAAGATAACTTAATTCCCATGAGAAATGTATTCTGAGATCCGATGGACTTTTTTGATAACTGGTTTCGGCATGGGGTTACTCAAATCCCTTACTAAAGAATGTTTAGTGTAGGAGATATATTTTCAGGGATATATTTGAATTGGATTAATTTATTAACTGAAGCACAAATTGGTTTATTGCCAGCTTTAAAGGAAATGGAGGAGGCCTAAGAAAACCTGTCCAGCTACAGTTGTTTTGAAAAGATGTGTGCAAATTAGAATATGTATGTAAATAGATAACAGTCAAGTATTCCATGAGGTATAGCCAACACAAAGTATTTGATTAGATCATATATCTAGTTAGGTCAGTGCAGCTGTTAGGGTGCAGCTATAAGGTAATGGGGCAGGACTACAAAGACAATGGGGTTTTGAGAGAACTAAAGGCAGGATTCTGTAATTGTAGGATTTCCACCACCCCACCCCCACCCCAAGGAATTAATTTCTTTTGCTTTCCCGGAGCTCTGTGGCCTCCCAACTTATCAGCATTCTTGGCCTTTTCTAGGTTTTATGGTTTAGCTGACTGTTTTAGTTTCCCTGGGAACGTATATTAAAGTAGCAATTTTTAGCTTAATCCCCCAAATCTCCATCAGGAAACAGTTTGTTTGAGAATTTTTATTTCATCAAAGATAATTTAACAAAAAGGTATAAAAAATATTCCAAACAAGCAAAATATTGAAATAACACACAGAATTGCTATAAAACTTAGATACCATATACCAGTAGATAAATCCTAAGAGTTACCTTGAGGTAAGGTGGGCAGCCTATTAATTTAATAAACAAACAAACAAAAATAAGACACTGAGTTTTAAACTTAATCCAGCAACTATTCATAAAAATCTTACTCAGATGAACATAGGCATGGAATTCTAAGAAAAACAACTGTGGCTTTTCTGCATGTGCCTTTCTTCCTGCGTCCCACTGAGAGAGAATGGACAGGATATATGCATTTGTGTTTTTTCTGAATTTGAGTGACATGTGTATCATTAGGAACATACCATATAGGATATTTATGTTCTGTGGGATATTATGGTACATATGGACACTCTTCTACATTTTATTGTACTGATTTAGTGAAGCAGAATAATAATAGGCAATATTATGATTATCCATGGAATCTTGGTTCTGTTGAAAATATAAACTTCTCTTAAGTAATTTGGATTTAGTGAATTTGTGGTAGAAAGGAAATCAGTAAAATTGAACTATCCAGATTTTTAAGATGTTGCTTAAAACTTCCTTATTTTGTTACAGATTTGACAATAAGAAAAATTTAGATGAGGTTAATTTTTCAATATTTATTTATGTTCAGAAGTAAGCTCCATTCAAGATAAATCAAAACAGCACAAATTATCAGTCTTGGATAAACAATCCAACAGTACAAATAACATGCTGAGAAAAAAGGAGACATCTGTTCCTCTGCTGAAAATCTCAGATTTTAGCAGCAATGATATGTTTTATGCTAATTAGTACTGCAGTGTTTTTTAACAATATATTTTGGATGTAAACATCATGGGGGGAAATGCTTAATGATTGACTTTTTATACATGACTTAGGAATGACAAATTAACAGTAAAGCTGAGAAGAAAACATATTTTAGAAGTAACCGCATCTGATTCTTGTAATGGATACTAGTTCTCTTTTCTCTTATTTTCTAGCAATGTTTGGTTTCTGACTCTTTTTTTTAACAATATAACTTTTTAAATACCTGGTATTTATAAAATCTTCAGATAGTTGTAGAAGAATTCCTAGAAGATATAAATAATATTTTGAATTCTGGAGAGGTACCTAATCTGTTTGAAAAGGATGAACTGGAGTTTGTCATGGCAGCTACACGACCCAAGGCAAAAGAAGTAGGAATAGCAGAGGGCAACAGAGATGAGGTAAGATATTATAAATATTGTAAATTTACATGTATAATTTAAATCCATGTTTATTATAGATATTTAAATGTATCAGCAATTTACAGGAATTAGAGAGGTATATAAGTAGTCCTTGACTTACAACCATTCATTTAGTGACCATTTGAAAATTTCAATGGCATTGACTTATGACCATTTTTCATACTTACAACCATTGCAGCATCCCCATGGTCAAAATTTAGCCACCTGGCAAATGGCATGTATTTATGACAGTTGCACTATACCAGAGTCATGTGATCACCATTTGTAACCTTCCCAGCTGGCTTCTGACAAACAAAAGTCAATGGGAATTTGCTTAATGACCACACGATTCAATTAATGCAGTTAGCAGTGATTCACTTAACAATTGTGACAAAAAGATAATAAAATGGGGTAAAACTCACTTAACAACTGCCTTGCTTAGCAATGGAGATTTTGGACTCAGTTGTGATTGTAAGTCCAAGACTACCTATATTTAAGTCATTTAGACTATTGCTTCTTATAGTACAGGGTTGTCAAATTCACGACCTGTGGACCAAATGCGTCACATGCTGGCTACGCCCCCGCCCAGTTTTGCAATGGGGGAAAAAGTCCTGATACGTCACGTGACAACGCCATGATAATGCAAGTTTGACACCCCTGTTATAGTATATCATTTTCAGTAACACAAACTGTCTAAAAAGTGGATGGTGGCAATGATACTAATAATTATGTTTACTTTCTATCGCTGAATTATAACTTGTCTTTTCTCAGGTATTTCAGTACTTCATTAGTCGAGTCCGACAGAAGCTGCACATTGTCCTGTGTATGAGTCCTGTTGGAGATGCTTTCCGAGCACGGTGCCGAATGTTTCCCTCCCTTGTGAATTGCTGCACTATTGACTGGTTTGTGCAGGTAAATAATTCATTGAAGGATGTTGATAAGATGTTAAATAATTCATGAATCTACTTTAAGGATTGCTATTTTCCCATCAACTTTACTTTTTTCTATATTCTGCAACATTACATTCAACCTATAATTTAAGTACAAATTAATATAATTTTGGGAAATGGTCAAACATTGGCCCTTCGTCTTTCTCATCATTCATGGCTTTTGAGAAAATTCTTTTACATTTTATAGGGAAAGAAGAAATATCTCTGCTAATTGTAACAGTAACTAAAAGGAAAATATCCTTCAATAGTCAATGTGCATTAATGTTTTCATGGGTTACAAGTGGAATACATTAGTATTTCTTACCAATTCCAGAAATCATAAATTAAAGCAGCTACCTTAGGTTCATGCCATATGAAAGTATGATATTAAGTACAATTTAATAATGGCCTCCACATCCTTTTAGTCTTTCAGTGGCAATTCTGCTGAAATAATTGGAAAAGAAATGGTTTATGTATTGCACATATATTTCAAGAAAGATTATTTAGATAGCCATTTTCTCTTTTTTTCCCCCAGTGGCCAAAAGAAGCACTTCTTTCTGTATCAAGAACTTTTTATGCATGTTGATCTCGGAACTGATCGAATGAAAGAGAAACTTTCTGTAATGTGTGTAGACATCCATATGAGTGTTACAGAGATGGCAGAGCAGTATTATGCAGAGCTCCGGCGACGCTACTATACAACACCAACTTCCTATTTAGAGTTAATCAATCTTTATTTGTCCATGCTTGCTGAAAAAAGAAAGCAACTGGTTTCAGTACGTTGATCTTTATTAAATAATAATGGAATTTATTATGGAAGCGTGTTTTATTCCCTATCCCACTGTCGTCATACAAACAAACTCTTATTTATATTGTTCTTTGTAGTGAAAATATTGCTATTCAGTAGTAGGAGTGTAGGTATCATTTCTATCAAATTGGCTTAAATATAATCCCCCTTCCATTTATATCTAAATTTAGCATGATTGTATAAGAAATTCAGATGTCAACATTTCTGTCTCTAAATAAGGCAATCTACATTATGGAAAAACAGCTATGTCGCTGGTTTTAGCCATACTTTTCATAAATAATAGGAATTTTGTGCAGTTATCTTCCATACAGATGCTACTAATCTGTACTGCATCAGATTTTTAAGATAATATTTTCAAAGTACTGAAACAAATATCAGTATTTATTTGCTCATTTTTCAGGCTCGGGATCGGGTAAAGAATGGCTTATCCAAACTGTTGGAGACAAATGTACTTGTTGACAAAATGAAATTAGATCTTTCTGCTTTAGAACCAGTTCTCAAGGAGAAATCAGTGGATGTTGAGGCTTTGATGGAAAAATTAGCAGTCGATCAAGAAAATGCTGATCAGGTATAAAATGTTATTAAATATTTTAAATTTTTAAATATATATATATTTATCAATATAATGCCACTGTATGTCTTCCTCTATCTGAATATTTTTCTGTTCGGCAGTTCCTAGATAAAGTAACATATATAAAAACATTTAAGAGTCCATGCGTGTTATGTTATGATATAAGTTAATATGTATATGTTGTAAGGATCTGGATGCCAAATGGTTTTGTAATCCCTAATAAATAGGAATGCACAAGCATCTTTGAGATCACCTTTGAGAAATAGATCAGCCAATCTACCATTTTGGGAACGGCCACAATTTTTGCAATTCGAGAATTGTCACTGCTTTCAAAATGGTGCCCTCTTCCAGAATAGTACCATGTGGCCTCAGTAGAGGAAGACTGGCTAGCTCTCTTTCTCAAAGGTGGTTGTAAGTGGAGTGAGTTGTGACTAGAGTGAGTGAAGTTCCAAGACTATGGAAACTAGTGGGGTGGGAAACTCTGAAAAGGGTGCCTCGAGGTGGGAGACACCCAAGTAAAACACATATGAATACCAAACTCTCCACTTAATGACATAGAGGGCCACTTAACCATAATGGAAAAAGCAGGAATTGTGGCCATTAAGCAAGGCGATCACATGGGCATCTCACTTCATGACTGCCACAACTTATGATCATAATTTTGTGCTCAACTGTGACCATAAACCAAAAACTACCCAAAGTGCAGTCTCATTTGCCTTGGGTAGGGAAAGCATTATCAATGCAGAGTTTTTATCTTTCTTCTTTAAGAAAGTGTTATCTTTCCACATGTTAAAAGATCAGATCATAATAGCAATGACACTTCATAGTGCTTCACAGCCCTCTCTTTGCGGTTTACAGGGTCAGCCTATTGCCCCCAACAATCTGGGTCATTTTACCCACCTCGGAAGGATGGAAGGCTGAGTCAACCTTAAGCTGGTCAGAATCAAATTGCTGGCAGTCGGCAGAATTATCTTGCATTCTAACCACTGCACTACCATGGCTCTAGTAGAAGGATTTTACTAAATAGAAACAATAAACTTTAGTGGAGGTTTTTGATCCACCAGAATTCTACTGCCTGAAAAGGGAAGGAATTTCTCCAGTTATACAATTCCCCCCTCTGCTTTAAAACTCTGGAGAACTAAAGAATCCTTTGAGGCAATGAGGAAGATAGCATTGGAGGCCTGTCTATACCCCCCTCCATACACTGTTCTTCCTACTAGAATAATTTTGCTTAAGGATATTTCATCTAATCCACTAAATTATGAATTCCCATATAAGCAACGACTGCTACCTGTTCTATTTCGTTTTCTTAGGAAATATGCACGTAATTCTCAATTTAAAAGCATTCATTTCACAATGGTTTGGAGCTACAACAGTGCTTTAAAAAGTGATTTGTGACCTGTCCTCAAAGTTACGACCATTGCATCACCCCGATAGTCACATGAGTTTGGGCACTTGGCGATTGGCTTGCATTTGCAACCATAGTCAGAGGATGGCAATTTGCAACCTTTCCAGCCGGCTTCCAACAACCAGAGACAATGGGGGAAGCTGAATTTGCTTAACAACCATGTAATTCATTTAAGAACAATGTTAAAAATAGTTGTGAAATTGGGGTGGGGGTGTCATGTGATGACTCATTTAACAACCGCATTGTTAGCGACCAAACTCCTGTTCCTCATTGTGGTCTTAAGTCGAGGATTATCTGTGTTTAAAATATTTTTTTTCTTAAAATATCTATTTCTTTTTAATTTTATTTATTGATTAAATTTTTATGCTGCCCATCTCCCCTACAAGGTGACTCTTTTTTCTTCCAGGTTCGGCGTGTTGTTCAGGAAGATGAAGCTGTTGCAAAAGTAAAAGCAGAGGAAACTCAGGCAATAGCCGATGATGCCCAGCGAGATTTGGATGAAGCCCTTCCGGCTTTAGAAGCTGCCAACAAAGCCTTAGATTCTTTAGATAAGGCAGATATTTCTGAAATCAGAGTTTTCACTAAACCTCCTGATCTTGTCATGACAGTGATGGAAGCTATTTGTATTCTTTTAAATGCAAAGTAAGACTGCTATACTGTATATTTAATCTTTTGTGTTGACTTGTTGACTTGTAGCTTTGTCCTAGAGTGATGTTGTTTCCAAAAGCAATTTTCTTCAGCATGTGTTAATTTTTCCATCTTTTGTGCAATATACATGATGCCCCTCTGATCCAAATTTCCCTACAGCTATTGAAATAGCTAATGTCATGAAGGTGAAACCATAAAACTGGTGAGCTCACACTATCCCTTTGGTAATAGTTATAGATAGATCTTTCCTTCCACCACCACCACTCCTGATATTAGGGCTTCAAATTCAAAAGGATAAACATGCATCAGAGCACACCTGGCACCTCTCAGTAACTTTTTAAAACTAGTTAGTCTCCTCCCAAGGTTGTCTTCTACAGCCAGTGTGCAACCTTGAGAAAAGAAATGTTGCCTTGAATGTGTAGTTGACAGCATATCCCAAAGGAATTCTGTAATGCATGATCCTTTAGTGTAGTTATTGGAGAGCAAATGAAAGGCATAGTAATAGACTTTTTTAAAAGATAGATTGCTATAGTGATTAAGACACCCTTCTAGAAACCAGGAGACCATGGGTTCTAGTTCCACCTTAGGCGTGAAAAGCTGGCTGGGTGACTTTGGGCCAGGCACTCTCTCTCAGCCCAACTTACCTCATAAGATTGTGTTTGAGGGAAAATGGGAGGAGGAAGAAGTATTAGGTATGTTCACTAGATTATTTATACAGATAATCAGTGGTGGGATTCAAAAATGTTTACTACCGGTTCTGTGGGCGTGGCTTGGTGGGCATGGCCATGTGACTGGGTGGGCTTTTTTTTTTTTGCAGTTACCCCCCCACACCCATTTTTTGGGCCTTCTGGTCCTCAGAAGAGCCTCGGGGGGGGGAGCGTTTTTGCTCCTGGAAGGCTCCTCTCAGGTTCAGGAAGAAAAAAAACAGAGCATGGGAAGGGCACGCAGCACCCTTCCATGCTCCGTTTTGGGATCTTCCTGGCCTCAGAAGAGCCTCTGGGGGCGTTTTGCTCCCAGAAAGCTTCTCTGAGGCTCAGGAAGGCAAAAAATGAAGAGGGAGACTGAGCCTCTCCCTCCATTTTTTTGCCTTCCTGGGCCTCAGCAAAGGGAATCCCTGATCATATGAACAGCTGGTTGTCAGGAAGGAAAAAAAGAAAGAAATACCTTAAAGGGCCAGTGTCAGGTGGGTGGGGCAAGCGAGCCAGTGGCGACTGGGCGACCAGGTCAGGGGCATGGCCAGCCAGAACTTACTACCAGTTTGGCACCCCACGCCAAATCCTTGCTACCGATTTGCCCGATCTGGTGCAAACCGGCTGAATACCGGTTTGCACCAGATTGCAGATAATAAAGGACTGCAAATAATAAAGGTGAGATAAAAAATAGATAAATACAATAAGAGTTCTGACTCTGGTCCACCTCATTGTATATAGGACTTTAGGACTATCACCAAACTATACTTCTTCCTTAACGCTTACAATAGACTTCATCACCCTTTTCCTTTACATGTTTACCCAGAAATAAAAATCTACATTTAATAATTGATTTTGGAGGGTGTGGCATAGGATTGCAGGCAGCTCACAGTAATGTTATTTGCCAAATAAAGTACAACACTGCTGGGACTCCAGTTTCTCAGCAGAACTAAGCCTCAAGGTGCAGTCGTAAATTGTCTTCTTTCCATTTCTACATAAAAAAGAATTATGTATGACATCAAAAATGACAGCATATTTTATCAATCTCTCATTTACTTTTAGAGGATGTCAGTGATATGGATGAAAACGTATTTTTTGTTTAAAAAGTAGAAAAGAACCTTGTGTTTACCGAGGAAAAAGAAAGATCAAAAAGACTGCCTCAAGATAATGAAGTTGTATATTTTTATGTGTTGGGATGTGGTTAAATTTTCTCTGCTGTAAAGGAAGAGAAATTATAGCAGCCTAATATACTTTCTTTTTTAAAAAAATGAATTAAATGATATTCATAATGGTTAAGGCACCAGGCTAGAAAGCAGGAGACTAAATTCTACTCCCAAATTTGGGCCAGTCTCTCTCTCTCAGCCCAACCACCTCACAGGGTTGTGGGGAGAATAGAAAGAAGGAGGGGTTAGTGTGTTCGCTGCCTGGAGTTATTTATAAAAAATAATGAAGCTGGGATTAAAAACTCTAAATAATAATAAGCTTTACTTGGAACAGCTTTCATCCTGCAGTGATCCCCCATCAAACATTCACACTTGTCTATCCCAGTTCCTTGGAAAGGACTCAGTAAATAGATAAAAATGCAAAACTCAGTCTGACCATCTTTTCCGACTGTGGGACAAACCATAGAAGCTTCAGTTTATGATACTGCAAAACAATAATTTAAGCATGCAGCATCCAGCACAGTTTCCTTTGTATTATATCTTCCCCCTGGGATCAGAAGCCTAAATAATTGTTTTTAACTCTTTTCACCCAGTCTGCATACTGGATATACCTGTAGGTCATTAAACATATATTTCATCTTAAAACTGGAGGTTTTTTTTTTAAACCTATAATACTGATCTTTTTACAGTATATATTTTCCAGGGAAGATCTTCATCAATCTTTTCATTTTAATCTTTCAGGCCTGACTGGGCAACAGCAAAACAACTACTCAGTGATTCTGCCTTCCTGAGGAAGCTTCTAGAATATGATAAAGAAAATATAAAGAGCGCGATATTAAGTAAGCTTCAGAAATACATAAACAATCCTGATTTTGTGCCAGAAAAGGTAGAGAAAGTGTCAAAGGCATGCAAGTCTATGTGCATGTGGGTGAGAGCTATGGATTTATACTCTCGCGTTGTGAAGGTGGTCGAGCCAAAAAGGCAAAAGTTACATGCTGCCCAGGTATTTATTCTTTTTTTCCCAATTTTTTTTTATCTGCAGTCTGATTATTAACTGGTGAATCAATTCTCTTCTGTTTTTACCTATTAGCAACTAAGTGATGAAAACAAGCACTTTTTCCAGTACAATCAGTTCGCTATTGATCTGCAATGAAAGAATTCATTCATATATTGATATGTAACCTGTCTTGGATTATGAAAATTCTTTATTCATAATTTAGATGTTAAATGCCTTTCTTTCTGTTTCCATTTCATTCCCAAACTTGCAGGAGCATAGAGTATTTTTCTCTTCTTGTCTTGCAAAAGCATAGAGTCAAAGAAGAATTTGCTGATTCTTTAGACCTGCCCTTCTGCATTTGCTTACTTAGACCAAGCTGACAGTAGTGGAGAACATTTGCTTAGTTTAAGCTTTCATAGAAATCCCTTCAAATTACCATTGCCTGAAGAGTAGCACTGCTACCACAACAATTTCAATATTGTTTTTTTCCTTTATCAAACTGTCTCCTTTAAATCAAACTGACAGAGCTAGGGCTGAGTTTATGTACTTCCTGCATCCCCACAGAACAATCCCCCTCTGTATATAAAGTTGAGGCAATTGCAAGTGAAGTTTCAGTCATCAGCTTATTTTTATGAGTGGCAATGTTTGTGTTTTTATTTTGTTTTCCTCTTTACATTTCTACTGCATGTCTCCCAAATTAAGGGATGTGCTGTTTCTGATATTGCCTTCATTTTCATCTTTAGAAGAACAATTAAGATTTACTTCTGTAGCAAGATGTTTATATGATAACACATGTGGGGGGGGCTATAATATTGTTATTTATATATCTTTCAGAAGAAATATATTTGGCATTTCTGTAATTGGTTGTTGTTAGCTTTTTTGACCCTAATGTGAACAGAATGGAGGGCTATAAATTGAATAAATGAATCTAATGTATTTTGCTAACATGCCCCAAAATAATTAGTCCATATACTTTACATGTTTTTAGGTGGCATGCCATAATGAAGTAGCAACATTTCAGAAATATTTGATTATTTGATAAATGAGAACCATCATATGGCAATATAAAATAAAATTGAAATCAGGGAGGAAAATTTCTGCTGCTGCCTATTTCCCCATGAACTTTTCAAAATGTTTCAAGGAAAGTTGTTGCTATAATTCCCATTCCAACAAAGCATGTGTGCATGAATGGGTGTAGGAAGGAAAATTTTATAGCTGTTCCATTTACTAATATATTAAATTATATTGGTATCACAATAATTCGTTAGTTTAGCATGATACCAAAAGAGTTGGATTTGTGATACTTTGATTCAAATGCAATTCTATTTTTAAGGATGGTGATTCATTTTGAGGAAATCTTGAGATTCCTCAAAGTGAACATGAATATGTATTAAATGTTACATAATTTATAATGTTATATAAGTAATGATAATGTATAATTATTTGTAGTTTCTTCTATATTCTATTTTGCTGTAAAGCAACTGAGCAAAAAAATAAAATAAGACATTCAGAATATATGGCAGAATAATAATTTGAATTAATTCGTATTATGATTAGGCAGAACTTGATGCAACTTTAGCTACCCTTCGTGATAAGCAAAAAAAACTGAGACAGGTAGAGGAACAAATACAGGAATTACAAGATCAATATGAAAGAAGTGTGAATGAAAAAGAAACCCTTGGTAAGTACCTATTTTAAAAATTATAACAAATATTGCAGAGTGTTTCTTAATTACCTTCTTAGTTTATGGAACAAGTTCCAAACTCTCATGAAATCTGTACTAATATAAGTAGTCCTTGACTTACTACTAAAATTGAGCCCAAAATTTCTGTAGCTAAGCATGACAGTTGTCAAGTGAGTTTTGCCAGGTCGCAAAAGGTGATCACATCATCCTGGGACACTCATAAGTGTGAATCAGTTGCTGAATTTTTGATCATGTGACCATTGGGGATGCTGCAACTGTCTTAAGTGTGAAAAATGTTGTAAGGCACTTTTATAGTGCCGTTGTAACTTTGAACGATCACTAAACGAACTGTTGTAATTTGAGGACTAGTTGTAAAAGTTCACCAGTGTAGTTTATTAACATCTTAAAATCCTGCTTACATGTCATCTTTCAAAAACATATTTTCACTGAAGTCGTATACACAAAATGTAATAGCAAAATATCCATATGTGAGAAATGTGTCATGTTATGTTAGAAAGGCAGTCTGGTAAGAAAGTGTACACTATCAACACAAAATCAAATGATCATAATCTATTTTTTAAGAATTACTCCACAATGAAATCTTTCATATTGCTAACTCTAGTGCTGTATTTTGTTATTCATTCAAAAGACAAAAAGTAGTTAACGAAATGAATTACTCTGAATTATAACCACGATCTAATAGAATTATCATTGTTTAGCAAAGACCATGGCACTGACTCAGGCTCGTCTCAACCGCGCTGGAAGACTTACAGCTGCATTAGGGGATGAACAGGTTCGATGGGAAGAAAGTATTTTGAATTTTGAGGCAGAGATTTCAAATATCACTGGAAATGTATTCATAGCTGCTGCTTGTGTAGCTTACTATGGGGCTTTTACTGCACATTATAGACAATTGGTGAGTTAAATTAAAATATTTATTTTCTCCAGACCATAACTTTTACTGATTTGACTTTTATTTTTATCTTATTATGAAGCCGATATGCTTCATAAATGCTGCTGTACATCATAGAAGCACTTGTAAATCTAAATAAGTGTAAATAATTTTTCCACATATGGGGAACTGTAAAAAAAATCTGCACAGCCAAATCATGATTTTCCCCCTTTTTGCTGTCAGTAATCAAGAGTGGCTAAGGGAACTGGATATTTTTTGATGCTGCTCTTTAAAATAATAATCAAGATCAAAAAGAAGGAAAAATGTGTAAATGGACACTGTAACCTAGAATGGAAATAGTGATTTGGCAGCATGCTGCTCAGGTCAAATATTTGTGAGCCACGGTGCACAGTGGTTAGAGTGCAGAACTGCAGGCTACTTCTGCTGACTTCTGGCTGCCTGCAATTTGACAGTTCGAATCTCACCAGGCTCAAGGTTGGCTCAGCCTTCTATCTTTCCAAGGTTGGTAAAATGAGGACCAGATTGTTGGGGGCAATATGCTGACTCTGTAAACTGCTTAGAGAGATGTGTAAAAGCATTGTGAAGGGCTATGTAAGTCTAAGTGGACTTACAAGCAGGTGGAGGTCCACCCGCTCCCAGGCCGATCAAGCCCAGCTAAGAGCCCATGTTAGGACTTACCTGGTTGCTATGAGAGTGGCGAGAAGGCTTATCTCTCCACTTCATAGCGTCGCAGATAACCGCCCAGCGCCCTGTTTTGGGTTACCCGCTCTCTCCTTCGTCCAGGGGAGGGAGCGGACCCGTTGCGGGGAAGAGCTGAGGAGTTTGGTCAATATCTGTCGGATAAGATCGTTGAATTCGAGCAGGTTGTCCTCTGATTTGCAGTGGTTGAGGATTGGGATGCAAGAAGTCTGGCCAGTGTGATTTGGGATGAGTTCGATCCTGTTTCTGAGGATGAAGTGGACGGGATTATGCGGCTTGCCTGAGTTCCACCACATGTTTGTTGGACCTGTGCCCTTCCTGGTTAGCTTATGCCGCAGAGAGGGTCACTGCGGCTGGCTCTGGGCAGTTGTCAATGCTTCGCTAAGGGAGGGTGTCTTTCCGCCGCCTTGAAGGAGGCGGTGGTGAGACCCTCCTGAGAAGCCTGCCCTGGACCCGGCCGTGTTAGACAACTTTCGTCCAGTCTCCAACCTTCGCTTTTAGCGAAGGGTTGAGAGTGTGGTGGCTCGGCAGTTTCCACTTTTCCTGGATGAAGCGGACTACCTGGATCCGTATCAATCGGGCTTCCGTCCTGGTTTCAGCACGGAGATGGCATTGGTCACAGGATGGATGATCTCTGGAGGGCCCGGGACAGGGGTTTTTCCTCCGTCCTGGTCCTATTAGACCTCTCAGTGGCTTTTGATACCATCGACCATGGTATCCTTCTGCGATGCCTCGGGGGGTTGGGTATAGGGGGCACTGTACTCCAGTGGTTCACCTCCTACCTCTCGGGGCGGTCGCAGTCGGTACTGGCGGGGGGACAGAGGTCCACCTCGAGGGTGCTCTCTTGTGGGGTCCCTCAGGGGTTGGTCCTCTCCCCCCTGCTATTTAACATCTATATGAAGCCGCTGGGGAGATCATCCGTGGTTTTGGGGTGAGTTTCCATCAATATGCAGATGATACTCAGCTGTATATCTACACCCAACCAGATCGGTGATGCCCTCTCCCTGATGACCCAGTGCTTGGATGCGGTACGGATCTGGATGAATGGAAACATGCTTCGTCTCAACCCGGCCAAGACTGAGTGGCTGTGCATACCGCATCGCGGCCCAGTCAGGATTATCCATCTTTAACCATAGGGGGAGTGGTTGCCCCCTGTGGATAGGGGCGGAATCTGGGGTCCTCCTGGATGCAAGCTTCGATTGGAGGAGCAGGTGGGGCCGTCCGCCAGGGGGCTTTTGCCCAGCCCGTTTGGTTCGCCATTACGCCCTTTTCTGGACGCGATGCCCTGCGACAGTTACTCATGCCCTTGTTATCTCCAGACTCGACTACTGCAACGCTCTTCTATTTAGGACTACCTTGCATACTATCGGAGATTGCAGCGTGCAAAATGCGCGGCGCGGGTGGTGATGGGAGTTTCCCGTTCTCCCATGTTACCCCCCTCCTGCGCTGTCTGCATTGGCTGCGGTTGTGCTCGGTGAGATTCAAGGTGTTAACACTAACATACAAAGTCCTCCATGACATGGGTCCGCAATATTTAAGGAGCGACTCCTGCCGACATCAAGCACTAACCGCCCTGTGCGATCACATAGGCAAGGACTCCTTGGGGTCCCGTCGCTGGCAATGCGGTTGGCGGTCCCCGACGACGAGCCTATTCTATTGCTGCCCCTGACCTCTGGAATCAGCTGCCCCCGGGCTCCGTCTGGCCCCGCGCCTTCCGCCGTGAATTGAAGACCTGGTTATTTAACCAAGCCGGGCTATGACCCTTTGGGGGGGGGGGTTTATTATGGTTTTATCGTGTATTTATGTAATTGTATCTTAATGGGGCTTGTTAGTTTAATTCTTTTTTAATTATTTATTGTTTTCTTGTTTTAGTTGTGAGCCGCCAGAGTTCGGAGATGGGGCGGCATACAAGTCTCATTAATAAATAAATAAATAAATAAGTGCTATTGGGTTTTTTAAATAAGTTTTTTATTTTTTATATTTGAAAAACATCTCTTTTGGTGAACAATGTGATTCCAGGTTTTTACATTTCAGTACAAATGTGGCCTTGATTACATATTCTTTTATCATAATCAATTTCATATCATTTATATTCATCACAATTATTATATTCATTTCCAATTCATATCATAGCTTACTTCATTTTTCTTTAAACATTCTCCTATCTTATTTTAAAATGGTATCTAAAATTTACTGTTTCATTTCTATATTCATTATACTTATATACTTTTATCTGTCACATTTGCAATATTATCACATACTTTTATTTCATTCACTATTCAATTAATTTCATCATAGTTCTAATAAGTCAAGAAAAAAATTAACCCCCTTTAATTATCAATTCGAGTGTGCCACCCTTTTACCTTATACATTCTTCAGTTTACTCCCCTTTAATTCATAATAATAATTTACCATAATATAATTACTTTTAATTTCACATTCTAGAATACAATACTGCACATTTCCATTTTTTCATCTATCATTTCCTTTATGCTTCTTAATTCCAACTTTATTTCCCTACAAAGTTCTGCCATTTTGTCACTTCTTTAATTTTATTTTCTAATTTTTAAAAACAGTTGAGTCCAATCCAATTGTCCAGTAATTTATGTCAACCAGTGTCTTCAATATTTATTTCCAACAGTCAATGTCCATAAGTCTTTCTAGCTTCATTCTATTAGTTCCTTTTTCAATTTTTTCCAAAGTCACCAAGTAATCCCAGGGTAATTTCTTTCACACTTCTTTTTTTTTTGTCTTTATAATATTCTGTCTTTTCACTTTTCAGGGTTTCTGCATTATTGTAACAAAGTTCCTCTTATTTTGTATCAAGTTCCAGTTTTAAAAGGACCAAAAACTTTTTAAAGAGACACGGAAATTTTCCCTTTACCACTAGGTGGCACACTCTGTTTTGTCCTTTCTTTTCACTTTCTTTTCCCCTTTTTTAGGCTTTTAAATTTCAATAATTCAATGAATCCAATTATCAATTATTTTTTTCTTTTTAACACGTTCAATTTCAGCATTTAATTATGCCTGTTTAGTGTCAATTTAATTTCCAAGTCTTTTATAGTAAATATTTTCTTTCAGCTTCCTCTTTCAATTAGCTCTTTTCAAAGTTTAAAGCCACTTTCATCTGTTGCCAATTTTCTTTTCTCTCTCTCTGGTCGCTACTTTTAAAATCTTTTCTAAAAATCTCTTTATTTCTTAACTCCTGAGTACCTTATTTTCCATACATTGCACCTGGTTCACACTTCGCTCATAGCTTCTCTGCTCCAGCCCAGTCTTATTTTCCCAGACTGCCTCCTGTCTTCTTGGTGGCTAAAGGTTGCAAAAGGTGATCACATGATTTTGGGACATAGCAGCAGTCATAAGTATGAACCAGTTGCCAAGCCTATGAATTTTGATCACATGATCATGGGGATGCTACAAAGGTTGTAAATGTAAAAAAAATGGTCACCTTTTTCAGTGCCATTTTAACTTTGAACAGTCATTAAATTAACTTTTGTAAGTTGAGGACTACCTGCATTTTAGTGGAAATTACAAATCGTTTAAAAAGTAAAAATTATCTAAAATTATCTAAAAACAAACATATTTTCATAATTGATTAGTATCATTAATAGATGCCTACAAAAGCAAAAAAGTTTACATAATTAGATTTTCATAGTTGGTTGCAGAGTCAACCAAATATTTATAGAATCCTTCCCAAAGATCTGGGATGTTTTTATTATTAGGTTATTTAATGCTGATGACCATTCAATTCTTTTTACCTGTACTTGAACTTTTATGTCTACCAATTCCATTGTTTACTATCCAGCTACAATTGTATGTAATTTTCCACTACCAAAGTCAGAAGCAATTGCTGAAAAATCAGAATTATGGTCCTACTCATTTTGACAATCTCATTAAGAGAAAGGTCTTTTGGTTCATAAGATTATTTATATCCCAAAACATTACTATATAATTTCAGATCATCCAGTTAAATATATCTTCATATTGAACATCTGCCTTATTAACTCTCATGCAAACTTTGTCTTGATTAAAATAATTAGTATTTCTTACAGTAACTGAAATAGCTTTTCCTGATTTGTGTTTCCCCTTTCAAATTAGTTAATTGAATGCTGGATCAAACAATGCCAATATCTAGACATTCCTATTAGTTCTGAGTTCAGTCTTATAAATATTTTGGGAGACCCCTATGAAATTCGACAATGGAATACTGACGGATTACCTCGCGATTATGTTTCAACTGAAAATGGCATTCTAGTTACACGTGGACGGCGCTGGCCACTCATGATTGATCCTCAGGATCAGGTAAGTGTTTATTTTAATCATTTATTCATAGCTGACATATTCAAGAAATATAGTTTGTTTCTATAAAGACTTGTGTGCAATTATTATTCAGTATTGTTGGTTTATGTTCCTTTAGAGATCCAGCTTAGCTTCCAGGCTCTGGATAATATATTCCTTCTTCTATCATCTTGCTCTACTAGTTTGAAAAGAAGAAGAAAGACACAGAAGAATTTGGAGATTTGCCTCTGCATTTCTGAATTCACTACCATTGAATTTGTGAAACTGGATCACTGATCCTTTGAATCTTCCCTCTGGTTCTGAACTACAATTTCACCAACCTATCACTGTGATCTGAATTCTTTGAACAAACAAACACCTCCTTCTTTCTCAATTATTATAGAAGATCTATCCAATAGCTGCTATCCTCTTTCTAGAACTGTTGGCTTTTCAATACCCAGAAATCCTTCAACATTTTAATTGGCCCTAGAACTATTCACTTCTGGCCTCAATACATACCACAGTAGTATCTGGCAGTCTTCTGTAATGGCAGGGTATAGCAATAATAGCCACAAAAAGCAATATTAATAGAGTCTTGTATTTTAAATGGGTGGCCATGTAAATCTACCAAATAAAACAAAACAAAACGGAATTACCCTGTGATAAAATAGGCGTACTTGTAGAACAAGTTAACTATGTGAAAGAAAGGCCATAGCTGTTTCAAATTAACTAGACATTGTCTTCCAGCTTCCATTGTATCATTCTCTTTCATTGGTTAGATAGAATAGGGAATTTATTATTAAAAATAGAGGAAAATTAAAATCTATGTATGTGGTCATTTATTCATTACTCTGTGGTGAGAGGCCAGGATCACTGAAGTAATTCTCTATCAGGTGCCTATCATATTGCCACTGTAGTCTGTTTTCTTTTCTTTTAGTTTAGTTGCTATCATGAAAAGTTCCTTATCAAATTCTCATTCTAATAACTGCCATGTAAGAAGAAGGTGCTTCCTGAACTTTACAGATCCACGCTGCCAATAGCATCTTCCATAGATATGCCCCATATTTAAAAAAATATATACAGTGCATTTTCAAACTTGGAGTGACGAGAAACCATTCATATTTCCTAGTTTCTGCAAATAAATTGAGAATTGTTGATAGTAAATAAACCGTGACATGAAATGCTGATAGTGTTCTTTCTCTCAAACCTTAAAAAAATACTCTACTACACTGTTAATACCACCACTATTATATGCATTAGATTTGAAGGATCCCTCTGCTGCTTGTTATAACAATCCTCTTTCTCATGTGAATTCTTTGCCATAGGTGGAGGATCTCATATACTAGGCAGTGGAAGAAACTACTCTTGTATTTATCTTAATTTTACTTGCAAAAACATGAGTATAAGTGAGAAATATTGGTTCGAATTCTCATTCTGCCTCTAATTATCACCCTGAAAAAACAAGGCAAACAGTAGACTTCGATTTCACTCTGTGCTGATATAACAATTATAGAAATAAGAAGGAAATTAATTTTAGGATCTGAATGTTTTAAGAAACAAATAAAATGAATAGTCCTTTTAGTGTTCAATTAAAATTTCACATTTAATCATATTTTTTTTTCATATACAGGCAAACCGTTGGATAAGAAACAAAGAAGCAAAATGTGGTTTAAAAATAATTAAGCTCACGGACACTGGTTTCCTGCGTACACTGGAGAATGCTATTCGTCTGGGTTTACCTGTGCTTCTAGAAGAGGTTTGAATATTTTGCATTTACATAATCTTATTATTATTCTTTTATTTGTAGCTATTAGATTTATTCCGCAGGCTGCAATTGCTTGCTAAAAGATCCATAAGAAAAACGACTTTCTTCAACTTCTGGGAGAATCTATGTTTATTTATTTGTTTGTTTACTTTTATTTATCAAATTTCTACCCCACCCATCTCACATGAATGAATGCCTCTGAGCAGTTTACAAACAAAACATGCGGTCTTGTAAAAAGACGTAGGTAATAAACAGTGACAAATAGGTTTAAAAGAATTAAAACAAGTTAAAACATTGGAAATGTTACAAAAGGCGGAGGGTGTGTCTCAAGCCACCAAACATCCCCAGGGTTGTGTGCCACTCTTGGGCCCCATGCCAGTTATTAGTCACTTGTGAGAATTCTGTGTGAATAGAGGACATTGGATCGTAGTTAGAAGCTTCAAATAGTTTATAGTAAAATCCTTTGAAACCTGAATTCTGTACGTACTTGTCACTTAATTTATAGTTAAGACTGTGATTTGACTCAACAATCACATTAAAAATGGTCATAAAATCCGGTCATGGGATGACTCAGTTTATAACTACAATGACCTACAACAGAAATTTCGGTCTCAATTATGGTCATAAGTCAAAGACTACATTCCAACTCATTGCCCAATTGCCTCTTCCAAAAGAGATGTACCGTACTGTAGAAGTTTTAAACCTCTTTTCTCCATGACTCCAAACCAGGTCCAGTTATTTTAAAACACAGTTTTTCTCTGGCCTTATTATTCCCCAATTCCCCGACTCTGCTTCCATTCTATTTGGTGTTAGAGAGTTATCCTGCTGAAAGCTATAGATCTGAGCTCTTTTATATTATTTCTTTATATAGTCTGTTGAGTTGAAAAACATAAAAAAGGAGGTGTGGAAGGGGAACCATCCTAGTTGTGCCTTTTATCATTGTGAATCCCTGAAAATACTTTTTTCCATTTTAGGGAGGAGATATTCCAAAGCACTGCATCCTAGAAAGTGATCGGCTTTATCTATATTTATTGAATATAATGGTAGTAATGATAAAGGTAGACAGTGGACTTCTTATATGAATGCCTCAAAGCCCTTTATATGATGTAGCAGTTATGACACACCAGAAAGGTTTGGAAACTTGGAACCCTGTGGATAGGCACAATTGTATTGGTCTTTTTGCCTTGATGAAGTCCAAATTGAAAAAGAGATAATTATATAACTAGCTGTTACATACAGAGTTCCAGCTTTTGAAATACTATGATATATGTATCAATATATGAAGATACTGTGGCTCAACTACAATGGGCTATGGCTGTAGAATCCGACCTCTTGTTCCTGATCTCTTCTAAACAGCCTAATGCATGCATGCACTAGCTCAATGGTTCTTAACCTGGGCGATATTGCTCCCCAAGGGGCGATTTTGTTTTTCAGGGGGCGATGGAACAAAAAGGGGCGACATGGGGATGAAGGAATAGAAGGGGGGCGATATGGGGGCAATGGAGCGAGATATATTGGGAGAGAGAGAGAGAGAGAGAGATCTATACTGGTAGGTAGGTAGGTAGACAGGCAGGAAGGCAGGCAGGCAGGCAAACAGACAGACCTTTTCGATGGATGGATGGACGAACGAACGGATAGACAGACAGACAGAATGTGAGAGTGGCAGCACTTTGGGAAAGCAGTGGCGGCGGCTATTCCCAACATGCTGCTGCATTCGAGGAGCCGGTTCAGGTGCGGTACAACAGTCAATGGGGTGAGCCTGCAGGGCCAGTGCCTCGAATGCCTGCCTGCCGCCTCTTAGCGCCCCTCTGCCGGCCCCCTTGGGGATGCTAAGAGGCGGCAGGGGGGTGGTTATGTTGGGGGAGGGGGGTGATGACAACTTCCTCAATGGCTCAAGGGGGCGATTCTTTCAAAAAGGTTAAGAACCACTGCACTAGCTGATTTTTTTAAAAAGATTTCTCAAAATCGTATTTAGTAAAACGTATGCTTTTCTTCTTTTTCAACAGATCAAAGAAACGCTTGACCCAGCCCTGGAACCTATTCTTTTGAAACAGACTTTTGTTTCCGGAGGAAGACTGTTAATTCGCCTTGGAGATTCAGACATAGATTATGATAGAAACTTCAAGTTCTACATGACAACAAAAATGCCAAATCCCCACTATTTACCTGAGGTATCATATTAATTAGATGTTGTAGCTGAGCTGCAATTTTCTGCAGAGTTATTCAATTGAGCATAATTCTGAGTAGACAACATAAAATTAGACTCTAAGAATTTTTAAAAAGGCATATTTTTTCATTCAATTAAAGTAATTGCATATTTTGTTTGCAAAACCATCTTAGGCTTTTTTAAATCTAAATTGAGAACATCTGTAAAAGTTATACTGGGAACGTTTTTGTACAGTTGATAGACAGTGTGCTAATGGCACTTTCTGGGCTCCATGATTTTTGCTTTGTGGATTTTTTTGTATGCATAATTTAATATAAGAAATGGCAAGTATGAATGTTAATCAGCTTGCTTCTCTTTTTTTTCCTATGGAGAAAAATGGGCTAAAATTAGCAAACTGTTTACTTTCTTTCACTTATGAAAACTTGAAATAGAATGTAATTTGAAATATGGTCATGGAGCCCAGAAACTGCTATAGTAATTATACCAGAAAACAATAGAACCAGTTGTAACTTTCAAACACTTTCATATAGAAGCTTCTACAAAGGTATATGAGAGAGAAAAGGAGAGACAAGTGATACTGTATATTAAAGGACAAACTTCTCAAGTAAGTTTGCTTATCGTGGAAAAGTGATGGATCCATTATGAAACAATTCCTGCTTTTATAATGAAATCACTTATGAAATTCTTGTACCTCTTTCTCTTACGCAAGCAATACAATGAGCTAGAAATCCTGGTTTCAATCTATCTCTTTTTTTGGTACCAGTTAATATTTAGTAACTGTGCTAATTTTTGATCATATGTGAATTTAGTGTCAGCCTTCCCAGGTATATCACACAGGACACATGATTAGATGAATTAATTCTACTTTATTGTAAGGATACATTAACAAAATCTTGCAAGAGTGATAGTACAAGTCGCCCACCATCTCTTTTACATTCTGAGAATTTAGGGAGAGTCCCTTTCGAGCCTCTTTCTCTGCTAAAAATGCAGGTGCAGGCTATGCTTATTCTTATTTGTTCCATAGATACTATTTCTTCACCCCATTTCCGAAGGTCTCCTCATATACAATTACACTAAGTCTTAATGTGTTTTTTTGTTTCAAGGCCACATACTTTTTATGTGAACCTATCCTTTTGGGTTAAATAAATGATAGATTATAGCTTAAAGTATTACACAGAAGCAGCCACAATGACTTTTCCAACAAAACCTTGTCAAAGGAAGCTTTAGGCTAACTCAAGCTGTGAATCAGCTAGTGAATGACTCAGCATTTGGATAAATATTGTTTACATCAGATTTTTTTATGTATCAGTCAAACATAGTAGATTTTGTAATAGAGAGGAAGTTAAACTGTATACTATAGTTGACATTGGAAGGCTAAGGAAAAAAGCATTTTATGTTAAATTCTGCCTCTTTCTCTGTAGTATATTACAACACTTAACTTTTATTACAGGTGAAACTCGAAAAATTAGAATATTGTGCAAAAGTTCATTTATTTCAGTAATGCAACTTAAAAGGTGAAACTAATATATGAGATAGACTCATTACATGCAAAGCAAGATAGTTCAAGCTGTGATTTGTCATAATTGTGATGATTATGGCTTACAGCTCATGAAAACCCCAAATCCACAATCTCAGAAAATTAGAATATTGTGGAAAGGTTCATTATTCTAGGCTCAAAGTGTCCCACTCTAATCAGCTAATTAATCCATAACACCTGCAAAGGGTTCCTGAGCCTTTAAATGATCTCTTAGTGTGGTTCAGTAGGAATCATAATCATGGGAAAGACTGCTGACCTGACAGTTGTGCAGAAAACCATCATTGATATCCTCCATAAGGAGGGAAAGCCTCAACAGGTAATTTCAAAAGAAGTTGGATGTTCCCAAAGTTCTGTATCAAAGCACATTAATAGAAAGTTATGTGGAAGGGAAAAGTGTGGAAGAAAAAGGTGCACAAACAGCAGGGATGACTGCAGCCTGGAGGGGATTGTCAGGAAAAGGCCATTCAAAAGTGTTGGGGACTTTCACAAGGAGTGGACTGAGGCTGGAGTCAATGCATCAAGAGCCACCACACACAGACGGATCCTGGACATGGGCTTCAAATGTCATCAGAAGCATCTTACCAGGGCTAAAGAAAAACAGACCTGGTCTGTTGCTCAGTGGTCCAAAGTCCTCTTTTCTGATGAGAGCAACTTTTGCATCTCATTTGGAAACCAAGGACCCAGAGTATGGAGGAAGAATGGAGAGGCACACACTGCAAGATGCTTGAAGTCCAGTGTGAATTTTCCACAGTCTGTGTTGATTTGAGGAGCCATGTGATCTGCTGGTGTTGGTCCACTGTGCTTCATTAAGTCCAGTGTCAACACAGCCATCTACCAGGAGATTTTGGAGCATTTCATGCTTCCTTCCGCAGACGAGCTTTATGGGGATGCTGACTTCATTTTCCAGCAGGACTTGGCACCTGCCCACACTGCCAAAAGCACCAAAACCTGGTTTAATGATTGTGGGATTACTGTGCTTGATTGGCCAGCAAACTCACCTGACCTGAACCCCATAGAGAATCTATGGGGCATTGCCAAGAGAAAGATGAGAGACATGAGACCGAACAATGCAGAAGAGCTGAAGGCCGCTATTGAAGCATCCTGGTCTTCCATAACACCTCAGCAGTGCCACAGGCTGATAGCTTCCATGCCACGCCGCATTGAGGCAGTAATTGCTGCAAAAGGGGCCCAAACCAAGTACTGAGTACATATGCATGCTTATACTTTTCAGAGGTCCGATATTGTTCTATGTACAATCCTAGTTTTATTGATTGCATGTAATATTCTAATTTTCTGAGATTGTGGATTTGGGGTTTTCATGAGCTGTAAGCCATAATCATCACAATTATGGCTTGAACTATCTTGCTTTGCATGTAATGAGTCTATCTCATATATTAGTTTCACCTTTTAAGTTGCATTACTGAAATAAATGAACTTTTGCACAATATTCTAGTTTTTCGAGTTTCACCTGTACAACATTGTAGTGCGCATTTTAAATCTTCACCTATGATTTGAAACAGGGCGGGGAAAGGTACAACGTAATGACATTACAGTATGAGAAATACAATATATTAGAAGATAAGGAAGAAGAAAGTATTGGGCTATTAATTTTGTTGCTTTTTTCATGTCACCATAAAATGATTTTGGTGCGGTATTAAATGTTTTATAGTCCAACTGTGAAAAATCAATTCAAGGCCACAGTTACTGTATAACTTTTCAGAAGTAATGAGCAGTGTAACAACAACTAAAACTGATAAAGAATGTCATCTGTATTTGGGAATATCAAGTCCTATCAAAGCACATTAGCTTGGTTGGTTTGGTAGTTCTTAACTGCTTTGCAGAATCCAGGGATATCTTAAGGTCTTTGCAACCAGTTTCAGAATTCAAAATATTTATAAAATGTATAACTTCTATTTCATTAAGAGACCTTAATTGAGATGTACGGTTGAGTAAACATCCACTAGACTGCAATGTGAACTTCATCTTTTGCAGGGTCATTTGTAACTTTTTATCATTATTTTTTTATCTGAATATAACTTTTTTTAAAAACATGAAAATGGTTTTCTTTTTTTCTTTTTCTTATAGGTGTGCATCAAAGTAACTATAATAAATTTTACTGTTACCCGATCTGGTCTGGAAGATCAACTGCTAAGGTATTGCTTCTATTTCTTAGTGTAATTTTTGAATATGTCTATAGCATATAGCAGGAGCCTCAATCTTATAGACTGTTTGTGTAAATTCTGCTCAATTTCTTTGTAGCCTCATCTCACCTGCATGAAGCAATATTAGTTTCTTCTATTATTGTTGTGAGACATGAAAAAATATTATATATATTCATTAATTAGATAAAACAAAGTAGTGGAATCTAATATTCATCGGTATCAGAAGAATGTGTTTCACTAAAATGTGGCTGTGTGCTATAATAAGCATTACAAAAGAACCTACTCATGTTCCCAAATGTGGTAATATCACATTATCAAATGTGGTAATATCTATATCAACTCCAATGAGTTCTAATGAATGAATTAATTAAAATCTCCATGCTTAAGGATCCAGCGCTGATTACTGTAACTCTGTAAATTTTACTATTCTTTCCAGCTTCCATTCAGAGGGTTGTTTCTGGAGAAAACTAGCTGTGCCATTTTTTATTTTATGATATTTTATTGTCTCTGGTGCTTTGTATTGGGGACAGCAGCAAAAAGATGTGAAACTTCCATTTGCATAGATTAAAAACAGGTCACACCTTCATTCCTTATAGTTTCCATACCATTTAATATGGCATTGGCTATCACTTATAAATAAATCTAAGGAAAAAGACCTGCTTAAAACAACTGCTATTCCCAGCCTTCTCTTATTAACTCAGCTGACATGCTATCCTTTTGTAAAAGCTAAAAAGAAACCTACACTGGGCTTAAAGTACGGTTCCCCCTTGTGGGAGGCCATGCTGAAGACATGCTTAACCTCAAACTGAGTTTGTTTGTTTGTTTGTTTGTTTGTTTTGCCTGCCTCCCTAGGATCAGAGCTAATTCTGATATTGGAGAACAAAATAGATGGGAACAAATATTTTCTGTTGAATAAATATTTTTTCTCCTTCCTTGACACTTAGAGCCCAAACAAGAAACTAAGTAAAATTCCTCCTCAATCCAATCTTTTAGTACCAAACTTTTAATCCATAGCAAACACATGCTTTTTTTTATAACTGAGAAAATTGATAAGAAGATAAGTGTGAAAGCACTTGCTGATATCTGGATCATCATTAAGAAGCTCTTGAAAGGAGTTATATAAAACACTAAATATTTTTACATATTTTTGTTTTATTCTACCTGGAAAATTAGAACTCCAAATCATTGCTGCATAACAATCATTGCTGTTTATTGTAAAAAAAATCATTTGTAAATTTGCCCAGAAGCTTCCACTGTGAGACCCCCTACATGGCTGGGGGAAAGCAATCAGGTATTCATTGAAGAGTTAAGCACAACTTCCTGCTTTGGAGAACTCTGGTTAATCCAGTTCATTGTGTTTATGATGCTGAAGTTTGGTACAATATGCATATGTCTGCTGGGTTTATGATTCTAATGCCTCTCCTGAATGAGATTGTTTAACAGATGATTGTAAGCAATTTTTCCTTTATTTCAGCCATTCTAATTTATATTTGGGAGAAATACAATGAAATATTTCTAGAAAATCATCTCTTTATTATAAACCTATAAGAAATTTAGAGATCCTTATGACCAATAGGCTATGTTATAGTATCATGTTCTGATATTCTAATATTCTGTAGGTTTCTAGCAAAGCAAATTAGAAATTACCAAAACTTTAACAATGATTGCAATTAAAAATACATTTATTAAAATATTTCATGAAGTACTAAAATGGGGGGAAACTCACTTAACAAATTTCTTACTTAGCAACATAAATTTTGGGTTCAATTGTGGTCATAAGTTGAGGACTATCTGTAATCGTGGTAGCATTAATTCCAAGTTACATTAGAAATTTTCATTTCTTCATTGATTTCTAAAAACAGCTCTCATGTCTTGAGGATTTTTAGAAATATTTTTTCAAAGACAATTGAAAATGTCTTCCTTTTCCAACTTCTTTACTGCATTGCCCTTCTTACTTTATTTTTGCCTTATGGGCAATCAGAATTATATGCCCAAGCTTGCTTCACATTAAGCTATTTTGCTTTGGTTTTTTGGGGGGAGGGGCGTGCTGATCTTCTCTGTTGTGAATGTCAATTTTTTTTTCCTATAAAGTATCCCATCTAGCACTTGGGTATCAGGGAAAGAGGCAAATAATAAAACTTGCACCATGACATAGCAATACAATTTCTATCCATTACAGGCTTGCATGCAGAATTGAGATGCAGTTAGAGAGTAGTGGAGCTTGTATTATAGTGTCGTGATACTCATTTTGGCGTTATGGTGGCTGTGATCCTATGCTCCAAAGGATCAGAAATAAAGATTTTTGTACTGAATAATAGTTAAAAAATTAACTTATAATAATATTGCTCATGTTAACCAATTGTATATTTTAACTGTCATTTCAGTGATGTTGTGCGATTAGAGAGACCAGAGCTAGAGGAACAAAGAACACAGCTCATTGTAAGAATCAATGCTGATAAGAATCAACTGAAAGCAATTGAAGACAAAATTCTAAAAATGCTTTTTACATCAGAAGGGAATATTCTGGACAATGAAGAACTCATCAATACACTTCAAGACTCAAAGGCAGGAGGCATTTTATATCTGTCTGTCTGTCTTTTATTTATCTATACAGTATGTCTGCCTACCTACATATATACCTATCATCAAATTTAATCGTGCTCATAATCAGGGAAATATATTAAGCTTATAGTTTTCAGTGATTATATTCTAGACAAGGTTACATTTGAATAATTGGAGTAACTTATTTAACATTAGCATATTACAACGTGGAAATACTATCATTTTTCATCAAGAAATAGATTCTATTCTTGAATTATCTGCAAACAACGGAATATGAAAAAAGATGACACGTAAAAAACCTCTTGTTTATGCCAAGATCACAAATCAGTTTATTAAGTCTTACATTACAGGGATACCATTAGATTTACAACAGTTGCCAGTAACTACTTCAATTCATAGTCCTAATATAAAGAATCTCCTTCATATATCAAGCCAATTTAGAGCAATTAATCCACCTTAGAAACACAGTCTCCAGTTATAATCCTACTAATCCTAATAGGAGAAAATTTGCATACTGTAACTGAGTGTGGTTTCAGCACATTGAACACCTAAAAGGTACAAAAATTAAATATTGTTATTGTTATTATCCGTGTCTTTCCAAATGGTACAGCAGCTTTCTTTGTGAAAAATTTGTTCCATGTTTAAAATGAGACAGTATTATAAAGATTAGAAGCAACATTAGGAGCAAGAAGACTCAAGTTTAAGATTACCTTCAGCCATGGGTGACTGGGCCAGTTACTCTCAAACCTATTATTTAGGGACTTATTGGAGGAAGCCATTTTATGTATGAGAAATTGTGGGGGGGAGATATAAACCCTTAAATAAAATTTAAATTTGTGCTTTTAGATTACCTCTGGTGCCATTAAAATAAGACTTGTAGAAGCAGAAACTACAGAAGAAAAGATAAATGCTGCTCGAGAAAAATATCGCCCTGTTGCTACTCGAGGATCAGTTATGTATTTTGTAATTGCAAGTCTTTCTGATATTGATCCAATGTATCAGTTTTCTTTAAAATATTTCAAACAGGTTGGTAACTTTTCTTTCAACTGCATATTTCCATTAGCTAATTTTTTTCCTCATAAAAAACTGACGTAACAAAGACAATTCCCTCCATGTCATTGGCTCTGAAACTCAATTTAATTGCTAAAATGATTTGCAATATGACTTGCTTTATTATTGATTGAGGTAACTACAGATAAAGCTGGTTGCCTTATTTGTTAGGTCCTAGTGTTTCTATAAGATAATTTATCAAAAGAACTATACAGCATATCATACTAATTAGGGGCCGCCACAAAGAAGAGGGAGTCAACCTATTCTCCAAAGCACATGAAGGCAGAAAAAGAAGCAATGGATAGAAACTAATCAAGGAGAGAACCAACCAATAAGAGAACTTTCCCGAGAGAACCATTATTTGGTAGAACAGCTTGCCTTCAGAAGTTGTGGGTGCTTCATCACTGGAGGTTTTAAGAAGAGATTGGACAACCGTTTGTCTGAAATGATATAGGACAGGGATGTCAAACTGATGGCCCACAGGCCAGATGCGTCATGCTCAGGCCACACCCACCCCAATTCGGCAAATTGGGAAAATGTCGCAAAACTTCATGTGATGTAGCAAGTTTGACAATCATGGTATAGGGTCTCTTGCTTGAGTAGGGATTGGACTAGAAAATCTCCAGGGTCCCTGTCAATTCTGTTATTCTTCACTCAGAGTCAGACAGCATGTAAAATTAAATAAAATTAGTTGGCCCACTGCTTTGGGCCAGTCACCATCTCTCAGCCCAACTCACCTACAGTATTGTTGTTGTGGAAAAAATAAGAGGGGGAAGGAGTATTAGGTATGTTCACCACTTCCATTTATTTATAAAAACAATAAAGGCCAGATAAAAAAGTCCTTAAAAATCTAAATTAATGTTCTGCTTCTTTTTTTTTAAATTTCAGGATCTCACTTTCTCTATCCTCTTTAATGCCAGTTTTCTTTTCCTTTTTCTTTGTAGCTATTTAATGCCACAATTGAAACTTCTGAAAAAAATGATGTTCTGCAATTGCGATTAGCAATCCTACTTAGTCAGACTCTCTATGCAACTTACACCAATGTTTCCCGAGGCCTTTTTGAACAGCACAAACTCATCTACAGCTTCATGCTGTGCATTGAAATCATGCGGCAGAAAGAAGAACTTACAGACCTTGAATGGAATTTTTTCCTGCGTGGAGCTGCTGGTTTGGATAAGGTATTTGGGGCATGATTTTTATAATTAGGGAAATTTCAAACCTCTATTTTTAGTCATTGTAAATAAGAGGTTAGCATTCTAACTTCTCACTGAGAATTTAAAGAAAACAAAGAAAAACAAAACATCCTTATACAAATAGTTACCAATTGTCCTTGTGTTAGGGAATAGATTTGTGTTGTTTGTTTAATTGAATATACTTTTATTAGTCAATGACCAAAATAAAATGTCTGCCTGGCTATCTATCAGACACCCTTACACTCATAAGAAACAATGAATAGAGATACAACCATTCAGGATACAGCCAAGCATGCTGTCAGTAAACAAGGCAAGGCCTAAGCAGTGCTAGGCTGAGATATTCCTTTTCTGTAGGTATTAGCCTTCAAATCCACTTAATTTTGAAATAGCCAGAAAGGTGATGTTCTTTTTGGTGTTTTAAAGTCTGTAAAGGGGAAGAAACAGAAAAAGAATAGCAAAAGTAGAAAAACTCTAACAAAAAAAAGGATAGAGTGTCCTCAGCCAGAATATCTGCTACAAAACCAAGGCAATTGTTAAGTGGTCACATCTAATTTTATTACCTTCTTTGCCACAATTGTTAAGCGAATCACTATGGTTTTTAAGTGAATCATGTAGTCATTAAGTGAATCTTAATGACTTTGCTTGTCGAAAGCCAACTGAGAAAGTTGCAAATGGCAATCATGTGATTTTTGAGATGCTGTAACTGTCATAAATATATGCTGGTTGCCAAGTGCCTGAAATACTGATTACGTGACCATGGAAATGTTGTGACAGTCGTAAGCACAGGGAGTGGTCATAAGTCACTTTTTTCAATGTTGTTGTAACTTTAGATGGTCACTAAAGGAACGGCTGTAAGTCAAAGATGACCTGTACCTGTACTGTTATCAGTAAGCAGCTTATCAGAGATCTGAGATTAAGGTTTGATCAGAAAACTAGGCGATACAGTAATTACGTCAGGCTTTGGATTTTCTTCAACTGTATTCATGTTTTATCTAACGTGTAGCCTGAATATATTCGCTATATAACTTTTGCTCATTTTACTTGACACATCTATCATCTTTGTAACAGGAGCGGCCTGCCAAACCTCAGATTCCATGGCTGGAAGAAAATACGTGGTTTATGTGCTGTGACTTAGAAGAAACACTTCCAAGTTTTGAGGGCATTCAAAAAGACATATTGCTCAAGCCCATTTTCATTAAACTAGGTAACGTATTTCTGAAAAGAGATTGTAAAAAAATGTTTATACAAGAAATGGTTTTAAGCTTTTCCTGCACAAATTGGACTCCTCTCAAATAATTAAATTCCCTTTTTAAGACTGCATACTGTGTACATTTTAATTGTATTTTAACGGTTAATAAGAGTTAGTTAGTTAGTTAGTTAGTTAGTTAGTTAGTTAGTTAGTTAGTTAGTTAGTTAAAAGATTGGACAACCATTTGTCTGAAATGGTGTTACATTTCCTGCCTGAGCAGAGGGTTGGACTAGAAGATCTCAAAGGTCCCTTCCAACTCTATTACTCTGTTATTCTGTTAGTTGCTATAAAGATCTTGTTTTCCAAACTAGACAGCATAGGAAGGAGAAGTGCTTAAAGGTGTTCTTTCTGTCTAGTTAGTTTGATCTACTCCAAACCTCTCCCAAAGGGAAGAACTATAGCCATGTAAAGCAAGTGCAGCTGCCACTTCATTTTATGTTTGAAACATTCACATTAGAGAAATTTGCATAAGAAAGAACAATATCAGAGAAGCTTGCATTGGGAAATACAAATGGTAAGGAAAGTATTTTAATCGTTTACAACTTTGTTTTGGTTTATATATTTGTTTTTTGGAGCCTCTTATTTTAACAAGATAAACCTTGTGGGATTCAGTTTAGTGTTGCTGTCTGCAATGGCAGACTGCTTTTTAGTGAATCCACTGTGGGAGAGATCCATGCTAAATTTCTTTTTAAGTTCCCTAATGAGTGTCTCAGCAACTAAAGCCTACTTTGTCAACTGGTATTTGCATAACTGGAGCCTCTTCCTTTGTCAGCAAATACTCCCATTAAGACAGTATCCTGGCTGTCTGCAAGCCATGATTTGCAAGTCAAGAGACAACTTGGGGGATATGGAATCTCTCCTATTTTTCCATTCCTCTCCACTGTTTTTATAATCTTTTAAAATGTTGGTTTCTAATAATAGCTCTCACAACATCTTCCAATAAAAAGTAAAAAAAACAACCACAATAACATTGATACCAATCCCAAATTCTGCTTCCCTTCTTTCTTTGTCATGTGTAATAGTGCTACATTTAAACTAATTATATATCACACTAATTAGAGTTAATGGCAACCAGGATTTAAAATTAGGGTTTGAAAGCATGCTAAATGAAATTAGAGTCAGATCAGGAAAAAGAACAACATGAGTAAAGCAGGAAAATTAAACATCCAGTGCATTTTTCACAGGAGACGTTTTTGGTAATATCCCACTTTTGTAGGGTACAGGTAATCCTTGACTTACAATAGTTCATCTAGTGATCGTTCAAAGTTACAACAGCACTGAAAAAAGTGATTCATGACCATTTTTAATACTTAAGACTGTTGTAGCATCCCCATGATCATGTCATCAAAATTCAGATGCCTGGCAAATGGTTTGTATTAATGTCAGTTGCAATGTCCCGGGGTCATGTAATCACCTTTTGCGACCTTCTGACAAGCAAAGTCAATGCAAGATTCACGTAACAACTGGGTTACTAATTTAACAACTTCTGTGATTCACTTAACAACTATGGCAAGAAAAATCATAAAATGGGGCAAAACTCACTTAACAAATTTCTCACTTAGCAACATAAATTTGGGGCTCAATTGTGATCCTAAGTCGAGGACTGCCTGTAAAGGGAATACCCTTCCATTAGAGTTAAGATTTTCTTCATATTTTCCTGTGTTACAGAATCTTTGAGAGACCCAACTTTTCCAATGCGCATTTGATTAGTTTTTTATTTTCATCTTTAATTTTCTTTAATTTGAATTAATTATATGGTTTAATTGTTTTATTTATCTTTTTCTGATTTATTTATTTTTATAAATTGTATGTTAACTTCAGTTTATTATTGGTTATTTTAATTTAGTTACATTGATATGTATGTCTTAACTGCATGTAAGTTTTATCAACCAATGTGTATCTGTATTGATTCACAATGATTGATTCTCAATAGAATGACTCATTAAATAACAATTAAATTAAAATTAAATTCAACTAAATTAAATATGGTGTATACCATATTACCAACAAATGATCTCCAGCGAGACATCATTATGGCCATATTTTTTAAAAGATCCATATTTTTAATGAATTGCGTGGAGATAGAATTAGCCATATTCTAATATCATATCAACCCCATTGTGAAAATGACTTGAAACTATTATGATTTTTTTTAGGGCAACTTGATATTCGTATCAATCCAGAAGAGTGGGAAGGCTATAAGGTTGAAGCTGATGAAAAGAAAAAAAAAGATGACAAGCCATACATTCCCTGGGATTTTAGGCTGACCATGTTTCAGAAATTAATTATAGTGAAATGTTTTGTGGAAGAGAAGGTAAGTTTGTTATTGACAATTTAAGGCATTGTTGTTATTTTAGTAGTGTCCTTTCAGGCATGCAGGAAGAAAAGGCTACTCTCCTTTATTCCCAATAAGATGTTAGTGGTGGTGACTTCTGGCTGATGTTGTGGTGATATCGGAGGTTGGAGGGCTCCAAAAGGAGCTAAGGCTACCCTGTAGGGGTGGTAAAGAAAATAGGGGTGCCCTGCAGATCGCGGAGAGCAGCAACTCTCATGCTGAACCCCGGGCTTCTTCCCTCTCATCCACGACAAGGAGAAGAGGCAGCAATCATGGCTGCCATGAAGCTGCGACAGCCGAGGCAACTAAGGAATGTGCAGGAGCGGTGTAGATGAACAGAGATTGGAGCTGGGTGAGAAGATTCCTTTTTATTTATACCCTAACTTTAAAGAAAAAAAGAAAGAGGAAAATCCAGGAAAAGAGACCCTTAGAACTATTTCTCAAAGCAGCAAACAACCATAGAGAGAAAAATCCTAGACCCAAAAGAAAGGAACTAAGAGGAGAAAAGCTAAAGACCTTTTAAAACATAGAAAATTGGACTTTTTAATTGGGCATTATAAAATGCTGGAACTATCTACTTGAATCTACTTGAATAGCCAACTTTGCTTCCATAAATTGAACTAAATTTGATTAATCAAATCTATAAGACTTTGAAACAATGCTGAAACCTAAGCTGAGGCCACCATCTACTGGTGAATGGAATATACCAGACCCCTACAAGTTTAGAAAAAATTTTGATAAGAGAAATAAGCAACATTCATCTGGAGGACTGTGGTGACACTTACTGTTCTATAACTATTTACTTTATGATTACTGGAGACTCTATTGTGGGAATAAGGAAGATACTTAAGTTAAGTAAAGTGACTTTTGATTTGTGGAAGCTGCCTGGACTACTCAAATGGAACTGATTAATAATCCTGAGATGTAAAGAACTATGATTATTGAACTTTCTGAGGAGTAACATTAGACTGGAACGTATTGCTTTTGGACTTGAGCAAGAGCAGGACTTATTAAGCTATGTCAAGATGCTCCATTAGGGGGAAATGAGTGAGATTTCAAGAGAAATGATGTTTCAAAGCATTAGGGGTACTATATAAAAGAATCACAGAGAGATAAAGAACCTAATGCAAGGCATATATGAGAAAATAGAAAATATGCTACAACTGATAATGAATGAAGATCAAAGAGTCCAGGAAAGAGAGGAGATAGCAGAAAGAATGAAAGAAAAGATAGAACAGACAAACCAGCAAACAAAGCAAGAAGATGAGAAGGAGAAGACGATAAAGACAATAATGACTGATGAAATAAACCAAGGGAAAAGTACTTTAAGAGATTTAAAAATGGAATCGGATAACCTGGAAGATAATTTTGAAAGGGAGATAGGGGTTGAGTGGATACTCTGGAGACCTGGCAGCTTAGGAGGATAGAGATGGGAGAAATATTCAGCCTGAATGGTGAAGATACGGATGTTGATAGAGACAAAGATCCAAGAGAGGAGTATGGGAGGCAAATCAAAAAACGAATAAGAATTGAAGTATTAAAACGGATCAGAGATGATGGATAGAAAGGAATTATTATATATTTTTCTTTTTCTTCTAATATAATGTTGGCGTGATTAGAAATTTGAATAGAGGTAGAAATAAGAATACACACCTTTATATGAAGCAATAGTTAGAAGGAAAGATTGGAGATTGAAAGTATTATTAAATAATAGGAAGACTGGTACTTAAATGGCGTATTGTGACTTTGAACAACCAAATAATGAAGGACTATGTCTTAATATAAACATGTGTATTAATACTAGGATTAGCAATGGTGATCTGATTAGAAGCTAGAATAGAGGTAGAAATGAAAAATATGGGGAATATTAGCAATATAATTTTTATATAAGAGAATATAAGTAGTAATTAGAAGGAAAAGATCAGAGATTGAAAGATGGTATTATCATGTATGCTTATAATATCAGTGGCATTAAAATGGGACATTGAAATATTGAATAACTACTCTGAAAATCATATATATTAATACTAGGATTATATAAGTTTGATTAATATAACAACTATTATGATTATCATTACTGCTGTTTGTATCAAAGTGAATTATACCCAGAGGCCACACTGTTCATGTATTGATATTGATGTATACTTAAAAATAAAAATCCAATAAAACTTGGAAAAAAAAGATGTTAGTGGTCTAGACTTAGCACTCTTAAACTTTTTGTCCCTAGACCCTTTGGAGAATCTAGTGAAACTTATGAATGCCTTCTCAGAAAATTATATATTAAAAATAAATATATACACATAGATTGTGTTAAAATGAAACGAGATGCAAAATATCATGACTTGATTTTGATTGACTTTTTTTTAACTGTCATAACTAAACAGTTGCTAAACAAGGCAGTCAGTGAGAGAGGAGTACCTGTAATTTATAATAAAATACAGCTAGTCCTCAACTTACAACAGTTCATTCAAAGTGACAACTGCACTGAAAAAAGTGATTTATGACCATTTTTCATACTTACAGACTCCCAATGGTCACATGATCAAATTTCAGTCACTTGGCAACTGACTCATAATTATGACGGTTGCAGTGTCCCCAGGTCATGTGCTCCCTTTGACAAGCAAAGTCAATGGGGAAGCCAGATTCACTTAACAACCATGTTACTAACCTAACAACTGCAGTAATTCACTTAACAACTGTGGCAAAAATGGTCATAAAATGGAGGCAAAATTAACTTAACATATGTCTCACTTAGCAACAGAAATGTGCGACTCAAATGTGGTCATAAATCAAGGACTACCTATATACTGAAAGAAGTAACCCATTTAACATTATATGAATAGTGTTGAAAAGTAAATGCAATTATTGTTTCATTATTTTTATTCATACTGCAACCAGGTGTGCTATATGCTATTGCGCTAGGAAATTAACTGTGTTGCTATTTCTAGATCGTGTCAGCACTTACCGAGTTTGTAATGGAGAATCTTGGGAAGCAATTCATTGAGAATCCTCCAGTTGATTTGGCAACTCTTTACCAAGATATGTCTCCTGCCACACCGCTGGTGTTCATCTTAAGTACAGGCTCCGACCCCATGGGGGCTTTCCAAAGATTTGCAAAAGAGCGAGATTATTCAGAACGGTATAGATTGTCATTCTGTATTCTATATGAGACATAATACCATTTAAATGTAAAACTATGTTTTCTTTTCATTTGGCTGTATTCAAGATGGTGCATTAAGATTTTTTTTAAAAAAGGATTATATACATACATGGTAAACTTCTTGAAAAAGGCTGCCTTGGAAAGTGTAAGAAAACTTGTTAAATATCCCCAGGTTATGTAGTTTTTAGCAGCACTGTGTCCCATTTAGAGGGTTGTCTACGTTTAATTCTCCTTCTGGAATCTCCCATTTTCCTTCCTAATACGTAGTATTCTGTCACTAGTAACAACATTTAGTTCTGATTGGATTCATTAATGAGAACTGTTGCCTCAATAAGAAGGAAAAAAATATTTTGTTTCTGACATCTGTCTTGCCTGTTTTGAAGTTGGATGAATCAGATGTGACATTTTAATGCTGATAATTTTTAAAAAGGAATTGCCAAAACTTCAAGCAGAGATACATTTACTGTTTTAGTTCCCTATTTTTAAAAATATAAGAAAGGAGATCATGTGAAGAAAAAATAGAACAGTAATAATTAAACTTTGCCTGTACTTATTAATACTATGCTAAATATTCATAATGTGGTAATTTGGCCACTGGCTGACTGTATTTAGCTGCACTGTTCTGGCTTCAGTTCCAAAGCACACCCAAGTAAACTGTCAAATTGGATTCATATGCATTAAAGACATACTTGCTCCTCTGGACAATTTGAGCCTCCTGCTCTTCCCTAATGTGATGCCAAACTAGAGATCCTTTATGAAGAGCATAAAAATATTCATAAACATTTGTCCCATGCTTTGGTTTATCTGGTATGCATGTGCCTAGATCTGATTTTTTTCAACAAAAAATCAGAGCATTCCTCTTTTCAATCTCTCTCTCTCCCTCCCTCCCTCCCTCCCTCCTATCTATCTATCTTTATCAAATTTTTAAAACTGCCTATCTATCTCAGAAAGATAGGAACACGAGGGAAAATTAATGTTTTTCTCTTCATCATTTGCAGAATAGAAATAGTAGCACGTATTCATAGCTCCAACAATATTGAGCTCTCAAGAATTTTATTGAGGAAAAATGACACCATGATAGTTGGATAAAGGTGATGCTATTACTGATGCAACAGTCTTAGATTTCCATAGCAAGCCAAGGACAACCTATCAGGCAGATGATAAGCCTTTGCTTTTTGCTGCTTGAATGAGACTGTCAAATAGTCAGGGTTTCAAGTATGATTATTTGTTTCAGAGGCGGGTGCCACTTCTAGAACTAAAAGATGGGACCTTTTTGTACTTCATTGGGTTCAAAGATCGACTGAGGGTATACATACCTTTTTTCAGGTCATGCCTAAGAGCTTTGATATGTTATCATTTTTCTTGGGACAAACACCTCATGGAACTTTCAGAGTAATTTTTTATTGCCTTCACTTTGAGCTTTGCAACTGTCAGGTTTCACAGGAAGATGGTGTGAGCTTTACAGCTGACTCATGTCAGCTGTATATGAGAAGGTCTAGCTAGCCCAAGGGTTTCAAACTCGCGTCATCACATTGTCATATGATGTATTGTGACTTTTTTCCCCTTCGCTAAACCAGGGGTGGGCGTGGCCACTATGTGATGCATCAGACCCTCGGGGTGCGAGTTTGACACCACTGATCTATCCTGAGGATTTTCCACCATTTCAAAAATACATAGCTCTTCCTACTGGTTGAGGCATCTGTACAAAAAGGCTTGTTAATCATTTTAAAACTTACTGCATTAAGGATTTGAATTTTATCGAAAATTTCTTCTTATATTTTTAATGAGGGGTATACAAATGTTTTTAATAAATACAATAAAAGAAATAAATGAATAAAGAGAGCAGGTAATGTGAGCTCTGAGTGAGGAATGTATTCAGTATAAAGTAATAAAACTGCTTTTCAGAAGATGCATATTGTAGTCCAGATTCGTAATAATGTAGCATACAAAATATCCTGTACTGATTTCAGTGGATAAATAAATGATTGCTCAGTTTATGTGAAAGTTGAATTATTTTTATGTTTAGATGTAAATAATTGATCCTGCTACTCACTAAGAATCTAGAATATTTAAATAATGTATTTCAGATATGTATAATGCGAATACTAACACAGTGCATTGATTTTCAGAGTGCAGTCAATCTCATTAGGACAAGGACAAGGACCTATTGCTGAAAGAATGATTAAGGATGCACTGAGAACAGGAAATTGGGTATTTCTTCAGAATTGCCATTTAGCTGTTTCATGGATGTTACCAATGGAAGAGCTCATTAAAACATTTACAGAGCCAGGTAAGTATTTTAAAATTATTTTTCTTTCTCAGGAATGCTTCATCTGAAAGAAATCAGAGTTGATTCAGAATTTAAACTACAGGGTCATGTTGGAGGTTGGGGATAGATTGCAACATTTAAAAGAAAGGTTGATGAAAGGTTGGTGATTTCCTTCTGAATATTTCAATCCTGTAATTTAATAGCTACTAACGTTTCTATGGGTATTTTACTTTTCTACTACAGTTCTTGATATTGAAACATTCCTGATAGAAGGTTTTACATGCCTCTTATTTTTAATGGCTATCACTTTTTTCACAAACATTAGCTCAGTTATCCTTGCAATAACCTTATAAAATGGAGCCTGATTATTATTCCCATATTGCTGAACAGTTACTGGAAAAAATAAGGTGACTTGGCAATAGAAGACAAGACTTGAATCATAGAATTTTTGTTCTTGGTTCATTTTCTGTTGAATAAACCAAACATAATAGGCAATTATATATACTCATGTCCAGAAGAAGACTGGTATGAAACTGTCTTGAGTGTTTATGGGAAAGATGGGATAGATATCTAACAAATACAAATACAAAAATAATCACTAGGAAAGTTTTAAATTATATGGAAAGGAATATGAAGAAGAAATCCTCATTTCTTTTTGCTGCAATAGTTTATTTCCCACCCCCCATCTTTTTATGTCAATACATTTATGTCATGTTGAGTTTACCTTTTAACCTCTGTCCTACAGTCTTGATTTCTTTGTGTTCTAATTGAAAGAAACCAAGTTATATCTCCTTGGGCCTATCATAAAAATGTTTCGCCCATGTACAGTAGTCCTTGACTTAAATCCAGTTGGTTAGCTACCATTCAAAGTTACAATAGACACCCCGAAAAGGTACTTATGACCCAATATCTCTGGTCCACCACCACCTACGGTTATATGACTGGATTTTGGATGCTTGGCAACCAACACACACATCAACATCTTGTAGCAACCCAGGGCTACATGATCTTGATTTACCATATTTTTGCCAGAAACTTTCCGTTTCAGGGGGAAAAACTGCTTAATGATTGCAAGACTCAATTATAACTTAAGAATTACCTGTATTATAGATGAAAGTGTATGCTTTGTTGCCTTGCCACATTTCAGAAATACATACAGTTTATGTTCCTCAGAGAAACATTCAGCACGAAAAAAATTAGAATTATTAGTTTTCAGATTGCTTCCCATGTTTAATTTTTATTTAATAGAAACAGCTGAAAAGTGAGGAATAGTAATTGGTGAGCAATGATCATAATAGTTTAAAATGCATTTTGTTTTGGGAACTGGCCTATTGACCATTTTTTCCTTCACAGCTAGAAAGCTCAGGTTTTTGATGAATTCAGCATTCCAAAAGGGACCATGAAGGAAGAAAGACCTTTGATGATCTTTCTCTCTCAAAACTTTTATTAAAGGATTTGTATACCAGCTGAAGGAGGGAATTTAGGTATGGGAACATAAAGCTTCTCCTAGAAACCTTCCTTTGGCTCTTGCAAATCTTACATTTTCCCAATATTAAAAAAAAGAGTCCTGAAACCTGGTCAGGGTTCACAGAAATTGTAACATTCCCCCTCTGCTCTGACATTGGAGTAGTCTCAAAGACCAGGGAATGAAATATAAAGCATTTTATGGTTTATGGTTTCACTATATTAGAAATGTCTTGTTTTATCGAAAGTATTAGTTTATACATACATATTATTAAAAATTGCATATTTTTCAGGTGCCGCTGTCCATGAAAGCTTTCGACTCTATTTGAGTTCTATGCCATGTACTACTTTCCCTGTTACTGTCCTTCAGAATTCTGTCAAGGTAGGGCTGATTTAAAAAAAAATTAAAATGGAAAATACAGTTGCAGAGTAAATTACTTTCAGCATACAGAACAAATTGAATTCACTGCAGCTGCAATTATCTGTTTTTGAAATTGCTTCCTCTTAGAAAATCAGCAGCATAAAAAAATAAGTATATTAAAAAAAAAGCCCAAACACCCTAACTGTTAGAACTTCCTTTGTTCCATCTAATTGTTTTTAGGTAACAAAATAGCATCAAAATCCAAAAGAGATTCTGTAGCAATTTATAACCTAAATGCAGATGGAACAAAGGGGCATGATGAAGTGGAAGAATTTATATAAATGCAATTACATTATTTAATTTATATTAAACGTTCATTTCAGTTGGTGAAGACTAGGGAAGGTTTATTTTAAAAAAAAGATTACGTTCTGCAATACCCAAAGCAGATATACTTCAGAAAGGGACACAAAGCAGCCACTGGATGCATTACCCTTTTTGTTTTAATTTTTTCCTTCACCCATCCTTCACTTGATAGCTGTTTAGGCTCATCCAAGGCTGCAGTGCATCGAATCTAATTAAAAAAACATTAAGTTCTGATGGACATAATTCATGCCCTCTTCAGAGTTATTGGTTATTCCATGAACACTGTTGTTTCCATACTGTAAAGGTGCAATAAGTTTAATTTTGAACTGCTTTATGAACTAAGAAGTGCCATTTTTCTAAAAATGGTGAAGATTGCTCCTGATGCCACTAGTACCTGTCCTGAGGGCAAAGCCTAGAAATGAATGAAGTTTTTATCTGCATGATCCAAAAAAGTTTCTCAGCAATTTAATATGAGACTGGGTGCTTTAACAGAATACAACCCTTGGTTTTGGATTGGTATTGATAAATGCCAGCTCTATCTGTAGTAAAGCCTCATCACTGCATAGTACAGTGATGTATGAATGAACAGACGTGACATGTATAATATTATTGAAAGCCTGGTTAGAGGTGTAAAAAAGATATAATTCTGTTTTGGGTTTGGGATCTATCAGCAACCCAGGCAGCAAAATCAGAAGAAATTTGTGGGAGGGGTGATCCCACTGGAGATCATGTCAATGACAAATTTTGCTCCTCCTCATGGTGCCTGAATATGTAATCTTTCTTTGAGTCTATACTGTAAGAACAAGCTAGGGCTTTCATTAGTGTGTGAACCAGCCTGCTGCCCATCCTACATGTCATTGCCAGAAGGGTGGTGCCAGGCTGGTTCCTTGTAGTGCTGTAGACTTGAACTTTTGTTCCCAGTGGAACAAAAGGTATGCAATCTAAAAATGGGGCACAGTGCTCTAAGTCCTTTGCTATAGTCAGTTCGCTGTCAGGTGAAGCTGCACTTCATTACTGCCATCAACAAACTCTGCAAAGGCAGTCGACAAATTAAGATGGCCTGTCCTTGGCAACTGATAGATCTGAATGCTTTCCTGGCACCATATGGGGATTTACTCAGTGCCTAGCACCTGGAATCTGATTGTAATGGAGAGATAGACAGTGTGCTGAACATGACTGCTTTCGAGCAGCCTCACTTCGGTTACAGATTCCCTGAATGCTTCTTAGTTTACAAAGAAATCCCAGGAAATCAAGCAAGTAAAGAGATGCGTACAGGGCTCATTTAAAAGACAACAAATAAAAAACATAAATGACAAATGCAAGACCATGTTTACTTATCTGTTGGTTTGTTTATTAAATTTACTTGTCTGTCACCCATCTTGTATCAAAACGACTCTGGGTGGCTTACAGCATTAAAACAGTAAAATCCTAACAGATATATATTCCTAAAATAATAAAAACAGAAATCACAATCAAAGTAAAAATTTTACCAGTAGTTATTAGATGGAAGGGGAAGAAACAGGGTTACTAACTGGGTTACTTACTTATCAACTGCAATGACTCACTTAACAACCATGACAAGAAAAGTCATAAAATGGGGCAAAATTCATTTAACAAATATCTCACTTAACAACAGGCTCAATTGTAGTCATAAGTCAAGAACTACCTGTATTTGAAAACAATAAAAACAACTTTATTGTATGAGTTCTAACTACAATTCCTCCATATTTATCATTCATGTAAGCAGAATCATTTTTTTCCTAGTATACAGAAGATAGCTTTTCATTTCTATATGCAACTTGGGATAAGTAATCACATATATTAACTTGGTTAAAAGCTGAGTTTTCCTCTGAGTAGAAAATACCATTTGCATACAGATAGCTACTAATTCATGCATTAACTTGACAACACAATGCACAACTGGAAAACCTAGTCCTGTAGCTGTGCAAATGAATAAATGCAATGAGGCATGATGTATGTGAATTACCACTGCTTCATAGCTATTTCATATTACATAATTTCATAGAAGCATCATAGGAATGCTATCTGGAAGTTGTTTACAGATATATTTGAAAATCAATTTGATACATGTGTGTACATACATTTTTCCATTCAGGTAACAAATGAACCCCCTAAAGGTCTACGGGCAAACATCAGAAGAGCCTTCACAGAAATGACTCCCACGTTTTTTGAGGAAAATATTTTGGGCAAAATATGGAGAAAAATCATTTTTGGCATTTGCTTTTTTCATGCAATTATTCAGGTATCTATTATTCTAAGAATATATTAAGTAATAATTAATAGTGATCATGTATGTTGTAGTGATGAGATTTTTTTATAGGCATATTAATATCAAGGATGTACAAAACTTATGGTTCTACTCCTGGAGCATTCTTCAAAATGTTCCTTTTATTCTCTCTGAAAACACATTGAATCAGTCAGTCTGGAAGTGAGTTGACTGTTGAAATAAATCTTCAAGGACTGTAAATTATTTGTGGTTTCTGGACATAGTCCTAACTTCTCCAGTTCTGGACTATTAAATCCCACAAACAGATAAATCACCTTCAGAATGGCCAGATTGTTTCAGATTCATCACTCCATTCTGAGGAATGGGTCACACAGGTAATTAACACTCATATATTAGCTCAGAGCAGTAGTGTTCATGAAGCCTACTTTATTCATTTTATTATTTACCTCAAAAATTTATCCATAATCTTTCTGCAAAACTCAGAAGTTCTAGTAACATTCCTCTGAGTTGTAGCCTTTGTGTTGCATGCAACCTTCATCATAATTTAAAAAACAGCCTGCAAACAATCAGTTCAGATCACTGGTGAAAGCAAACTGCACTTCCACTGCAGCACACAGCTTGGAAAAGAGAGGAAATAGTATCATGTGCATTCTTTTATTGAAGCATGAATTGTTTTTATATGATAAAAACAGAGGCAGAAGAAGCAAAAGCCTTAAAGGCATAGGCGGGCAGACCCTCAATACAGAGTTTGCTTCCCAACATCTTCCTTATGTCTCAATGTTTCTGTAGTTGTGGTGACAATCTATTTTCCTTGGGAAAGTGGCTTTGAGGCAAAAAGTAATTTGCTTGCCTTGACTAATGCCTTCTTATTTACTTCATAAAATTATCATCATATTAAACTTCCAGTAAAATCTTAGTCAATGTATAAATGTTTTCAGTTAGAGAAAATTTAAGATATTAAGTATCGGTTGGACTGGAAGATTTGCATTCCTGTTGTTGCATTCAGAAACATTTCTATTTAATTTCATCCAATCCAATTTATTGCTGTAAAAGAAAGGAAATATACTCTGTAAATATTTATGTAACAATTTGTTCATCTCAGTTGAAATTTCTTCTCCATTCCATTTTGCTTCAAATTCTCGTAGCTGTTTATGAGAAAACTAAGTATGAAGAATGTTGTAAAAACACCAAAAGGAGAATCCAAGTTTCTCATAGTAAAATATAAAATTTATAATATCTTCTGATAGTTAATATTGTACAATGAAATATTATAGACATTTATGGAATAGAAATCCATATCTACTTAGAAGTTTTATCTGTATTGAGTTACTGCCCATGTTTAATAAAGGGACACATTTTGAATTCTAAATACAAATATTGATGAAATACTGATTTCAAACTGAAATCACAAACTGATTTCAGTGGAATTCAGATACACTTCAGTTTCTCTGATCTTACCCACTGATTATAAAATGAAAATAACTATATCTAATTCTTGAAGTAGAATCCTTTCTCTTCTCCCTAAGATTAGAAGAAAAAGAAGAGGTATATTCCTGATCTCAACTTGGGTATGATCTATACGCTGGAAATGAGTCAGCCAGTGTTGAATATAAGTCTAGGGGCTGATTGAACTTGCACAGGGAGATCTGGATTTAAATCAGCTGTGCAACCATAGTGTGCCTTTGGATCAGCAATTCTCTTTTAGTCATAAGAGTTGTTGCAGAAAAGAGGTCTCATCCATACAGGCTGGACGTTAAAGGAAAAAGTTAGCCATTAATTTGGCCTTGGTGATTATATGGACAATTGCTTGCCATCTTGACCTGCATCTGTGTATAGTTCTCCCAAAGACATTTGAGTAATTTGAGTCATCTCCCTACCTTACATATTGTTTTCCCATTCTGCTTCACTCAGTCTTGATAAGCATGTTAATTTATGTAGTTTACTATTTGCTCATGAATCATGCATAATTATTTGAGTTTCTCCTTACTGAACAAGAGAGTAACCAGCCTTTATATGTCCAGGACTGATTTCTAACATTCAGCTTTCACCTCCATGTGTTTCCACAAAAAGACCCATTTTTAACCTTTCTAACTTTAAGTGTTGGAAAAGAAGTTTCTTGTTCCATATTAGTTGGTGTAAAGCTCTTAATTTTAAGTGTTTCTTCTAAAGCTTTAAATAGTTTGATTCTGTGCCTTGTACTTTTCTATTTGACAGCTAGTCTAATTGTCTATTGTACCTCACTCTCTAGTGGAATCAGTCCTTGAATAGATGTCCTCTCTATAAATGTTTCTGTCATTCTATAATCCCATTTGTAAAGGTTTTAGAATAGTCTTTCCATCTTCCTTTATCTCATTTGTCTCTGTTAGACCTCTTCTATGATTGAGCATTCCACCTTTGCTGTAAATTTTCCCGTGCTACCTCTCATTTTAAAAATATCTCTCATTTTTCTTGTTATTTTCCAAACATTGTTGACATTCCTGATTGAGATATCATTTTTGTCCTTACGTGTTTAACACTGAAAATCTGTGTTCAGACATCACACTTCTTTCTTGTTGCCCATGCTTTCATCCTCTGACTTTTGTCAAACACAACAGCTCATCCTGAAAGCTGTTTGGATCATTTCCTCTTTGAAAGTTGATGAATGATCTTTTCTGCTTTAATTTTCAGTGTTTCTTATTTATTTGAATTGGTCCTCAAGTTGTCCTATGCCTACGTTAAGCATTCTGAAATTGTTCCTTACATTGAACTTGAATTCTGACCATCTGTATTCTAGATTGCACATTGCTGCCATGTTACTTTCTTTGATTTTTCTAAGTGAAACCCATATTTATTTGACAACAATACTTAATAGACTTAATAGTTCCACAGTTTGCATCTGGAAGTAGCCTTGCAGACTGGATTATTCCTTCTCCATCTATTTCCTATGATGTAGTCAAATTGATTCTGATATTCTGCATATCAGTGTTTTCAGCAGGGCATTAATCTTTTATCCTGAAACAATTAAACTTCTGGGCATCAAAACTCACTGCATCAGAGATGCAGCAGCATCCTTAGAAAGAAGATTATATTCTATTCCTTTCTCCAAATGGTACACTAGAAAACTAGATGCATCTTCTGTATGTAGAAGAAGGAAGGTGAGAGAAATATAAAGAAACATCTAATTGCAGACATATTTAACAGTTTTTGTATTTTTGTGAAAATTGTTCAAAAATGTTTTCCCAAGATTTCTGGAACCAGGGAAAACAAGCCAGGTTTTCACTTGCTGTTTTTATTCCAGCTGTTGAAAATAGAATTTCAGGAAAGCTTTGATTTGTTTGCTAATCAGTGCATGTAGATATATATTATATAATTCTCCCTAGTTTCTTAATCACTGCCACTTCAGTTTGTAGCCTCTGGATCCCTAATGTTCCTCCGGTAATATAGATTTCAAGAGAAAACGAGGTACAGCTAGAAAAAGCAACTAAAGAGGAAATAGCTCTTTCATCTCATTCTTCTGAAAAACAGGAGCTATTTTATCAGTTTTCTAGGACAAATATATCTTCTGCTGATTCATTATCACAATGAAAATCTGATATAATCGCTAAATGAAATAAGCCACGGGAACCCATGGACTGAAATGGGGGAAGGGGGCCTATAGAAATTGTGAATAATTCTTACATGGGTTTTTATGGACTTCTTTTTTTTTGTCATGAAGTTCTTCAACACTGACCCCAAAAAATTAATTTTTCTAATCTTCAAGGAAAGGAAAAAATTTGGACCCCTTGGTTGGAATATTTGTTATGAATTTAATGACAGTGACAGAGAATGTGCCTTATTAAACCTCAATCTTTATTGCCAAGAAGGAAAAATACCCTGGGATGCCCTCACATATATAACAGGTAAGGTATCAGCTTAATAATTTTGTGACATCTGTACTTATCCAGACACATTACCTATCATAAATGTCTCTTGTAAGTGATTGGGGTCAGAGAGTTATTTACGTGAGATCAAGGACTTTGTGTTATCCAATGCACTTTTTAACCTTAAACATAAAAACAAAAACATAATCCTTCAATATGACTATCAGCTGGGAATTTTATTTGAAGTGTCCCCATAAATCTGTGTGATATCAAGCTGCGGAATTATGCCAACTTCTCTCAATTTTAAAAATAGCTCACCATAGCACAAAAGGGACTGTTTATGATAAATTTATTTATTATATATTAGGTCATAATCCCTAGCTCATAGATCCACTTACAAATTTATTTGAGGAATGGAATATACATGGTGGAATGTAGTCCAGAATCACAGGACGGAGGGGCTCTTCCCCAGGAGGCTAAGAGACAATGGAGTATCTGTTGGGCAAGATCAAGCCCTCCCTAGCAATTTACAGAACATATTTATAGTTATTGCAGATAATGGCTTTATGTAGGCAAACAAAATAAAGGAACTACTCAAAAGTAGCTCCACGTGTCGTTCTAGGTTCTTTGAGCATGATAATATCTCAGATAGAGTGGTCATAATGCTTTGCTGATCAAATGAATTTAAGAAGGTTTGTTTGAGATATTAAATATCCATTTTCAAGGCTTTCTGATTACTAATTATTATTCCACTGAGTTCACAATTATACATAACAACAACTTAGCTGCTGGGACAAGCAGAATTCTTTCCTGCATAGAAAAAAATATCTGGTGAGTATTGTTTGTATATATGTAGTAGTTTCCTAACATAATTATTAGTGTTACTCATAGAGCTACAGATTTCTTCTGTGTGTAATATATGCAAACCATTCTGCAATAAATTAAAATTTTCCAGCTGAAAAATTGAAAGCCTGAACTTGTCCATTTTGTCAGCAAATTCTTGATACAGAATTGTAATTTTTTTTTAAACATTAGAATGCAGGAGCTTCTACGGTTACAAGCATGAGGACAAATTATAACAACAATCCAGTTAAAATGAGCAATTAAAATTAAGCACGAAAATGGGTTAAACTATCAAGTTTAAATGTGTTTTACGGAATTCTTAAATACCAACAAGTTGTTTTAAGTCCATATCCATAGGGACTGCATTCTAGAGATCAGGGCAATTACAAAGAAGGCTCATCCCCTGGATTTTACTAGCAAAGCTACAGCAACTTTAGAAAAATTTCCCCAGTTACTTCATCATCTAGTAAAATGTGCTCTTTAAGAGGCTCTAAATATATAAACCAGCACGTTGTCTTCCCTATGAAATAAATTTGCAGCCAGTGAAGGTCTTTTAGTATAAGTGTAGCCTGACTGCTGGGTTCTGTGTTAATTCAGATTTCTAGGCTAGATTCAAGGGCATCACCTTACAAAACACACTGGAGTAATCAAAAAGCAAGGTGGCTACCAGTATTCTGTTTAAAGCCATTTTCTTCCAGGAAAAGGCATAATTGTCACATCAGCCAAAATTGATAAAATGCACTCTTAGAGAAAGCTCTGAGGAAACAGAGAGGGATCTGCATCTACAACAGGTCCAGACTGCATACGTCCTCTTTTTGAGGAAAATAAGTGATATAGAATAGGAAGGTCTATCATTTCCTTGGAGTTATGCCTTCTTCAATTATTACATCTATCTTATCTGAATTTGGTTTCAATTTACTTGCAGTTCACTCCAACTGCAAGAAATAGTTCAGGAGAGGCACAGTGTTCTGTCCTAGGCCACCCCAAAAAGCACTAAGTCAATTCTGAGTCCCAGCAAAAAGCTCTTTTATTACATTAATGTGAATTTATTTCATTCACAGTCAGCCTACAGCTCGGCAAACCGTCTTGCAAAGGTATACTAATTAACTCAGACCTTTATCAGTCCTGGAACGCTGCCCTGTAAAATTCCACACTCGTGCTGACAGGGAAGGGCTGGTTATACAGACAAATCTTCACGAGGCTGGAACAAACAGACGAACGAACAAATGAGTTGTTTCTTGCAAAAGCCCCCTCCCCTTTTGCTTCTCTTTTAATCCTGATGGGAGGGGGCATTCATTGTCTACCTGTGGCCTTACTCCCACGTTGACCCTGAGTTCTTAATGGTGTCTTCCTTTTGGCAGCTTTGCACATGTGCAGGCTAGGAACTGGTTCCAGAAGCTCCCCTGCCTCACTGCTGTCTGAGCCCAAAGGCAGCTGATGATTGCCAGCCTGCCCTGGCCCCATCTCTGCCTCTGATGCATTGAGACACCATTTAAAATCTACCAGAGAGATAGGAATGGATTTATTACAGACCACAGGTGGTCCTCACTTAATGAACTCAATTGGGGCGATCAACTCCACTGCTAAGCAACATGGTCATTAAATAAAACATTGTGTGACTCGCCTGATTTAACAATTAATCAGTGGAACAACTTGCCTGCAGAAGTTGTGAGTGTTCCAACACTGGAGGTTTTTATTTATTTATTTATTTATTTATTAATGGGACTTATATGCCGCCCCATCTCCGAAGACTCAAGGCTTACAATAAAAACAGACACAATAAATATTTAAAAAAGAATTAAATTAATGGTCCCAATTAATACAAAACTAAAAAACCGCAAATCTAAAACACCCCACCCATAGGTCACAGCCCGGCTTGGTCGAATAACCAGGTCTTCAAGTCATGGCGGAAGGTGCGGAGGTCAGGGGCCAAGCGGAGCCCCAGGGAAGTTGGTTCCAGAGTTCAGGGACCGCGACAGAATAGGCACGTCGTCGGGGACCGCCAGCCGGCATTGCCCGCTGATGGGACCCAAGGAGTCCCTGTCTGTGACTTCGTACAGGGCGGTTAGTATTCGATGTCGGCAGCAGTCTCTCCCTTAAATAATAAGGACCCATGTCATGTAGGACTTTGTATGTTAAAGTTAAAACCTTGAATCTCACCCGAGGGCAACCGCAACCAATGCAGGCAGCGAGGAGGGGGCTAACATGGGAGAACGGAAACTCCCATCACCGCCACCGCCGCCGATTTTGCACCAGCTGCAGTCTCCGGATGGTATGCAAGGGCAGTCCTAAATAGAGAGCGCTGCAATAGTCGAGTCGCGAGGTAACAAGGGCATGAGTGACTGTACGCAGGGCATCCCGTCCAGAAACGGGCGAAGCTGGCGAACCAGCCGGACCTGGGCAAAGGCCCCCTGGCGACGGCTCCCACCTGCTCCTCCAACCGAGCCGTGCATCCAGGAGGACCCCAGGTTCCTCGCCCTGTCCACAGGGGGCAACACCACTCCTATGGTCAACGATGGACATTCTAAGCTGGAACGGGATGCCGGTATGTACAACCACTCAGTCTTGGCCGGGTTGAGTCGAAGCATGTTTCCGTCCATCCAGATCCGCACGCATCCAGACAACGAGTCATCACGAGAGGGCATCACTGATCTGGTTTGGGGTGGAATATACAGTTGAGTATCATCCGCATATTGATGATACCTCACCCCAAAACCACGGATGATCTCACCCAGCGGTTTCATGTAGATGTTAAATAAGAGGGGGAGAGGACCGACCCCTGAGGGACCCCACAAGTGAGCCCTTGGGGACGACCTCTGCCCCCCTGCCAACACCGATTGCACGCCCTGCGAGGTAGGAGGAGAGCCACCGAAGAACAGTGCCCCCCACCCCCAGCCCCACAAGGCCGCAAAAGGATACCATGGTCGATGGTATCGAAAGCCGCTGAGAGGTCTAATAGGACCAGGACAGAGGAAAAACCCCTGTCCCGCGTGCCCTCCAGAGATCATCCAACAGTGCGACCAATGCCGTCTCCGTGCTGAAACCAGGCCGGAAGCCCGATTGGTACGGATCGAGGTAGTCCGCTTCCTCCAGGAAAAGCGGAAATTGCCGGGCCACCACACTCTCAACAACCTTCGCCAAAAAGCGAAGGTTGGAGACTGGACGAAAGTTGTCTAACACGGTCGGGTCCAGGGCAGGCTTCTTCAGGGGGCCTCACCACCGCCTCCTTCAAGGCGGAGGGAAAGACACCCTCTCTCAAAGAAGCGCTGACAACTGCCCGGATCCAGCCGCAGGTGACCTCCCTGGCGGCATAAGCCAGCCAGGAGGGGCACGGGTCCAACAAACATGTGGTGGAACTCAGGCCGATAATCCCGTCCACTTCATCCTCGAAACAGGATCGAACTCATCCCAAAACGTAATGGCCAGACTCTCCCGTATCCCGCTCCTCCAACCACTGCAAATCAGAGGACAACCCGCTCCGAATCCGAAGCGATTTTATCCGACAGATATTGCCCAAATTCTCAGCCCTTCCGCAACGGGTCCGCCCCTCCTCTGGGTGAAGAAGGGAGCGGTGACCCGAACAGGGCAGCTGGGCGGTTATCTGGACGCTATGAGAGCGGAGAGATAAGACTTTCTCGCCGCTCTCATCGCTCCCAGGTAAGTCCTAATATGGGCTCTTAACTGGGCTCGACGCCTGGGAGCTGGTGGCCCTCCACCTGCTCTCTAAGCCCCTTCGACGACGACGTTTCATCTCCCGGAGCTCCTCTGAATACCAGGGAGCCATTCGGGATCCACGGCGGTAAGGGGTCGATGGGGACAACCCTGTCGAGGGCTTCCGACGCAGCCCGCTGCCAGGCGGTCGCCAGATCTCGGCAGAGCCGTGAGTCAGGAAGAGGGAAGAGGCCCCAGCTCCATCTGGAACCGCTCGGTCCATAAGGCGCTGGGGCGGAACCACCTACGTGGCTCCTCATCCCAGCAGTGGGGGCGGCTCGTTGGAAGACCACCCGTAGGAGATAGTGATCAGACCATGGAACGGGCAAAGACGTAAAGGTGGTCTGCCCTCTGTCACTATGCCACCACTCAGAGACAAAAACAAGGTCGAGAGTGTTCCCCCCCTCATGAGTGGGGCCATGAATTAATTGGGTCAGGCCCATGGCTTCCATGGAAGCCATGAATTCCTGGGCCAATCCCCCACCCAGGGAAGGCAGATTAAAATCCCCAGGACTATAAGGCCTGGGATCTCCACCCACCCCCGAGAGGACGTCCAGGAGCCCAGGCAGGGTTGCTGTCACACAGCTGGGAGAAAGGTATGCAAGCAGCAAACTTTAAGAAGAGACTGGACAACCATAAGCGCATTGGGTTGTGTCCCAAAAATTGTAAGCTGCCCTGAGTCTTCGGAGAAGGGTAGCATATAAATGTAATTTAAAAAAAACAAAAAAACCCTCCATTTGTTTGAAATGGTATAGCATTTCCTGCCTGAGCAGGGGGTTGGATTAGAAGATCCCTCCCAATCTGTTATTCTATTATTCTGATTAGACACAAGCTTATAATTGTCCATCTCTGAAGAATCCAAAGCAAGGATGTTAAGTAAAGTTGAACAATTGCTTCTCTTTAAAAGTATTTCATCCTCGGAGAAGTATTTATATTAACTAAGGCATCTGTAATAACTTAACCAAAAATTACAGGCCAGTTTGGGGAGGAATCAAGAGGACAAGAATTAGAACATAAAGCTCCCAACAGTCTCTCCATTGATCCAGTCTACCATACAAGAAGGCTCCTAAAGTGTTTCTGTTCAACTCTGGAATGAAGGCACAATATTACTTATTTGTTTATTAGCTGCATTTATATATTGGTTTTATCTTTTAATATTTTATTGTACATTTTCCAGAGTCTTTCTGTGAGGAAAATGGACAGTTCTTAAATGATAGATAGATAGATAGATAGATAGATAGATAGATAGATAGATAGATAGATAGATAGATATATAGACAGACAGACAGACAGACAGACAGACAGACTGACTGACTGACTGACTGACTGACTGACTGACTGACAGACATGGACTGTATGCTATGCTTTATTGAAACTAAGTTTTCAAATCTCTTCCTTTTGCATTCTATCATCTGCCCTCTTGCTTCCATTTCCACAGTTCACTGACGTACCATGGGCCACTCTTTTTAGATTGTCTGAAAAGGATATTTAGAACAACACAAGTAATAAAATCATTGGTGTTTGCCTCATCCTTATATACTGCCATACGTGCATTCAATATGAGCTAGTTCTCTCACAGATATTCTGCAAAGGGAATATTCTTTAGGATTACGGCCATGCATCTCCCAACTGACTCATTTCTCTGACCAGCTCAGATACTAAGTACAGGTAGTCCTTGACTTACGACCATAATTGTCACTGGAATTATGATCATAAATTGTGCTGGTTGCTAAGTGGATTGCCATGTGATCATGCCCAATTTTAAACCTTTTTTTGCGGCATTCATTAAGTCAATCACTACAGTTGTTTATGCCATGGTTAAGCAGTGATTGTTAAGTGAACCATTGTTCCCAATGGACGGTTTTTGCCAGAAATCAGAAATAAACTGATTTTAAAAAGTCATAAATTGCAATCACGAAACCATGGGATGCTGCAGACTGCCATAAAAGCAGGCCAATTACTGAACACCCAAATATGATAATGTGAGGGTCCCTGCCATGGAACATCAAGTCTGGGTCATTAATAGGCATCATAACATCAAACAGTACCTGGCTTTAAAGAAATCTGGGCCCTTACTCTGCTCAGTTTAATTTCTTCTGCAATTGATTTATTCTGTTTTATTTTGGTTTTGCTCACATTACAGATCATCAGAAGAGATGGAAAGAGAACTTATTCTTAAATGTTAGCCTTCCTTCAACAGTTATAGTGTGTTAGCCTGCCAAAGGCAAATAGTCTTTTCTCTACTACTAATGTATTTGCCAGTCCTGATTTAACTGAGACAGACCCTCCCTCCTTCCATGTACTAAAACTAGATATACCCAGCAGATAAACGAGTACTTAAAAACAAGAGGAAACCCCTTTTAAAGTATAAGTAGGCTCCATGTTATTACCCTGTAATACAGAAATCTCTATGGATCTGTTTTAAGTGATCTGACGAGGTTAAGTGTCTGAAAAGGCTTGGTTTTTGCTCCTCTTCAAGAATATTTATAAAGTAGCCCTTCATTTGAAGAAAACAGCACAATTGGGAACTGAATACGTGGATATGATTGGGTAAATTGTAGGAATGACACACAAATATGATTTTTATATGAAGAAAATTAGTCACCCCATCAGCCAGATGTTTAGATTTGATCTGGCATTTTTATCCACCCATAGAGTTCTTCCCAAAGATTATATAATGAAATCATTGTTATTTTAATGAATAAAGTATTATTATTATTATGGGAGAAAAACATGATGTTCGCCTTGACTTGTGGATGAAACACAAACACATGTAATAAAAATTAGCATTAGACTCTTACTATGATTTCAGTCTCAACAGTTTTCCTGGCTGTTTCAATACATTTATTACCCAGAGCTCGATGTGCTGGCACTCTCAGCTTCACTATTGTTAATGTGTGGCAGGGCCAGCAATATACTTAACGCTGCAGTTCAGTGAAAACTGCAAAGTAAGTACAACTTTGTATATTTATGAAGTTATTACAGTTGCCATAAAGCCCTAAAAGGTTGGGTATTGTTTCAACTAAAAGCTTTTAAAAACAATTTCAAAATCTGACATGAAATAGTACTACTGGTATCTATTACGTTTATCATTTTGACTATATGTTTCTATTTAAACAATAGAATAATCTTGGGTTTTTGTAACCCAAATTTTACACTGAAGCTTGCCATAGTTAAAGAAGAAAATTAGTCACAAAGTGTTATAAGATACACAGGTATCCATATTTTACACTTTTTTTAACCAGGTATGGCACATTATTTAATTATACATTAATCAGCCTGCAAATATACAATTTTGCATATTAACCAATTATTAAAATTAATCTTTTGTTATACAGAATTTGATAGTCTGGCATTTTGCACATTTCTATTGATGTAGCTAGGGGAAATTTAAATGCATGATAACACCAGTTCAATAATTATTCAGAGAAAATAGAGCTAAAAATGTGTTACATTAAACATAATGAATGATGAGATCATTTGTAAAACAAATAATGTTGCAGGGGAGATTACATATGGAGGACGAGTTACAGATGCTTGGGATCAAAGGTGTCTTCGCACAATCCTAAAGAGGTTTTTTTCTCCTGAAACTTTAGAAGAAGAGTATAAATATTCTGAATCAGGTAAATACATTTTAAGTTGCCGATATCTGACATCAGTAAAAGCTTCTATTAAACTGATTGCAATTGCTCAATAATTCAGTTGTGTGAGAAGAATAAAACTGGTATTGCATTCTTCCCTGGAATGGTTATTCTGAGCAAGAATACACAACCTGAGGTGTATTGGCCACCTGTCACATATAAAACCTTGAATATGTTCACCAGAGCATCCTCAAAAGAACTTACCAAGCTATAATTTTCAATGACAGAAAAGGAAAAAAATTAAATATGTGGGTAATTGATTCCCTTAAAAGAATGGACATAATCTTATAAAAATCAGGTATACCTAATTTCATTTTAAATTAATACAATTTCAGGTATTCAGCGGTACATTTCAGATTCTTATGATTTAATCTGTTCCTTAAGTGGCTGCAATATATTCTTATTCACCCCTAACTTCTCAGGTGCCATCTATCCTTATCTCCATCCATTTTGTGCTCATGGTGATTTCTATATTACAAGGAATTGGACATCTGTTAGGACGTGTTCTCTCTCAATTTCTTAAAATCTGAATTGTTATAGGTATCAGCAGGTGGTTGTTTCTCTGGATTATTCCCAGTCTAAAAAAGGCAAGATCTTCGGATCATGCAGCTGCCATTTTTAAAGCTTTCCCTAAATTCAGAAAAGCTAAACTATAAAGGTAAATGAAGAGAAGCATCTTAGAATTTCGGTGGTTGAATTTCTATATGTTCAAATATAGACAATCTTGCCCTTGTGATGCAGTGTTTCCTTCTGTTCCTTTCAAGGTCGACTGCAGTAGCTCCTTTTGCTGGTGAGCTAAATAGAGCACACCGTCACAGTACAATGGTTTATTAGTTCTGCGTATGGCAAATGCATCGCCAGCATCCTTATTCCCAGACTTTTGAGTGCGAATGAGTGATGTCTTCTAGATGAGGATGTGATGTTACTTTACTCAAGTTCTCCTTTCATACCTACTGATTCCAACTGTGTTTTATCTCAGTTTTACCTTTTCTTGATCAACCTTTCCCAATATGTGATTAGGTTCCAATTTTTTCAAATAAAAGCTTCCGGAAAAACTCTACCTACGTATCTACAATACGTTGCAGGAGCTTATTTTTATTCCCTACTGCTCTTTTTGCTGAGATTATTTCGCAGTAGATCCAAAACAGTCTTCTTTAAAAGTAAAAAAAGATTGAATCTCTCGCATACTGTAGTTAGACATTTCTAAGACATTTCGCATTGTATTGGGGGCACCATTATTAGCAAATAATGTTTTATTCAGCTATTTTAAATTATAGTCGTCCATTAGTGGTTTCTTGATGAGCTCAAGACAACCTTTGTTTTGCTTCGCTAACTTGCTTTTTCAGGAGCAGTACTTGTTTCCTAAGAAGCAAGTTGTTGATGAAAAGCATTTACAGAGAACGGGTGTCTTTACTGGTGTATAGAGGGAACATTTAGGTATAGGAGCCACCACTTGAATAATACAAATAGGCAATGATTACTGCAATTAGTGCTACAAAATGTCTGTATTATTCAAATTCACACTATTCAAGGTGATATTTCTATGGAAAATGTGGTAATTGGTTCCAGCTCAACAGAAAGATTTTCAGCATAATTTGTTTATATTTATATTAATGAAATATTACAGTGAAGGACAAAAATAATATAATTTAAATGTATGGTTAGCAAAGTCATAGAGTAGTTATAGCAGGGGTGGCGAACAAGTTCGACACAAAGAGCCACAATTTTAAACTGTGAGAGTCAGAGAGCCACACCACGCAGTGACCTGCCAAAACAGACAAACACTCACACAAAAGCATATAATTTTAACAATAATATATTAAACACATAATATAACATGCTCAGTCAGGTGTTTTTTGTTACTTTGTTGGAGTGATAGGATGATAATCTCAGTGGGATTTCTGGCATCTTTTGTTTTCAGTAATCTTCTGCAAATCAGGTTTGTATTCAGTTGTAGCCACTGGAGCAGTTCCTTTAGATGAGTGTCAGTCAGAATGGACCGGTGCTTTGATTTCACGTGTTTCAAAGTAGAAAACAGCTTCTCACAGACGTATGTTGATGAGAACATAGACAGCAGCTTGAGAGCGGCTCTTTTTACACACGGGTATTTTTCAGTTGGCACAGCTCTCCAAAACGTAACATAGCCTTCCTTCAAAAGAGATTTCAGTCTATCGTCCTCGCGTAGCTCAATCATTTCTAGTTCACTCGCTGCCTCATCAGTAACAAGTGGGGTTTTCAGGCAGTCGGTGTCAGCATTAAACGGGTCAATGAGAAAAGTGATCTGTGGTCTTTTTTGGTCCAAGTCCTCAAACCGCAAAGTAAACTTCTCTTGCAGTTGTGTAAGTTGTTTCACGTATCCAGCTATATCTGTTTTAACACCGGTCTTCTGCAGGGTGCTGCGCAAAGAAGGAAAATGGGATAGATTGCTGTTTTGAATGTGTGCTTTAAAAAGCTTCAACTTGTTTACAAAGGAGAATACACTTTGTGTCAGCTCAGGAAGAGTTTTAATTTCCCCTGTAGGTCCACGTTTAGTTTATCCAAGTGTGAAAGCATGTCCACTAAAAATGCCAAATCCATAAGCCACTCGGTGTCTGAAAGCAGAGGATACGTTTTGTTCTTCTCTGCCATAAACAATTTTACTGTTTCCAAAAGCTCAAAAAGCACGAAACTACTTTGCCTCTTGAGAGCCATCTCACTGCGCTGTGCAGTGGCAGGTCACCGGGCAAGTCTTCGTCAAGTTCTGCAATGAGGTTCTTGAATTGCGGTGATTAAGGGCGGCGTACGGATGTAGTTCACAATCTCCATCACAGGCTTCATAACGTGGTCTAAATTCAGTGTTTTGGACACAAGTTGCTCACGATGGATGATGCAGTGGAAGTTCCAAAATTCAGGAAAGGCGTCATCACCTTTACAAAGACCCACAAGTCCATTTACTGAGCCAATCATCGATGGTGCTCCATCCGTGACTATTGCAGTGAGTTTTTCAAAAGACATATTCGCTTTTTAAAACGGCAGTCATTGCCTCTTTATGTCAGTGCCGCGAGTTCTGTCTTTTAATGCGACAATGTCGAAGCTCTTCTTTAATCACGCAGTCCTCAGAAACCATTCGCGCAAATATTGCCAACTGTGGCTTGTCTTGTATGTCGCATGACTCGTCTAATGCAACACTAAAATAAGCACATGCGTTCAAGTCTGCATGTAGATCTGACTTAATCACATTATTTATGTCTGCTATTCTGGTTTCAACTGTGTGCCGTGACAGCTGGAGATCATTGATGGAATCTTTGAGTTTTTATTGTCTGGGGCCAAGGTTTCAATTACATCCAAAACACTGTTTTAGAAACTCCCCTCATTGTATGGTTTTTAGCACGGGCAATGTTCCACGCCACTTTATAGGATGCAAGGGTCACAGTTTCTCCATGCTTGGTTAATTGCTGAAACATTTGAGACTGTCTTTTACCTGGCTTTTCAAGGTGCTCAATTTTTGCTTGTAGTTCAGTATCTTTGGGCAATTCCTTGTCAATATTAGCATGGAGAGTGCTAAAATGACGCTGAAGATTTGAAGCCTTAAAATGTGATATCATAGTATTGCATATTAAACACAGCGCTTTCCCATTCCATTCAATAAAGAAAAAAGCATCTTCCCATTCTTCCAAAAATGTCCTGTGTTCATCTTCATATTTTCGTTTAGCTTTGCATTTTGCCATTTTGAGTGAGGGTAAAAATCCTGCAGTGATGGTGAGGGTGTGCTGCGTCCTCCACACTAAGAACAAACGGCAAGATATGGCACAACATGTGACACACGTGTCCCCCGCTCGCTGGCCCGTGCAATTGTTCCCGAGGGATAGGAGACGGGATGACGCAGCCTGGGGGCGGGACTACGCGCTCGGAAATCTCTCCTCGGAGATCCCTCCTCAGAAGCAGCATAACAAAATCGAAACTTGGCAAAGAGCCACAGTATACAAACTAATGATAAGAGGCAAAGAGCCGCATTCCTTTTGGCCGGAGCGCGCGTGCTCGAGAGCCGCGTGTTCGCCACCCCTGAGTTATAGAAAGCAGTATTTTTTTTAAAAAAAAAATTCTACCGTAGATTCAGTCATTCCAACATGTCCTATTTTTAACGTTGCTAAGACCCTGTTCATGTTCAATTGCATCAAATTTTTGGTCTAATATAATAACAAGCATCTTCTTTTTAAAACTTGAACTGTTTTCCTCTGACACAATTTTGTTTTTCTCCAATTTGTGCCCATGAAGATTAACAGTATCTAACAACCCACCCCACAGCGACAACTGTGTATGTGCTTGCACCCATGTTAACCTTGCATTGACTCAATTTTGGGTCACATTAAGCACAACTTGGTATCAATTTACAATTCACACTATGTTGAATATTGCTTTATTGGAACTTGCGTTAGTCGTGATCTACCTGTATACAGAGCAGGGAATGGTCACCAAGACAGGCTCAGCAAAATGAGAAGTCCTTTGCGTGCATTTCATACATGACTAGCAGGATGAAGTTGTACAGAATCTTCAAGGCTCTTGAGATTGATAGGAATACGTATATGAAGGTCAGTATTATTTCATTTTATTGAAGAAATCTCATGTGCCTGCTTTGAAAATCACTGGAAGCATACAAGCATTTGATTTTACCATGCTATTGTTATATAATTATTTTAGAGCTGCATGTTGAAATTATTAATAGAAATGTTCCAATCCAGTTCATTAGAAAGCCTGCTGGCCGTACACATTCCCACAATTACTACATATTTTACAAGCTGTAGTAGAAGTACTTAGTGTCTATTAGATTATCTAAATGTAATGTGTAATGCAAATATAAAGCTCTGGAAATTTCTGAAAGGCTTGACGTACCCATTGGTCTTTTAATCCCAATAGATGCATTCTGTCTTTTAAAATAGTCAAATATAATCTTATAACTGGGACCTTAACATTTGTTTGCCCATTTCCATTGGTTACCAGGAAGAAATGTGCAGCTTATCTTCTTATGAAGCCTTCATTTGCTTCCCCTGCTTATTCTCAGTCGAGCAAAGCACATCTGTGTCATAACTTGCTGTTTCTGATCTAATCTCAGTTCATTTGGAAACGGAACAGTTATATCTCATTAACAATATGAAGAAAGCTATATTCTTTCCAAGCCATCCTCGTGAATAGTTTCCCTAGTTTCTTATGGTTTCATTTGCACTCATTGCAGTTTTCAGGTTTTCATTGTAGTTCATTTCTGGTCTTGTCCTTCAGAGCATTTGCATTGATTTCATCATCCTACTCTTCCTGCTAGCTGTTGAGTACAACCATGATCTGATTTTCCCTGGCATTAATGCTCTGCAAATTAAGAATGTATTTCTCTACAAAAAAAAAACACCTTATTCCATGCTGTTAGCGTGGGTGATCAGGTAATTCACCTTTTTCCTCCTGTCATTAGGATGCATGTATCTATGTGTATATCTATCTCAATCGGGAGTGTTTCAGGTACTAATTTGAGCCTGAACTGCCCAAGCGTCTCCATCCTCATAAAACACAATCAGAGAAAATGTTAACGCTATTGGTCTTAATTAACATCACTACCAAGCATAGTTTGTACCCTGTCTGAATAGGTTCTGTGCTCTTTCTCTCTTAATCCCAAAAACTGGGGAAAATTCAGCCCTTGATCCACTCTGCTTTTCATTCTCTACATGCATCCAGTGGTTTTCTCTGGGCGGGGCGGGAAATGAAAACTGCTGAAACTTTCTTGAGACGCTCCTCCACAGTGCTTAAAAAAATAATAACTCCCCAAGGGCTCTGGAGAGCTTGTGCCTTTCTTTCCCAGGGCCTAAAAATTCTGTTCTCTTACTTTTATTCTCCCAATTAATTGTCTACCGCGATACCTGTTTTTGGTTTTTCTACTACCCTAGACATTTTAAAAATCCTCCCCCACTTTCAATCTGTTTTTTAAAAATCCTTTTGAATCAGTCTTCACTCCCGCCGGGACCAATGTCTGCAGTTTTCTTGGCAAGATTCCAGAAGTGGTTTGCCGCCTTCCCAGAGCTGAAAGAATGACCAAAAGTGCCCAGCTGGTTTGTATCTAAAGCAGAAGACTAGAACTGACAGCCTCCTGGTTTCTGGTCTGGTGCCTTAACTGCTACCCCAAACTGGATCTCCTCAATCTTATTTAGTCTATCTTAGAGGTTGACTTTCTTTGCATGCCCAAAGGACATGTTTTAGCATGTCAATCCTTCTGAACAGCTCAGGTGAATTAACACTATCTCCAGGGGTGGGATTCTGACGGTTCGGTCAGGTTCAGACAGCTCCGAAGATCAGCTGGGAGGGAACCGGTTCACTCTGACAATCATATGGGCTCGCCCGCCTGCTCCTGCACTGTACTGACCTTTATCGTCCCAGCTGATCAGCGCAGAAGACCGGATTGCTTCTTCACAGATGTGTTACTCCCCCAAAGTAACATAGCAGGTAAGGATTTTTGCATTGCTGTTCATGCACACACAGTGCATGTCAGGCGTACACGCACACAAAGCACACAAACACTGAATTGGTTGCTATACCGGCAGCATCCCACCCCTGACTATGATAACTTTTAATAATTGCCTTCCTGTTTTGAAATCAAAACTCATCACTTTTCTTAGCCAAACTTCACTTTACACGATCAGAATGCTATATACAGTATATAAATATAAAATATTTGTATGCATTTAATGTTAATGTTAATGAACAGTTTAATGTCCTCTAAGTGTAAGCAATTATTTGCTAATTGAAATGTATTATTTTTTTCTTATTGGTTTAAAAAACATCTACACAAATAGTTTATTTGTCATCAATTCAACCAGAATACATTCCAAACAAATTATGTACATTATTTCTAATTCACAATGGTAATTTCAGCAAGTTTTCCTTCTCTTTACCACCCTCGTAGCTGTGCTGCCAACACCTTGTAATTAACTGTTAATGTCATTCTATTCTATGTACTAAAACACAACCAAAAACTCCCCAAAGAATTTTTTTTTTAATTACATTTATATGCCGCCCTTCTCAGAAGACTCAGGGCAGCTTACAGTTTTTGGGATATAACCCAATGCACTCAGCAATAGCCTTCATTCCATTGTATATGCCTGCTTATTACTAAGCGGCATTTTTACAAAGTCAGCTTATTGCCCCCAACAATCTTGGGTCCTCACTTTACCTACCCCGAGAGGATGGAAGGCTGAGTCAACCTTGAGCCTGGTGGGATTCGAGCCTGCACTAATTGCAGGCAGCTGGAACTTAAGTGCTAGGCATTTAACAGCCTGCACCACCAAGGCTACTTAAATTTAAAGTAAGCATTTTAAATTATTTAAATCGCTTACTAGGGGAGATGCTCTCCTCAAGGATGCTTACCCAAAATCCACCTCCAATTGAGCTGTTTCTATTTCTCTTAAGTTTTTTTTAAAAAAAGAACTTCAAACCCTAAATAAATTTGATTAACATTGCTTGTATTTGCTGTCTTGTTTGTTGCTCTTTCTATGTATTTAACTGAGTTCTGATGCTTTATCTAATTGAGCTTGGAATATTTTAAAGTTATTTGTTATTTCAAATAACTTTAAAATATTCTAAGCTTATATAGATAAAACACCAGAATTCAGTTAAATACATAGAAAGAGCAACAATCAAAATAGCAAATGAAAGCAATATTATTTGTTGTTTCAAATAAGCTCTGTACAAACAGCGTTCCATATTAATATGTTTTATGTACTCTTTCATAAAACAACAAATATTGCATTGTAAAGCAATAAAGGAAAATTATGAAGGTATTATAAAATACTTAGCCAATTTTTAACGTAGATTTTTGGGAAGTTATTTTTCTGATATTTGAAGTCATAACTTTAGGAAGATCTAGTCTGACACATATCATGTAGAGTGGTAGAAAGTTTTCTGAAAGCTAGCAGTATGATATTAATTATTAAAGTTGTATCTACATAAAATTGCATCGTATAGAATGTATGAATTTGTTATTGTGTTTGTCTTTTAATAAGTTTCTATTTCTTTTTAATAAAACAGGAATATATTTTGCCCCTGTGGCTGACAGTTTGCAAAACTTCAAGGAATATATTGAAAACCTTCCCTTGATTGATGACCCAGAAATATTTGGAATGCATGAAAATGCCAATTTAGCATTCCAGGTGCGAATATACGCAAAATAAATGTTCAAAACTAATTTAAGATAAATTGCGTTTTACAACTCAGTACAAAAGGAGGACTTTAGTAGTGGTTAGTCAGTTGCACAAAAATAACAAGCAGTAATTGTTAAGTATTCAGGATTGCTAAAAGGTGTCCATCCCTGAAATGTTACCAAAATAATTCTGTCATGTAAAAGGGTTTTAGTTATTTTAAAACCTGTTATGATGTATGCTATACATGTTTCATTACCAATAATATTTATACCAATAATATGGCTATATCAATTTAATTTTTTTCTTAATAGAAGAATAACTTCAAACTTACACTGTCAACCTGCAGCATTCTTGTTAAATAAAACTGTGCTCTCTAACATCTAATGCAGTTTCTCTGAGGTTATTTTAAATCATTCTTTGAAAATCATCTTAATTATTCTCAATGGAATGACCAACATTTTAAACTCCACCATCTCCTAGTTCTCTTGGCATGGCGCAGGTCACCTTTGCAGTTGGCAGAAATCTGCAAACAGAACAAATTCATTCCTGCAGTCTAAAATACAAAATCTTAGTTCAAGGGTAAGATTTCCCTGGGAGTATTTCAGGTATCTGCCATCTGTTATAGTCCTTGTGTTATATTAACATAATAAATTATTATGGTTGATTGCACAGTCAGACAGATGTTTAGACTGGATTTGGTATTTTTATCTACCTATCAAGTAATATTAGGTACACAAAAATGTGAAATCACTTCTGCCAATTCTTTAGTTGATGTTGGCCTTCATATGCACCAGGTTCTTCCCAAGAACCTAGGATGTCATAAAGTATCTGCAGCATGGCCTTTTGAAATTGACAGATGAAAATTTCATCAATGCTAAGTGCTCAATTTTTGACTAATTTTTCAGCTCCATTTTTGATACTTGATAATTTTACAGGTGTTCCAGTGAATTATTCTGATAACTGTTATGTCATTGTTTATAATCAGTTTGTGTGATCTTCCTACACCAGTTGAATATATGATCTACTTTTCTTCTGTTTCTTTACATAATCTGCACTTTGAACCATTTGATGATTTTTCAGTTCTGACTTTGATTGCATTACTTTGAATAGCTTGCTCTTGGGCATCCAAAAATCAAGCCGTTGGTTTCATTTTTTTAATGTTCTGCCAGGTTATGGACAATTTTTTTAAAAAGTTTGAGAAGAAAGAGGATAAGGTAAAACCTGACAATGGCTTACAATTGGAACATTAAAAAAGAAACGGAAGGTTTGATTATGGGTGCACAAGCTAGCTGAATTAATGCAAACAAATCGCTGGGAACATAGAGTTGAAAAAATAGTTCAGAATGAACAGGTTAAAATATTGTAAGATTTCCAATATAAAGCCTTGACTTTAGATTTAACGGTGGCTGAAAAGAAGGATTTTGGATAATTAATGTAGCAATATCAGAAGACAGTAGAATTGAAGACAAAGAATTGGAGAAGAACACAATGTATAAAGATCTGAAAATAAAAATTGAAAAATTATGGCTTAAACTAGCTGCAGTGGTCTCAGTTGTCATGAACACACTGGGTGCCATAGCAAAAAATCTTGGACAATACTTAGAAAATATGTACATTGATAAATTTCCCATCTGTCGATTACAAAAGGCCACGCTGCTTGGATTCACTGCTATGCTACACAGTCCATTTCTGGACCGAGATGCCCTGCGTACAGTCACTCATGCCCTTGTCACCTCGCGACTCGACTACTGCAACGCTCTCTATTTAGGACTGCCCTTGCATACCATCCGGAGGTTGCAGCTGGTGCAGAATGCGGCCGCGTGGGTGGTGATGGGAGTTACCCGATTCTCCCATATTACCCCCCTCCTGCGCGGCCTGCATTGGTTGCCGGTTGCACTCCGGCTGAGATTCAAGGTTCTGACTTTAACATTCAAAGTCCTACATGACATGGGTCCACAATATTTAAGGCAGCGGCTCCTGCCAATATCGAGCGCCACCCGCCCCGTACGGGCACATAGGCAAGGACTCCTCGGGGTCCCGTCGGCAAGTCAGTGTCGGCTGGTGGTCCCCCGGCGACGAGCCTATTCTGTAGCGGTCCCCGACTTATGGAACAAACTGCCTCTGGACCTCCGTCTGGCCCCTGACCTCTGCACCTTCCGCCGCAATTTAAAGACCTGGCTGTTCGACCAAATCGGGCTGTGATTACCTCACCAGGGGTGTGGGATAATTTTAAGTATTTTAATTTGATTTTAATTTGATTTCATTGGGCTTCAAAATTGTTTAATTTTTTTTACAATAATTGTTGTATTGTATGTTTTAACTGTGAGCCGCCCCGAGTCTTCGGAGATGGGGCGGCATATAAGTCCAATAAAATAAAATAAAATAAAATAAATATCTTAGGTTTCTATGGAGATTTTCAGTCATTCAGGTCATGGTTGTCCCAAAGATGCTTTTCAAAAGGCAAGTGGAGGGTTTTTTTTCCTTGAAGGCATTTCACTTCTCATCCAAGAAGCTCCTTCAGTTCAAAACTGAAACTCCACTTGCCCTTTGAAAAGCACCTTTGGGATAACACCCTAGGTTCTTGGGAAGAACTTGATGTGTATGCAACCAACACCAGCTAAAAGACTAACATCTATGATTTCACATTTTGTGTATATAATGATGGCAATTTATTATATGCTGTCTGACTCTCAGCAACTTAAAATATTTAAAAATAAGGAGCACTGCAAAACTTTTAAAAAAACTGTGCAAGACAAAAAAACAGGAGCAAATAAAACTCAGAGGGGCACTGAAAGGAAGAAAGAACTTGAGTTTTTCCTCAAAACAAGATATATTATCCTACTGTAAATCATTTTATTTTCTCTAAAATGTTTCCAGTGAGGAAATGGAGCACTAGACAGAAAAACATATAGTAAAAACACAGGGTTATAAAGAGTTTATTTTAATGGTGTTAGTTTGGGTAATGAAACGTCTGCAAGAAAACAACAAAGCTCAGAGAGCACCAAGGACCCTTCAACTCATTTCATCTTGTGTATGATCATCTCATTTTTAAAATTTCCAAAGCAAATATCGAAATCGGTTACTTCAAGACTGAGGAATTAGCCCCCTCCTGCGCTGCCTGCATTGGTTGCCAGTTGCGCTCTGGGTGAGATTCAAGGTCTTAACTTTAACATACAAAGTCCTACATGACATGGGTCCTCATTATTTAAGGGAGCGACTGCTGCCGACATCGAATACTAACCGCCCTGTGCGAAGTCATAGACAGGGACTCCTTGGGGTCCCGTCAGCTGGGCAATGCCGGCTGGCGGTCCCCCGACGACGTGCCTACTCTGTCGCGGTCCCCGACCTCTGGAATCAACTTCCCTTGGGGCTCCGCCTGGCCCCTGACCTCCGCACCTTCCGCCATGACCTGAAGACCTGGTTATTTAACCAATCTGGGCTGTGACCCTCGGGAGGGGTGGTTTTAGATTTTTGGATTGATTTTAAGTTTTGTATTTGTAATTGTGTTTTGGGACTGTTAGTTTAATTCTTTTTTAAGTATTTATTGTTGTTGTTTTATTGTGAGCCGCCCCGAGTCTTCGGAGATGGGGCAGCATATAAGTCCCACTAATAAATAAATAAATAAAACTGGTTTTTTAAAATATTAGTGTTGGTTGATGGTATATCAGTCATTATAAACAAATGAAAGATATCATTAGCTTAAAGCTCAACATTTTGAAAAACATTTCACAAGATGTACATTGTCTAAGAAATTGTGGCCATTCAGACCAAGCAAAGGGGTTTATAAAAATATTTTGCTGGAAAGTAATTATATAGAACCATTAAATATGAATTCAACCTTCATCATTAAGGCTACCATTAATGCTATATTTTAAAAAGTTGCTGTTTCATTAAGTTAAAAATATGTAGATGGATTGACTTTCTTCAACTGAAAGCTTTAAAATTGTTTACTTGACTGTTTACTTGGTGGTGCAGGCTGTTAAACACCTAGCACTTAGTTCCAGCTGCCTGCAATTAGTGCAGGCTCGAATCCCACCAGGCTCAAGGTTGACTCAGCCTTCCATCCTCTCGGGGTAGCTAAATTGAGGACCCAAGATTGTTGGGGGCAATAAGCTGACTTTGTAAAAATGCCACTTGGGGGGGCCCAAGAAGCCCTAGTAATAAGCAGGCATATACAATGGAATGAAGGCTATTGCTGAGCGCATTGAGTTGTGCTCCAAAAATTGTAAGCCACCCTGAGTCTCCGGAGAAGGGTGGCATATAAATATGAATTTAAAAAAAAAGAATCAAAATGAGAAACCTAATATGAATGCATTTTATGAGGAGTTTCAAAGACCAAACGGGAAAAATATATTGTGTGATGGTTTTCACATGGAACCATTTTTTTATGATTGAAATTTTCAGCTTGATAAAGAATTAGTGTGCTTTCATAGTAATGGTGAAATTAAACAAATAGCCAAATTTATAGAAAGAAATATTTCAATTTTAAGTGCCAGCTATTTTAAATATGGGCTTCTAAAAATTAATACCTTTCATATTTTCTTTTTTTATATAGCGAAAGGAAACTAATACTGTGATTACTACAATACTTGATGTACAGCCACGAACAACAGCCCAGGGATCAGGAAAAAGCAATGATGAGATTGTGCATGAACTTGCTAGTTCAATCCTTGCTAAAATTCCTGGTATGACAATCACTGCTTACTTTTTTTAAATAGCAGGGCTTATCTTGTCTTGTTCCCTCGTGTACCCAGTATTCGGTTGTCTCAATTAAACAATCACTTTCCACATATTCACATTGATATAAATTATCTATCTTTAAGAAGTGGTCTATTCCCTAACCAGAGGTGCATGGTGAGTTAGATTCAATACTTTTTATTTGTATTAGGTTCAATATTTAAATATTTATATTTAAGGATAATGACATCTGCTAAGGGAATTGGGAGGCGGGAGATAATATGGCAGCCATGGCGGTGTAATCAAAGCCTCTCCTCTATAGGCATTAGTGGAAGTGGAGAAAAGTTTAGAGGAGTGGGGGGAGAAAGAATTGGAGAGAGACATGGTCTCTGAGGTAAAATATTTCTTTGTGTTTGTATTACATAAGTAGAGGAATTAAGGTCATCTTCAATAACAAACAAGCTTATACAGAAGGGGGCTGTTCAGTTGAAACTACCACAGATCGCCAGAGATTTCTTTCAAGAAATAAAAAATACCTTAGTTCTTTGTACACATGGGATGGGGAAATACATCAGTTTCCTAAACGATTATAACAGCAAAAGCCATTTAAAAATAAATATTCTCCAGCATATATTACAAAGTAAATGGAACACAAACAATTCAAGATGAATAACTTGTATCTAATTCATTTATCTAAGATCATGTTATTCTAGTAAAATCTGTGTGCTACTTAAGATTCACACAGAATTTGTTTCTTTTGTTCGTTATGTTTAATATTGAGAAAATAAACAAAAATTTAAAAACATGACAAAAGTTTGAGGAAACATCTTGTAACTGAGAATAGGGTTGTAGAGTGAAAGTAATCTTCATACCTTTAGAGTGTACCTTGTTTCTATAATCACAATATAGACATTGTGCTGGACTTTGCCATGGATTTTGCCTAGACTGCTTCAAAAATGCACAAAATAAAATATTTACCCTGAAAAATGCTTGTCAAGCCATTTGTGGTTTGTATTGTTCTGTTCTACAGACTCTGAAATAAAATTGCTATAAGGCAATAAGCAGTAATCATAATGATTTTATTTAATGCAGATTAAAACTAATTTAATTTTAGCTTCCTTTAAAAAATAACATACGATTCAAATGACATTTCTATTGATAAGCCATTTTGGGAGCGGATAATCTGTGTGTGGTCTTAATTGAGGCAAGTTATTCTTTTAAGTGCATGCATATCTGCAAATATTTTCTTAATGAGTAATGATGTAGAAAAACATAGTTAAGATAAGACCTGTTACTGTCAGCCCTATTAAATAGTTGGCTGTCTATTCTGATTGTAATATCTAACTTGGGTTAGTACAGTCCAGAAACAGAATGTTAAATCTACTTGCCAGAATGTCATTCGGCAACTTCTTTGTATATGTTTATTCAAATATAAAATCTGTATCTACTTGCTCTGTATGTTCATGGAATTGTATACTTAATTTTGCAGTGCTTTCCAGAATATGCCAGTGTGTCTGTACATTTAAAATATATCCTTAGGTTCGTTCCTTTGTTTTGCTTCATTAGCAAAGGAAGTCACTTAATATTTTCTTTCAAAGATGTTTGTTTAATCTAGAGAATGCCCAATGTAGCAACTGCATCTAGCAATTTGGAGGGATATATTGTTAACTCAGTATATTGAATATTGGGTATAGTTCCATGCTATACTGTAGACATCTCATTTGTCTGATTTTCCAAAGGGTTTGCTTCAAAATTTCCAACAAAAGGCCCAGCTTTTATTGAAATTACCCCCCTTTTTAAAGAGATCACTTGCATTTATACAATATATTAAAGCATAAACTAACCAACTACTTCATAGTAATAACTATTCTAAAGGAAAGTCAGAACTGACAAGAGGAAAGGAAAAAAAGTCTTTCATATGATTCCTTCCTTCCTTGTATAGAGATAGTTTTAGCTGAAATTTGTGGAGCACAGAATATAGAAAAGTATTATTTCTACTTGTTAGAATTAGAAATTGTATTTTAGCATTATAAGGTCTTCTGTGTCTACCCAAGGAAATCTTACATTGCCAGGACACAAGAGAATGAAAGTATGGGAGAAGTATCATGTTTTTAGCCTGTTAAGCTTTGGAGAATTTGGGAAGACTATTTTATTTTGTTTGATTGTTTGATTTGATTTTAATATTGCCTACTGTGAAAAATTACGATTGTCATCCTTCCCTGATTGGTATATTATTTCATGAAACTATTTGATTTGGATCTCTGCTGTGGTATGTGAAGTTGGTGCTCAGAATACCCTCATGGGCATGGCCTATTTCCTACTGGAATGGAATACTGTCCTCTGGCTGAGCAGGGGAGGTTAAAAAGTCAAAACCAAAGCCAGGAAGACTAATTGCCATGGCTCTATGCTTTTATGCAATGCCACTAAACAATTTCCCTTTAGGAAGGTTGGTGGTAAACTCTCAAATTTTAAGAGAGCCTGGGGATTAGATGCTTAGCTGTCACCAAAGGCTTAAGTAAATGCCTTGACCAAGCATCTATTTTGTGGTCAAAACCTCTTAAAAACGAAAGAAAATTCCTGGGTTTCTAAGCTGGTATGAAATCTGGTGTTGAACAGATCCTATATTGCCCACTGACCCACAAATCCCTCCTCAAATCAGCTGTTAGCCATCACTGTATGTTTTAAATGTGTGGTAACTAACTTTCTAAGAGATGAAAATAATGTGGGTTTGGGCTTTGGGTTTTTTTGCAGATAAGATGGACATGGATCTTGCTGCAGAGATACTTTTTGTGAAGGATAGCAAAGGTCGAACAGATTCTCTAACTACGGTTCTTGGGCAAGAAGTAGATCGTTTTAATGGTCTTCTCAGTCTGCTAAGGGTATGAAAACATAAATTTCTTAATTAGTGGAATGAATTCTGATGTTATGATTGGGATTTAAATCGAAAAGGTTTGTCTAATGTATTCTATCATTCTTCCAGTACTACCAGAAAAAAATGAAAGAAAGAAGTTAAGAAGTATGAAAGAAAGATGATATGGATGATAGGTAGAGAGAGACAAAGGGGGGAGGGAACGAGAGGGGGAGTGGGATAGAGAGAGAGAGAGAGAGAACATGTAAGACTGAGTGTTGCTAAATAATACCTGTGATATCATTGGGACTTAGCAAGCCTAGTTTGGGTGGTTTATCTGAGTTATTCCTTTTACTATATATGGCATTACAGAGAATCCTCAACTTAATTAATGACCTAATGACTTAATTTTGTGCTTAGTCTTTGCACTAATGACTGTGACAGTGTCCTCTAGTCACATGATCAAAATTCGGTTGCTTGGCAACCAGCAGGGATTTTCAATGGTTGCCGCCTCCTAAGATCACGTGATTGTTATCGCAACCTTCCCAGCTGACTTCTAATTAGCGTAGGGAAGGGGGGCGTTGTATTCCTTAACAACCATGGGACATACTTAACAGCTGTGATGATTTGCTTAATAACAACAGCAAAAGGCTGTTGGGGCATAATTCACTTAGCTGCCTTATTTAGCATTGAAAGTTCTGGTCCCAATTGTTGACATAAATTGATGACTACTTTAATTTATATACTACTAAAGCTCTCCTGACTGTTTGTAACACTCCATTAGGCCAAATGTCTATGGGGATTCTCAGTTATCCAGGTCATAGTTGTCCCAAAGGTGCTTTTTCAAGAGGCAATTGGACTTTCTTGTTTTTTTTTTAAAGACATTTCACTTCTCATCCAAGAAGCTTCTTCAGCTGTCACAGGATGGTGGGGAATGGAATAATTTATACTCCTTGCAGATAGCTGGTCATTTGCTTCCATTTACCAAGTCATTGAGGCCACCTGGAGTTTTATCTGTGTCATCAGTTTCACCTGAGTTGTGCAAATGGGAGTAGAGCCTTCTTGGAACTGCTGAAAGGACTGTGTTGTAAACTGGAGATAGATGATGTCGGAGGGCTCCCTTGGCTGAGAGAGAGCTGTATAATTTTGACATAGATGGCCTCTCTGACCCTGTCTTTCAAATAAGTGGTCCTCTCTGTCCAAAATGTGGACTTTGCCTGTCTTCAGTTAGGTCATTAGGTCAAATGATGCATCATAACACAACAATTTTTGAATCACGGTACAGGTAGTCTTTGACTTATGACCACAATTGGGACCAGATCGTTCTGTGAGTGGCACCCAATTTTGCACAATTTTTCCCATGGCACACAATCATGAAGTGAATCTGGCTTCCCCTATTGACTTTGCTTGTCAGAAGCCAACTGGGAAGTCACAAATGGCAATTACATGACCTCAGGATGCTACATCTGCTGTAAGTACAGGCTGGTTGCCAAGCAGCTGAATTTTGATCACATGACCATGGGAATGATGATTCTAAGTGTGAGTACTGGTTGCAAGTCACTTTTTTCACTGCTGTTGTGATTTTGAACAGTTGCTAAACAAATAGTTTAGCATATAGAGAGTCAAGAACTCTCTATATCTCCAATCCACTAATTTAAAGATTTTGCTACAAAATCCAGGACCCATTACTTGTGTAAAATTGGTAATTTCAAGGATCTTCACAGCAGTTGTATTCACAGAGCTGTGGCTGCTGCAGCATCACTGTAGTCAGTTACGGTCATGTGATCATGATTTGCAACACTCTCTGCTAATTTCCCACAACAAAGTCATTTGGGAAACGAACAGGAAGTCAGAAGCCCCTCCCAATCCTACTGCAGCATGAAATAATTTCTGGCTAATGAAGATTGATATGAGGGCTGTATGGGAGAAATGTTGCTTTCATAGAATGCAAGAATATCAACGTCATTGGAAAGAATGCATTAACCTTGTAGGAAGAGAGTGACAAATCAGGAGAACAGTTCCAGGAATTATCTCACTATTTTCACAGGCATATACTTTCACTGACAGAAAAATTTCATCCTTATTTCTCAGAACATTGGTCACACCATGTTTGTTTTCCTGGCTTCCTTTAATTGAAGGAGGTTAAGACATGATAGTTGCATTTTTGTCTTTTCAAACAAATATGGTAGATAGTTTCCATTTGCTTGTGAATCTGGTCTAAAAACTGTTGGGAAAACCTCTTATAAACATGGATAATATAAAGTAGATGATCAAAGTAGAAAAATCAAAATCTAAGTAAGATTTTGATTGATGTCATTGGAGTTAATTTTCAAACAAATCACTTCAGATTAAGATTGTGAGAAGGATAGCTTTGTTTGAGTTCATTATGATTTAAATGCTTGATTTGGTATGCTTATCCTTATCCTTAGCTTGTTATATATTATTTTGGTGCAGAATTTTTTAAAAAAATTATTTTAACTATACACAGTCCTGAGGGTTTTTCATGAAAGATCAGTGAAAAATTATCTGAATATATTTTTGTTTTAATTGCATCTTATTTATGCCTGCCCTGTTGTTTTGCTATGTTTTTACTAAAATATTATAAATTGCTGGGAAATTTTCATTTTAAACTGAGAAATGGAATGAATATTCGCACACACAATGTAATAGCTGCCTTATCTAGATAGCCACGTCAGTTCAAGGATTTATGTTTCTGACTCTTCCATTCCTTTTCCTCCCCATTTGCCTTATAATGACATTTAAATTTCTGTCAGAGGAAGAGGAGAATGAAAAGGGAGACAGGACACAAACATTTTGTGGAAGGAAGGTGGAACACCTGTATAATCTCGACAGTGTATTACTGCTAAGCTCCTTATTACAATTAGGCAAGGGTGTGCTGGAAGATGTGAAGGCAACTTGCATGTAATGTAACTTCAGAAAACATTGCTGCAGTACCACTGAGATTTTATCAGTGATTTTCCCTTCTACCGCTCCATTTTGTTAGGATCATTAGATCAATGTCTCTCAACTTAGCAAGTTTAAGATGAGTGGACTTCAGTTCCCAGAATTCCCCAGCCAACATGGCTGGCTGGGGGATTCTGGAAGTTGAAGTCCACTCATCTTAAAGTTTGGTAAGTTTGAGAAACACTGCATTAGATCATTGAAGCTAATGTGAGAGCAAGAAAATTGGCAATACAATTGCCTGTAATACAATTGGTAATAATTGGTAATGTAATTGGTAATACAATTACTGTTATATTCTTTTCCACTCCACAGAAGATTAAAGCATAGTATTGTTGTTCAACTTTCAGAACTCTCTACAAACACTCAACAAAGCCATTGCAGGGTTTGTAGTAATGTCCGAAGAAATGGAGAGAGTGTACCACAGCTTTCTTAATAATCAGGTTCCAGGCCTCTGGGCCAATGCCGCATATCCATCTCTGAAACCTTTGGGGGGCTGGGTGAAAGACCTTGTACTCAGGACAAACTTCATAGATGTAAGTAGAAATGCTACTCGTAGGTGTACACTGTAATAATGGTCTATAATTTAGGTTATGTTTCAGGTGTAAGGGGTTTTAGGAAAGTTAAAAAAGAATGTAACGCAGTTTCATTCTTCAGTTTTCTTGCCCCCCCCCACAAAAAGTTGAGAGCACCAATGACCTATTTATTATGAGTGGACTTCAGCAGCCAGAATTCCCATGGCTTGCTGGGGAATTCTGGGAATTGAAGTCCACTCATCTTAAAATAGCTAAGGTTGAGGAATACAGCATGAGATCATTGATTATTTTGGCATAAAAGATAAAATGTGAGGTAAATTCATGTAAATACAGGCCAGTGAGCACCTGCGAAATGTGTACACAAACTAGAATACATTAACATACCAAACTGAAATTAGCAACTCAAAAATGTGCGCAGAAAAAACATATCTGAAAGAATATGCATATTAAGTACATAAGTCAGGGGAAGGAAATTTATTTATTTTATTTTTATGTTTTATTTATTTTGATTTGTTAATCGCTTACAAGATAATAGGTATAAGGATAAACATAGTTGTGAATACAAGAAATGAATACATATAAGAGAAATAAAAGAAACAATAGGACAGGGACGGTAGGCACGTTGGTGCGCATAAATCATACAATCCCTGAAAGTTAAAATTAGTTCGGGGAACTAACATTTCAGACAGCTGAAATTGTTCCAATTGTTAAAAATGAAGGTCAGAGGCACCATTATTAGGAAACAAGTGGGGAAAAGAAACACTTTAAAGGGGCGGGCGATTAAAAATCATGCCAAATGCTTGCCTTTCCATTTATTACAAGTTGGCTTCTGTCTTGTTTAAATTAATATGCCAGATATGACTTGCAGCAAATAAACTAATGAGAAAATGCTTGGCAGAAGGAAGGTAATATTCCTTACTCTTGGCATGGAGAATAATGAGGAAGGGAGAGTAATGGCATTATTGCTTTCCCTAAATGGTTTAGCTGATTATTTGCAAAATGGATACAGTTTTGTCATCAAAAATTAACAGTGGGATTTTATGTACCTTCCGTAATTCCAAAAGGCATCTTTTTTTGTTGTGACTTGATAATACGTTGCAATCAGATGTCGGGCTTAACACTTCTCTGAGATAATTATGCCGTATGATTATGATATTTGAAATAAGATGCTGCTGGTGTGCTGTAAATACAAACTGAGTGCATCAGCATTTATGCAGATACCCTAATTCGGAGCCCCTCAACTGTGTATCAGAACCATTCTTTTCTCTTTAACTTCAAACATGGCGCAAAGTACTCGTGGTTGTTTTGACTGAGGTCCAGTCTTAAACCAGACATATAATCAGGCAGATTGGGAGTAAAGGAAAGAGTTGGGGTATCTCACCCTGCTATCTTGCCACTAAGCCAAAATGATTATGGGCAAAAACTAAGGTGGATGCTTAGAGTGGCTCCTCACCTCCTCCAGCTTCTGATCTGTGTGAGAGAAGCTCTGAGTTTCATTCTGTCTGGGAGAACTTCAAATATTGTCATCCTGCAGCACCAAAGATTTCCTGGATTAGTACCAAAAGGAACGAAGCCATATCCACTTAGATGGAGAAGTAAAACCCTGGCAAACCCAGTTCAGTTGTCCCTGTCTGCAAATAAAATAACAGCAACCCGTTGTTTAATAAGTTAAATGGAATGTCGTATTTTATGCCTAACATATATCAACTGTTTTTTTTCCCTCCTCAGTTCTGGCTCAAAAGAGGTCAACCTAAATCATTTTGGATTTCTGGTTTCTTTTTTCCACAAGGATTTTTGACTGGTAAACATTCATAAATGTCTCTGTCTCTGATGTCACCTGTGTATGTTCTAAACGGTAGCATACTTACAAAAGGGTTGGAAAACCAGTTGCTCAGTTGGTTGTCCCCGCTTTTGCTTTCAGATGCTCAGAATACCTGCCAAGTCGCATTATTGTTATCTGATTGATTGGGATCAGATTCCCAGGGCATTGTTTCCATTTCCCAATCCCCTTCAAACCATTTTTTAAATTGGCTGCAGAATTCTCTTCGCTGCTGCTGGGTTCTAAAAATCAAGAAGGTGTAATGGGATCCAGTCACTCTTTTTCCGCCAGCTGGTCAGTGAGAAAAAAAGTCAGTGTCCTTCCCTGCAGGGCCTGATGCCCCCCCCCCAATCCCTTTGTGGATGGAATCTGTGCAAAATGGAAATAAAGCTGTTATTAAAGGGGGGAAGCTATAAAGCCACCGAATTAGTATCCCGAAAGCACGTTGCCCATGGTGCTGATGAGGGGATAACATGCCAATAAATTTGGAGACAATAGTTTTCCTAAATAATTCTAGTCCCATTTTGCTGCTACAACTGGAGTGAAGAAGTGCAGGGGGGAGAGATGCAAATGTACTGAAGGTAATGTTGAAATCATGGATTGTACAGCTCATTTCATTTCAAAAAAGTATCCAGAAAAGAAGGCATCTGAAACAGCATTTTTATCGAATGCTCTTTTAGGCAGTGGCTGATATAGAGCAGACCGTCCTTTCCTTCTTCTCGATTTTGAAAATAAATTCACAGTCAGAAGCAGGTTGCTAACAAACATGCAGCGCTCATTATATTAATCTTGCACATAAATTTCAGTTAACCATGTTTCTGTGGTTTTAAGATCTGGCAGCAAAACACCCTACAAAACCATATGTATTTATAACGTATTGCCTGCTCTAAGATAGAAGAAGTCTAGAGTAAGTGAAAAGCATTTCAAGTGGATTGGAAAATATAGTTGTTAAATACGCACTCTGCGATACAGTAGAAACCATGCATTGCCTGACTTTCAAAAGGGAGGTCCTTAAGCCCTCTCCTAATTTACTAGGATATTTTTCTTTATGTTATTATTTTGAACTAAGAAAAGTAATAAAAATAATAAATAAAAAGCCAGTATGGTACTCGCAAGTAAACCAAACACATTAGGGCCATAATAATTGTTCAAAATAATATGGATCCCATTTTCTTTGTTTTAAAAAGATGCCTTGGAACAGTGGGGAATAAAGCAGTGCTGTATAAAAAGGGTTTTACAATATCGAAGATTAAATTATGAATTCAACTTTGCCAAGAAAGATTGTAAATATAGAACATATTTCTGAGTTGGTGTGAAGGTAAATTGAATTCCAATTACTGTGCATTGTTAATGGTTCTTTGAGGACTGGTTATTTGTTTTTTTATTTCTCAGGAACTCTTCAGAATCATGCTCGGAAGTATAACTTACCAATTGATGAGCTTAGTTTTAGTTACAATGTCATTCCTGTCTATAGAGACCAAACACAAGTATCAGAAGCTTCAAAACTGTGCCACTTTGGCAATGAATTACCAATGGATGAAAAGGTATTTACAAATCTGTAACTGCAATGACTATCCAGCCACAAAGAAGAACCATCTTGAATCCACATGAAATAACTTTATATAAAACCATCATGTTTATCTTGTACTCTGGTTGATTTCTGATACTTTTTAAAAATGTTTTGCTGTATTTCAAGAATATGTACCTGAGTAAGGTAGGAACTTGATAGTGCTAATGAATTACTAGCTCAGCTTTGACATCCACCTCCCACCTTATTTTTTTTTTCAGTTGCCTTCTCCTGAGGATGGGGTGCTGGTTCATGGCATGTTTATGGATGCCAGTCGCTGGGATGATGATGAAATGGTTATAGAAGATGCATTACCTCGACAAATGAACCCAATGCTTCCAGTAATTCATTTTGAACCGCATCAAAATTATGAGCCCCACCCCTCGCTGTATCATGCGCCCCTCTACAAAACTGGAGCTAGAGCAGGAACTCTGTCCACCACAGGTAATTCTTTTTTCTGTAAAATTCACAGGAGTAGATATTCAGTATCAACTTGGCAAATATACATGAATGGAAGCCTAGCAAGGGACTTTTATATAACCACCAAAAAAACAGTCACCTTCCAGGTGATGCTTTGAAGGGGCTTCCCAGGACAGGTGTCTCAGAGAATCTCCCATCTAACTCAAGGGTGCAAGAGCTTGCAAGGAACCAATGATCCAGGCTGAAGAACAACTTGAGAAAAGACCAGAGGCTTAGGCAATGTGAGAGTAAAGTCCTGTCATGATATTATTATGTTAAAAAAAATGCAGGGAAATCATCTGCTACCAAAGTCCCATTCGTGAAATTTGCCATATTGATAGTATTTACAAGGGTTTTCAGATAATGTATTTGGGATAGATTCTGCTTCTGAATCAGATCCTGGGAGTAGATAAATCCTTCCTAAAAAGCAAGTACATTTTCTTTTCTTTTTTATCTGGAAGCTGATACAAAATGTGCAGAATCAAGTCCTTTGGGGTTATCAGATGTCATTCCTTTTTCTTAAGAAGGATGTAGGCTTTGTTGTAAGAGATCTTCCCCTTTGCGAATGGCTCACAGAATAAGAGTGGAGATTGCCTTCCTGTTTATCAGTGAACTAGCAAGTAGGGATAATGCCACACGAGCCAATGATTGTGGACTGATGTTCCAGCTTCCTGACAATATCATATGTACTTCCCTAGAATTATTATCAATGAGAAAGTGGAAGTGAAAAACTCCAGGTAATTTGAATAGGGAGAAGGTGAATAGGGATGTGTTGGGGGCATTCCACCCCATTGAAGCTGGACAGTATATAAGGATGTGACATCTGTTGCTAATTTCTGTTTCAGCTCAGCTCAAAAGAAGTGAGTAGCACACATGTTGAATCATCAGAGATTGGTTGATAGTTTTGCTGGTTTCCATATGGCTGCTTCCTTTATTACACTACTGGTCGTATAAACATAGCAATCCTTCATAGGGCTAATATATCATATGAACTAAAAGCCTTCTTAGATTAAAGTATTAGATAATCTTACAATATTGATGGTTATTTATTGCCAGCGCAACAGACTGAAGTTCTGACTGCATTGTTGCTCCTGTTGGCTGAATTCCCAATCAGTAGTGAAAAGAAAACAAATTGCAGAATGTTAGAATTTCAACTAATGAATAAATTCCTCTAAATGGCTCAGGTGTCTTAAACTGCTTTAGTTAAAACCCTGTCTTCCAATTCATAATGTTCTCATGGAGCATGTTCATTTTCACCTGATTCCACAAGGATTTATTGTCACATCTGATCCAGACTGGGACATTTATGCAGTCCTGGGGATGAACTTTAGTACAACTGGTCACCACCCAGTAATACAGAAACAGAGGCTTCATTCCAACCGTGAAGTTTTAAAATAATTTGCTACACTTTTGTGCATTCTTTCTGTATAGTTTGCACTAAATGTGTCCATTGTCTCCTATTATCACCAAAACAAAACAATATAAAGAAAATGGTTTGATCTCATGATCTCATAATCTATAGCAGAGCTGGGCAACTCAGGGCCCTTGTTTGCTGCCACCATGTTAGAATTTGTCTTTAATTTTTTTGAGCCAAAGGACCAGAAGAAATCTTGGTTTTTATCGATGGAATGGTTTTTATTTCCTAGAATGGTGGAAGCATGATTTTCAAGCATTATGGTTTAGTGTGCTTGTGTGCCATGTTTAAGCACGTGGCAAGCCTGTTCTTGCGATTCACCATAATCAATGCATCTATCTGAGGAATAATGTCACTTTAACCCAAAATATGCATGTAGGTCTCTGATTTATGGTGCCTGCATTTTGAAGCTACATAAGCACATTAAGGTACACTTTGCCAAAAGAGTAGGCAGTTTTGCTAATACACGGTTTTTCCCCTTCCAGAAAAGCTAGCCTATTCCACAGCTGCACACAAGTTGACCCAATTCATTGGGCATCCTAGGCCTCCGATGGGCTGCATGCAGACCCCCAAAGCAGATGACTTTCTCTACCCCTAGTTCCTGCTGTCACCTTCACATGCCCTTCTGTCAGCAACCATCAGATCAGCAGGGGACTCAGGCAAGCGTGATACTGCATTGAGGAAGAAAGCATTATGAGCTCTTTCTTTATAGTTCTCTCCTCCTAATAAGATGAAACAGAGCTTTTCTGTCCATGTCTGTATACTTTTGCCAACATGCATGCCAACGGCTTAGCATCAGCAGCATACCGATGCCCAAAGATTGCCCACCTCTCTCAGCCAAATATAACGAGCACATTCTGCTGTTTTCTTTATTCTCGATCTTATTCTGGGTTTTGTGTGTATTGGGGGGGGGCACGACAGCTTAGGAACATGAGTTTGAAATGCTAACAATTTTTTTTTTTTACTTTTTTGTAATTAGGTCATTCTACCAATTTTGTGGTTACCGTCTTGCTTCCTTCAAAAAGGCCAAACGACTATTGGATATCCAAAGGATCTGCATTACTTTGCCAGTTAAATGAATAATCAGCAGGGTAGGATTTCTGTCCACTAGCAAAACCTTGGCATCATGAGACTCTATTCCAGGTGGGGAGCGGTAACACTCCATCACTGTCATGCCTATGGAAATAGATTCCTGTATAAACACATTATCAGAAGGCCATACTTCTCTTCAATTTCATTTTTTAAAGTGCATTACATTTTATCAACACATTGGAATCAATATTCACTTTTCATTTCTCTCGATTCCTTTGCACGTATTCACTGGCAGATCACAGAGATTTTTGCATCAATAATACAGGTGTTTAAAACTGTCTACAAAAAGTGCATGTTTTGTATCAAATTAACTTATTGTGAATCTTATCCTTTTACTCTTTGTAATTCTTTTTCTTGTAAATGCAATTTGATTATAAAAAAAGATCCTTTAAAAAAAAACCCCAATGGTCTTGGCCGATTCTGTTTTATCTATAAGCCCTTCCTCAATTTCTTCTTCCACGTGAAATAATTATTGAGGAAAGGTATCATCATAACAATTTGGCAGCTTGTGAAGAGTTGGAAAATTTTATATTGTACACTTCCAAGAGTTGATGGGTACAAATTGTGGTCTTGGATGAGTTTAATGTACGATGTGATTATTTGCATTTGGCAAATCACTATCTATTTCAATCCTGGTGACTTAGAATGACCAATTCCTTTATTCATTAACCGTGGTGTCTAATGGGGGAAAAGCTAGATTAACAACATCTTTCTGTGATCTTACAGGCTTCTTAGACTCTGGAATCTTTTTATTCTGTAGAAAAAATAATTATATATTTTTTTCTGTGCGAGGTAAAAACTGCAAGGAGTCATGACCAGGTTTTAATGTGTAGTTAGGTGTGAAGGGAATGTGTATTCCATTCAAAGCAAAATAGTGCAGAAAAACTGAATCTTGCTTTGCTGTGCATTAATTTTACTCCTCTGACTATATCTCCAATTTCTATCAATAAGTGAAACATGTTGCATTCCATGCACATTTTGGGTTTTGGCATATATTAACTGTAAGAAAATTAAAATCAATAAGGTTGGTGCAATTTAAAGAGATGTTCAGACATAAATTCAAAGACAAAGATAATAAGTGTGCAGCTGCAGCACTCAAGTTAGGGAAAGGGCGTAATTTATGTAATAGAAAAACAGAATATTCAACAATGAAAACATTTTTAACTTATTAGAAAAAAGTGTATTGCATTGACTTCACATTGTTATCAAGTGGAAAATGTTTCAGATTATCACAGTGATAATAAAAGCTAAAACTTGCCATTTATTTGGCAAACAGCAACTAACAGCATCATTCAATACATTACTGGAGATGAGATCTGTGTTAAACAACAATGCCGAACAAAAATATTGAAAACGATACATTTAGCAAAGATCAGGTTTCTAGGAAGAATTTACCAATGCAGCAACATGTTCACTAGTGTTTCCTAGTAGCACATATAGGCTCTATTTAGTCAGTAATGTGTATGCTGTGTATCTGATTTCTTGTCTAATATTGGTGATTATGATCACAAGTATAGGGAGAAAGACACTATTTGAAACAAATAACAAATAACAAGAGCCAATTCTGTATCTAGAATATCTAACACTGGGGAGACAATTGGAATTTGAAACACATGCCGACTTCTTGTTTTAATAGTGAATTCAGCACAGAAAGTCTTACTTCCATTTGAAATCTCATTGTTCTTCAAAACTAATGGCATCATTTCGTAATTTCCAATTACACTGGGGCATTCATCTATTCGTTTTAGAGAGGCTTATGTAAAATCTTTTGTAACAGCTTCAATAAAATTTGGAGCGGACATGAGAATTGTAAGCGTGCAGATGATGGCAAAAAGTGAAAATGCCACAAGGCATAATCTGTCTATGACAGCAGCTGCAAACTTCCATTCACTGCAGACCTCTTCCCCTTCATCCTGTTTCCGGAAACGGGCTGCAATGAACTGAACTTCCTCCAGGATTTTCACAATCACTGGGACAGTGTCCATTAAAACTTTTCTCTGAGTGCTGTCATTATCTTCAGGCGAAGAGCTCTGGTCCTTTCCGCCCTTGGTGTCTATCTCATTATTCTGTGGGCAGCAGGGGTTTTCCATGGCATGGTAGCTGTAGATCATGTTGCCATTGCTAGAATGGTGTCCTGGTAAGATGTTCATTTCTACACTGCTGACACTGGACTGGTGCCTCGAGTGGCCGTATCTGCAAGAGAGAGGCCTGATGTTCTCCCCTGGTTTTTTCATTCGGAGAAACCAAGCGCACCAGTTCAGCAAGACGATCCGGACCTGAAAAAGGCAGAAACGCTCAGTGCCCTTCATGGAGGTCTTGTGAATGATTGCACAAAAGAGAGCAATGTGGTTCACAAAGGATATTGCCATTTGGTAAATTGCTATATGAAGCATAACGGCTCATTACAAAGATCTTGGACAAAATCATTTTTCAATTATCTGCTTCTTCCAGCCCTTCCTCTAGCCTTAAGCCGTTCATCTGGAGGGTGGGGGAGAAAGCTTCTCAGGTATTTTCAGAAAATCGCTTTTTTATTCTTGCCGTAGAAACAGATCCTTTCTTAAAGATACCTATAATCCTTCATAATAAGGCTTACAGGTAGCTTTAGGAAGAATTTGATTGCTCCCAAGAAATTAACATTTGCCAAGAATCCAATCACTGGAAAGTTGCATTTATTGAAGTCAAAGAAATTTAATTTGATTGAAAGCGATTGCTCAAGCCTGCTAAATGTAATGAATGGAGAAAGGCCAACTGCTATTTTGACACAACCAGTCAAAACTTTTTCATTTATTTCTCTTACCGTTTCCTATTTTACTCTAATTGTTGAGCAGAAAAATCCTTAAGAACTTTGAACCAGCTTCAGACTAGAAAAGAGTATCACTCCTGTACAGGTAGTCCTTGACTTCTGACCACAATTGGGACAGAAATTTTGATTGCTATGCAATGAGTTCATTAAATGAGTCATTGTGTGACCGAATTCACTTTTATGACCATTGTGGTCATTAAGCAAATCATGGGGCCATTAAGTGAGTCATGACTTTGTTTGTTGGGAGATGACTGGGAAGAAGGTCACAAATCACAGTCACATGACTACAGGACACTGCAACAATCACAAATGTGAGTTGGTTCCAAAATCATGATCACGTGTCTATGTGGGGGTGGGGGTGGGATGACAGTCACAACTTTGAGGATGAGTGGTAAGTCACTTCTTTCCAGTGCCATCGTAACTCTGAATCTTAGTTAAAACAAGTCATTGTAAGCTGAGAACTATCTGTATTTGTTTAGTGAAAAATACTTGGCAAAGTGTCTAATTCACGGGTATGTATATGTGGTAAAGGAGGAGTTGAAGATATCTCACATGTTTTATTGTACTGTGAGCTATACAGAGTTTATAGGTCATTGTATATTCTCCCCTTACTAGAGAGATTGCCAGGGAGGGCAGACAATTTTTATGTAGACTTTCTCCTCCAGGATTCAAACCCAGGTATTACCCGTGTAGTAGCAAAATTCTGTGTTGCTGCAATGTCTACAAGGAAAAAACTGGTTACAGAATTATAGCGGTCAATTTATGACAATTTTTGTAGGTAGAACAATCTTTGGAAAATGATATTTACACACATACTTATTGGATCTCCACTAATACAAACTAGGAAGTGACCCTAATTGTTTGAGAACACGTATTTTCTTAATAGGGATGTTATTATCCACTAGTAATGTATTATAATGTCAGTATTTTTATGTATATGTAAATAGTGGTGTCTATTGCTGGTCTAAGACTGTAATAATGTTTATTCAAAGTTTAGTGAAAAATACTTGGCAAAGTATCTAATTCAAATTCTGTTTTAACGGGATTTAGTTGGGTAGCTTTTAGATAAACTAATATCTCTGCCACTGAGACTACTCAAAACAGATCTTGAACTTTATGAAAATATCTGCAAGATGGAAAACAATTGTAGATAAGTAAAGAACATATCTTGGAGCTATTACTCAGATTCTTGCAACAAGCAGATCTCACTGAGTATTATGTGGCAGAAATGTAAAGGAATAAGACTAGCACTTCTGTCGTGCAATGTTTTATGATACCACAATGTTTAGCTCCCAAAACACCAATTGAGCCTTTTTAATAAGTACAAGGAAGAAATAATACACTCCTGATGATGAATATTTAATGTTTAAAAATTACATTTTAGAGTGTTTACATGTGGGGGGAGTTTTACAGTGAAGGAGGGGCAAAAGTGCAATATCATGCGTGATGATGTATGATTCCAAAAAGGTATACCTGAGAAAACAAGAAGAAAAAAAACCCCAGAAACTTCAGAAGGTGCTATTGATGACCGTGAAATGCCAAGACTAAGGAAAAACATTTCTTTTTACTACTTTAAGTTGACCATAGCTGATTCTAAGCAGAGTCAGGTCTGGTTATTATTCATCGGGATATTTAAAACTGTAGACTAAAAAAGTCAAGAAAACATTTCAAAAGAAGGTAAATGGACCAAAAAAAACCCACCCCTACATGAAGACACTCATGTTGTGAGAAAGAGTTGAACTGAATTCAGGGGTGCATACTTTTAGCAGAACAGAAGCAAAGGCTTGTGGTTAGGTGGCCATTTTTAAAGAAATGGGCCAAAGTTCAGGTGAAACTAAGACTTATGCTAGTAGAGCTGATGTTTTACTTAATACAAAGTGGGATTTTTGTTGGGACCATTTTTTTTTTGCTACTGATCTTGATTCTGTAAATTAAAAAATATTTTCAAAATGGAAAGTAACTGCAACAGGGTCCACACGATTATAAACTTAAAAATTGAAACTGAGATGCACAGTGTATGAACTAGACCAGAAGTCTCCAAACGTGGCAACTTTAAGACTTGTGGACTTCAACTCCCAGAATTCTGAGAGTTGGAAGTCCACGAGACTTAAAGTTGCCAAGTTTGGGGACCCCTGAACTAGACCCTCATAGGTCCGTATGGGAGATTCCACAGAAGGTCATGGAGAAGAACAGGTGGTAGATGCAGCAGTACCAAGTAACAATAACATGGGGAAGAAGTATCAGAAGCTAGAGAACTACCAGGGTCTGAAGGAGGAACTAGACTGGATGAGGAAAACAAAGGTCAAACTAGTCCCAGTGGTGGTAGGAACACTTGGGGCTTTGACATCTAAGCGGGAAGAGTGGCTTCAAAAGTTCCCAGGAAGAGCATCAGAGCTTTCTGACCAAACTGCAGTGCTAGGAACAGCTAAGATACAGCACCAACCCTCAAACTCCCAGATGTCTGGTAGAGAACCGCGACTGAGGAAGATACAAACCACCCATAAGGGCGAGTAAGATGTCTGTGTGTGAGAGAGAGAGACTATTCTGTATTCTTGTTTTCATTTAATTTTAAATTCACTTTTCCTTATTTTGCTTTTTCTCTGTACTAAAAGAAATAAAAATACTTTTCTGAAAAGGTCAAAAGAAAAGATGAAAGGTTTCCTGCTTGGTCAGTCATAAACCCTGCAAGCTCAGCATAAACCAATGTGAGGAGAGGAAGTAAGAATTAGTATCCTATCTTTAAAATAATTTGTTCTTTCTAGCATCGTCTAAGTAATGAAATATAAAAGATAATCGCTGTTTGTGAAGGCTAATTTGTGGTGGTCACTTACCCACTGGGGCATCTTTCCTGCTTGAGGGTCATGATGATGAAATTGAAGCACCAAGACTGTTACTACTACAGATAAACCAACAATGACCATGATGCTTGCAAAATACTGAGCTGCAGATTTAAAAGGGAAACAAGAATAAACAGTTATTGTTTTTGGATTCCCAGGGTAACTGATCACAGGTATATAACTTTCAAGCCCTAAAAAAATAATTTTAGTAATGTATAGTGCTACACTGCACAAGAGTTACCACAAAATACATCTGGTTAAAGCGTATTGCAGAGAGAGAAAAATGAAACAACTACATATTTCTAACCCTATTAAATTTAATTCCATACTTCCTGTTTTCATCATGTTCTTTGCTCTAGATGCTGATGACAAAGAGAAAAGAGGTAATGTTATTAGATCACGTATCAGCAACTTTTCTTTTTTAGATGCTCAAAGACAAAAATCCTTAGCAACTGCAAATGCTATGCATGGTGCAGCTAGAAATGTTTTTATGGATGAGCAGGCAGTATGATAGCAAAAAAAAACTTTATTAAATCAACAGAGTGGTTGCAAGATATTGTGGAAGGCTTGAGCTTAACTCCCCAACAGGCAAGATAATTAAACTTAGGAGCTTCAGCTTGAAGCCTGTGCTCAGAGAGCATCTAAAGTAAGCCAGCAATGTTTAAGAAAAATAATTACCTAATATTTAACATCTAATTCCACCTCATGTTGGAATCCTGAACAAATATTTGAGCCATGCTAGATGAATATAGTGTAGATATACCACTGATGTGCTTCTTACTCGTTTATCAAGTTGCTAGGTTACCCAAATCCAAAATGGCTCTAGGCAACTTCACACTATTTGTTTGTTCGTTTAATTTATGTAGCACCCCCCCCCCAATTTCACATTTGTGACTGGGCAGCTCACAGAGTTAAATAACAAAACAATAAACAAAAATAAAAAGCAATGCAAAGCCAATTAAAACAGTTAGAACCTGTTATGTGTGCAGGTTTAAAGTCATGGGTTTAGTTTGAACTGTTCTTGTAAAATGTAAGAAATGATTGGTTTAAAAAGTGTGGGAAAACCCTGCACTCTGATTGGCTGGCAACTGCGGCTGCTGGCTATAAGTAGCAGCCGCAGCCCAGCCAAATTGGGTCCGTTCTGAGCTGTAGTCACTAATAAACAAAGAGCTTGAAGCACTCCGCGTCTGTCTCTTCATGCAAACTTAACACTGGCGCGAAGGTGGGATCTCCCTGAAGAAGAAGGCAACACGGAACAGAAGAAGAGAGAGATGGCTGCACTGAACACCCCCCCAGCCCCGTTTGATCCAACAGCAGAAGACTGGTCGTATGCAGATCATTTCAAATGTATCTGGAAGGAAGCGATCGCCAACATTTCTGAGAAGCGGAAGAGGGCGGTCTTTCTCACGCACTGCGGTCTGGCAGTTTTCAAGATGGCGAAGGCATTGGCGGGAGCTGCAGACGTGAAGGTAATGGAATGGCCTGACTTAGAAAAGTTGTTAAGAGCCCATTACGCCCCACAAGTATCATGCCTCATTAAGAGACACGAGTTTTACCGTCAGGATCAAGGGGAAAACAAAAACGTAAACGACTTCGTGGCAAGTTTAAGAGACATTGGGGGTGCATGTGAATTTAACAATTTAGAAGAGGCCATGCGTGATCGATTTGTTCTGGGCCTTAAAGACAAGGTGCTTCAGAGCAAGTTATTACTAAGACCTACGATCACGTCTGATGCTGTGCTGATACAGTTCTCTGAGAATCTTCCTGACTTTTGGAGTGGGGGGGGGTTGAGCCATATGCTTTCCAGCAGGAGGGAATCTCCTATTGCATTTTACTCTCGCACCTTGACTAAAGCAGAGAGGAACTACAGCCAACTGGATAAGGAAGCCTTGGCAATTGTAGCAGCTGTCAAGAAATTCCATGAGTATTTATATGGGAAAACATTTACTGTTGTCACAGATCACAAACCTCTTTTAGGTATTGTGGCAGGGGACAAACCAACGCCCACGATCCTGTCACCAAGAATGCTGAGATGGACTGAATTTCTTGCTTATTCATACAAACTGATCCACAGACCTGGTAAAGACATTGGGCATGCAGATGCTTTGAGTCGCTGCCCACTTCCTTCACACATTGAGGACCCTGTTCCTGAGACTCATACCATTTTTCTAGAAACTGTTGCCAAGCTTCCAGTACATGCTGCTCAAATTGCCAGAGAGACTGCCAAAGACACTTTATTGGCTCCTGTTATAGGCTGGATTAAGAAGGGTTGGCCACTTCCAGATCTACCTCAACTCGCCCAACCTTTCAAATCCAGGCAAACTGAATTATCTGTATTTAGAGGATGTATTTTGTGGGGTAACAGGGTGGTTATTCCTGCAAAACTACAAAAGAGGTTTTGGAAATGTTACATGAGGGTCATCCGGGAATTCTCAGAATGAAGGGATTGGCCAGGAGTTATGTATGGTGGCCAGGTATTGACAAAATGGTTGAAAACTGGGTTGCATCTTGTCCCAACTGTCAGGTAGTCAGGCCTGCCCCACCTCTCGCCCCCACACAGGAATGGGAATGTCCTAGGGGCCCATGGTCCAGGATTCACATTGATTTTGCTGGCCCTACCAGAGGGCACACTTTCCTTATTATAGTTGATGCATATTCCAAATGGCTAGAGGTTATCCCTATGGCATCCACCACAACTGAAGCTGTCATCAAACAGCTTAAAAGCTTTTTGTAACTCACGGGTTACCTGATGTGCTTGTTTCTGACAATGGCCCTCAATTTACATCCAACCTTTTGAATCATATCTAGCACAACAGGGTATCAGACATGCCCTGACAGCCCCTGGGCATCCTTTGGCTAACGGCCGGGCTGAACGTATGGTACGATTTACCAAGGAAAAACTTCAGCAATTGGGTCCAGGGGATATCACTGAGAGAGTTGAAAAACTTCTCAGTGTTCAGCATATCACTCCCAACCCTCAACTAATTTGTCCCCAGCTGAATTGTTGATGGGTAGGAAACTCAGGTCTCCCTTGATCGCCTTCATCCCACTTACGCACCCAACGCACCACTAGATTCCACTAGCAAAATTCGCACATTCACTGTGGGTGATTCTGTTTATGCTAAGAACCTTATGGGTGAACCATTATGGATTCCTGCTGAGATAACCCAAATCACAGGCCCCAGGTCTTACAGGGTACAAACGGAGGATGGTGTCCTCTGGAGCAGGCACATTGATCAGTTAAGATCCAGATTGCCTCAGGAGCATCGCTTTGCTCCTCTCTGGTTCCCATACCTACTGCCTCTTCTAGGGGAAGGGAGGATCATGAGTGTAATCAGCAAGCAAGAATCAACCCCATGTGTAATGAGCTAACACGACAGGAACCATCCCAAAACCTGTCACAATACCAACAACCATTTTCACAAATGGAAGATTGCACATCACTACCTGATTTAGGTGCTGACATTGGGTTGGAGATGGATTGGGAGGAGAGACCAGGTTGTAGTAACCAAACAGGTTCTACCATTACTGTAAGTCCTAGTAAGGAAATGTCAGCAGACACATTTCCTCCTCACAAGGTGAGAACCTTAAAACATCTGAACCACGTAGGTCTCAACGCACGTAAGAGCCCCACCTATTTAAAAGAATACATTAGATAGGCTGGGGTTTGAGTATGGACTGAACCTAGTGGGGAGGGGTGTTATGTATGCAGGTTTAAAGTCATTGGTTTAGTTTAAACTGTTCTTGTAAAATGTAAGAAATGATTGGTTTAAAAGTGGAAAACCCTGCACTCTGATTGGCTGGCAACTGCGGCTGCTAGCTATAAGTAGCAGCTGCAGCCCAGCCAAAGTGGGTCCGTTCTGAGCTGTAGTCACTAATAAACAAAGAGCTTGAAGCACTCCGCGTCTGTCTCTTCATGCAAACTTAACAGAACCATAAAACTTAATTTGTGGGAGAGTACAGTCTATACAATTGCTATCAATATAACCAACTCACAGGCTCCATACCACCACTGGATCCCCAGGCACTATGACATTAATGGAAAACAACATGGTTTTAAACAGCAAGCAACCAAAATAGTCTCTTTACATTCTCCCCAGCCTACAAGACCTAATTGCATCCAATAATTGTTTTATGTTCTTCCACTGTGTTCCCCCAGCAGATCATGAGCAAAGTTTTGGTCTGGCTCAGGCAACTAAAAGAAGGTTTAGATACATACTGTTCATGTTAATTAAATTAACACGAGTTAGCAGACATGATCTTGGTATTATCTAGGCGCGGTGGTTAGAGTGCTGTACTGCAGGCCACTTCTGCTGACTATTGGCTATTCAAATCCCACCAGACTCAAGGTTGACTCAGCCTTCCATCCTTTTGAGGTGGGTAATATGAGGGCCCAGATTGTTGGGGGCAATAGGCTGACTCTGTAAACCACTTAGAGAGGGCTGTAAAGCACTATAAAGAGGTATATAAGTCTAAGGGCTATTGCTATTATGTCTCCTTTTAACAGCACATTCACAACACAAGAGATTTAGCCTCTTGTGTTGCTCAAAAAGATGGATGTTTTTTATCAGATAAAACAGCAGTAAAGATTCAACCATAAAAAGAAAGAAGATGGTACATCTTGAAAGAATGTGTGGAATCTCTTGATCCAGAATAAAAGAATTCAGAAATTGCTTTGTGGTAAAGGACATGCAGGAAGATTACCCAGTACAAAGAAATATGAGAAACAAACCCCAAATAATGCCTCCTTGATTTTGTTTATTGTTAAGATGTACTGTACTCTACACTAATAAAGGAGCACTCCAGAAATATCCGTGGCGTTTGTCTTGAAAGGCTGGCATCTGTTTTGAAAGCCTGTCCAAGTCTTTATCTCTGTCCCATCTTATACTAAACAAAATCAAGGCATTGATCAAGCATCTTTCTCATGCTTGCTTCAGTTTCTGGATTGTGGGAAGTTTTCTGCAAGTTTTAGGCTAGCCCATGGCCAGAAAGTAATATATGCTTGATGTTGCAGCTTTCTTCTTAACAATTCTTTCATACTTTCCCCCAAGGTCATCCTTAAATTTCTTGACACCCAGGAATCGAACTCAAGAGATTGAACTGAATATTGGAATTTAATTATAATTTGCTCCGAAGGTAAAAGGATGGTTATGTTGAGCTGGATGTCCGGAATGGAAATGCTCTCAGGTACAACTGAGCATTATCCCTCCTATCCCTTAGCAGATATTAAATTATGTATCTGAGCACCAGCTACTTCTCTGAAAGTGTCCAATTATTAACTGCTGATTGCTCATCCAAAAATGTGAATGAGAGAGGATAGAGATTATATCCCTTCTAAACTAACACATTCTATGCAGCCCCATCATTTTATTTCTTACACAATGGCAGATATCAGCCTGCCTCTGATATCCAATGCAGAATTGTCAGTCGATTGATCAAACTACAATTCCCAGCATTCTTTACAGCATACGAAGAAAACGCCACTGTTCTCGGTTGCAAACTGCCCTTTTCTGGGTATCCATAAACTCACTCTCTGCTCTCCAATATATGAGATTCTTGTCTAGGGAGGGGAAGCTTTGTTCATGCTTATGGATAATTTCAAGCATTCCATCTACCAACCAGCTCACAGTTCCCAACCAGTTAGACAGGATGGAATCTTAATAAGAAAAAAATGTCAGGCCTCTCTTTGGGGAAGACAGCTATAACAATTAAATTGGCATAACATTGATGTCTTTTGTGGCACAGATAGTGGTGGGATTCAAAATTTTTTACTAGTGGTTCTGTGGGTGTGGCTTGGTGGGCGTGGCTTGGTATGCATGGCAGGAAAAGGATACTGTAAAATCTCCATTCCTTCCCCACTCCAGGGGAAGGTTACTGCAAAATCCCATTCCCTCCCCACCCCACTAACCTGCTTTCCAGCTCTGTTCTCCTGTGCAGAGCAACAAAAGAAGACCCAGCCGATCAGGCGGGACTCAGGAGGCAGAGAATAGATGGGGCGGGGCCAGTCAGAGGTGGTATTTGCCGGTTCTCCAAACTACTCAAAATTTCCGCTACTGGTTCTCCAGAATTGGGCAGAATCTGCTGAATACCACCTCTGGGCAAAGATATTTATTGAGAATGTGCCTGTTTGGATACAGTTCAGACATTACTGTTTATCTTGCATGTTCCCTGCAAAATGAGGATCTGTTGATAATCCACCTTAACTAAACTCATGAATTACCATCCAGCTTCTTACTGTTTGGAAGCACCCACTGGCACAGCAAGCAGACTCAATAAATGAACTAAGAAGGCTAGATAAATGTACTTGATAATAGATGACATCTGAAAAACCACCTGAAGAACCATGTTTTGAATGTTTCTTCACAAGATGTTTAAAAGGAACTAAAACTTCAGGATATAGAGGTAACTTAACATACTGAAGCATGTAATATAAGCAAAGCAAAGAGCTGCGGTGGCACAGTGGTTAGAGTGCAGTACTGCAGGCTACTTCTGCTGACTGCCAGCTGACTGCAATTTGGCAGTTCAAATCTCATCAGGCGCAATGTTGGCTCAGGCTTCCATCCTTCTGAGGTGGGTAAAATGAGAACCCAAATTGCTGGGGGCAATATGCTGACTCTGTAAACCACTTAGAGAGGGCTGTAAAGCACTGTGAAGCGGTATATAAGTCTAAGTGGTATTGCTATTATTTTAATGGGCTTTTTTTTCTTTGGACTGCTATCTGAAATTCCACAGAAATGCCATTTGACTGAAATTTGTGGCTTCAGCAGCCTCTCTTTATAGATGAAGTTGTAAAACATTCTGGCCCATGAGAATCTGTGATAGAGTTTAGTTCCCATCATCTCGGAATATTAGCTATGCTAATTAGAGCTGATAGCCAGGTGAGAAACAACAAAGGAATCCCTGTGGTAGAGTCAGTTGCTATGAGTAAGATGACGTTGTACTTTATGACAGAGTTGGATTCATGCAACTGCATGAAAGACCTCACACAGCCTTTGAGAAGGCTCTTGGTTTAAATTGGACACCTCCAAGCAACCACATCTGGCTTCTTGAATTTCTTTCTAGGCTGAAGATGCACACGTATCAAGGAACAGGTCAACTGCAAATGCTAAAGGAAAGAAGAAAGGATAATCAGAAGAAGGTGGAATATGTGATGGAAGTGCCCACCCAGAAGAATGGAGAAGGAAGGCTTGAAGAGCAGGCTAGCTGGTGAAAGGACTGGTCAATGGAGAAAAGGAGCTATGTTGGAAGGACAGTTCAGAAGATGACTAATGGGACAAAGTATAAAGAAGCATGACCAAGAAGCCTCAGAAAAGAGTTTTTTCTTCCTCCCCGCCCCCTGTTTAACTTGGAAAAGATTGGGAGCAGCAAAGCAAAAATAAAGTGAAGAGAACAAAGCCCAGGGATTAATTTTAGAAACTTCAGTGAAAAAGAGGGGTATGGAAACAGTTAAGAAATGCAATGAACACTCTATAAGTAAATTTATATTAAGATTGCAATTACGATGTAAGAGGAGGATGTTTACTTGGTTACTAGAAGTCAACAATAACTTGACGATCTACAATCAATCAATCACCCAATCATAATAGAAAGAAGACCACTGTCTATTGGAAGGATAAGCACATATCAGTGACTTTGTCAAATCACTTTAGTTGGGACAAGAAGTGTGAGTGTGTGTGTGTGTGTGTGTTGTGTGTGTGACCTCCTGTCTTTTTTTCCTACCCTCTGGATTGTCCCAGCAAACTTCCTTCCCAAAACATTGACCAACTTGTTTCTTACTTCAGATTCCAAGAATTCATACAATACTGAGAAAGTAAGCATATAAAAGGGAGAATATTCTTAGAGAGAAGGTCTTTGCTATCAAAGAAAAGGGATGATGTCAAATCAACCAGGAAATGGAGCTGGGGAGAGAAGGGGAGAAAGAGAAAGGAAGGAGGCTTCACTCTTTTCTCACCTGCTGTTTCATCAGTCTGGAACATTTGTCATGCAGAGCTAACAGCAACTCTGACTAGATAACAACGTGAGAAGAAAACTTTTATACTTAAAGCAAAGAATGTGTTCTCTTGAACCAGATTGCACATCATCAATATATCAGGGATGAAAGGACAGTCCCTGGGGTCATTTTTTTTCCTTCCTGTGCTCAAGGTATTTCAGACTAGAGTTTCAACTGTCTGTTGCCATTGGCCAGAAGCCGAGGCCCCAATTATCTGCAAGGCACTGAGCGGCCAAAATGCAGTCTCCTTTGAGCTCCGTAGACGTGTCCATGTAATTTTTTTGACAGCCATGTGAATGTTGTTTTATACTGCCTTCGTCCAGGAAGCTTTTCAGCATCCCAATATAATCTATGGTGCTGGGATCTCCCTGAGGCTGTCCCATCCAGCCACTACCCAGGTCCAAGCCTGGTTAGCTTGGTGCTGCAAGTGGTTGAAGCCTGAAAATTAACAGCCTCTTGAGAGGGGCCCTTGCTTACTGAATTTAATTCTCTTCTGCAATGTTTAAACAGGGCTTTGCTCTCCTTTATTTCCTAATCAGCTACCTTGCCCTTCACTTTATCTCCATCCACCTTCATTTCCCACTTCCTTCCAGATGCAACCACCCTGCTCCTTCATTCCATCTCCATCTTGTTTGGTTTGGGGGCAGGAACTATTTTTTCCATTTGCCAGCCTAATATACATTATTGGAGTTTCTTGGTAGTCTCTCATCCAAGTAATAACCCAGCATGACCCTGCTTAAGTTTTAAAACCAACCAAAATTACTTAGGGACTCTTATCTACTCCAATTTTCTCAAATGAGAGTAGCAATATATGAATGATCTGGAAAAATTAAAAATTAACTGAGAATCCTACAATTGCTTTCTAGTTTAGCTGAATTGTGTGTAAATTTCTACATCTCTGAGTTCCAAGCAAGCTTCTCTTTTGTTTCTTTGATGCCTAAAACAGTTGTAAGCAAACGACAGGGCTATCAATTCAGCTGTGACAGACATTTTTCCAGCTACTTCTTATTGTTCATCATCTATATCGTTGCATTTGATAACAATTAATCAATATGAGATTCTGTTTCTTGGTATATTGCTGAGTTAATTAATTGATTTATTTTGCTGAACTCTCAACATTGTTGTTGTGAGCCTCCCTAGAGAAAGCCCAGGAAAGCTATTAAATAAATTCAGTAGCTGCCAGTACTACTTCTCTGTCAACCTGAAAGAGATTAATCTCTACTGGACACAACATTCTGCCTGTTATTGATCCAGAAACTATGCCTATTATTATTCAGTGTGTGGTCAGCCAATGATAATGATACTCCAGACTCATATAGTAGATTGCAGTAAAACAATGACCCTCAGCTTATAAAGCTTACAGGTAAATCATACAGAGCTCTTGTGGCAAATGTTTTGACCCAGAAAAAGGCAACAACAAGAAAAACACCCTAAGAGATTTTTAAAAAGTCAGAAATCCAGGAATGACATGGCTTATTCTACGAAATAGTTACCCCCTGGCAAATAATGGCAGATGTTTCCTATAGCCTGTGCTAATAAAGGTGTTGGAAGAAATTCCAGACATCTATATTTTATTCTGTGCAATGAAATTTTGTGTTAATGATATGTGTATACTTTCCTCCCAGGAACTAATCAAAAGTGAGCCTATGTGTGTTGCCTATTGTATGTGTGAGTGTGTATAAATCTCCCTGTTTAATCAGGGAGTGTGCATATTGGTCATGTGTGTGTGTGTGTGTGTGTGTATTATGCTAACCCATCAGACTGCATTTGTGTTTGTGTACACAAAGAAGCAACAGGCAGGGTGCCTAACTCTGGGCCACATGACCAGGAGAAAGTTAGATGGGGATTGTGTGATTAGCAACTGCCCAAATAATTCTCTCATGAGGATACATTGGGCATTTTTTTTCCTCTGCAGCCCATGGCCTGTTCCAAGGTATTTTCAAAGTTTATTTTATTTTCACTGGCTTCTTCCACCACACAAAATGTAGTTTCAATTTATTTTGTTACTTAAAAGTTGGACTGTTCACAGACAGAGTGTCATGCCTTTTTACATTATCACTTTCCAATAATCCAGTGGATTAGAAAGAAGGGAAAAATTTAATTTCCATGTAGCCATTGGACAATCAGTATCATTTACAAACTATACGCTAAGCATATGCTGGGAAAGTGATGACACCAGCTAAAACTCTTAAAATCCTTACAGAAGAACAAAAAGAACTTAGTTTATCAGGTCTTATTGGCACAACATTTGACAGAGAAATATGCACAGTCACCCAAGTTGTCCCTGTACACTAGCTTCATAAATTTTAAGACTGCACTGGATATTTCCTCCAGAAACAAACTCTAAATCAGAGGTCAACGTTGGCAACTTTAAGGCTTGTGGAAATGGCTGGCTGGGGAATTCTGGAAGTTGAAGTCCACAGGTCTTAAAATTGCCAACATTGGACATCCCTGCTCTAAATCAAGTTTGAGAGATTTTTTTCCTAACCTATAACTACTTTTGTTCCTCCACCAGTTTTATTCAATACATCCCTTACAGTTGGAAAAGCCTGCTGTCAACATTATCTCTTTATATTAATAGTTAAGTACACCATTTCAGCAGTTCAGACTTCCAGAAATACCATTATTTTATTTTAAGGCTACTATTCCAAACTCTCAGAAAAGAGCATTTATTTTGGATTGGACAGTAATCCTAACAAAGATTTAATCGATTGACCTAGTTTTGGATCATCTTTCATACACTTGTGCATACAGCATAGTATAAAGGAGTATTAAGCATCAATCCATACAGGCACCCATAGAATCCAACAATTTGGTGAGAACAATGAAGCATGTGTCAAGCTCTGCCCCTGACATACGTTTGTGACATCATGATGCAGATATAAAAGGGGTGGAATTTACATTGTGAAGTCACAACACTTTGTTTCATCATCCATCACTTTTGGATGCTTATGCTGGACCATTGAGCCCAATGCCCTCTTTTTTTCCCCCTCAAGCAATAAATTTACAGGTCAAGCAAAATGGATTATGAACAATTGTTTTCTATTAGCCTTCAGTGGTGAACAGTACAGCACCCCTGGTAAAAGAGGCTAATATTCTTGACATATATTCTCCATAAGGGGTGGTGCAGTGGCTGGAAAGCCAGCAGCTCAGGTTCAAGACATGAGTGCCACATGATAGAGTGAGTTCCCATCTGGCCCCAGCTCCTGCCAACCTAGCAGTTCAAGAACAATGCAAATGTGAGTAGATAAATAGGTACCACTTTTGTGGGAAGATAACAGTGCACTGTGATATGTTGGCTACATGATCACGGAAATGTCTCCAGGCAGCATTGGCTCAATGCCCTTGAAATGGAGGTGAGCACTGCCCCCCCAATAGTCAACAATAACTAATGGAGTAAAACCTGCAGGGACTCCTTTAGCTTACTTTTACATTCTCCATAACTTTGTCTAAAGCATGCTGTACTGTTACTCACCTTCACTTGTTCTAACTCTAAAGCTTTCTTTAGAGTGAAAAGTATTTATTTTGTGAAAGTATTTTTTGCTGGGTGATTAACTTAAGTACAATCAACTTTAATTAGAAGATGCAGACATCTAACATTAGACAATCTTCATATCATATATCTTTTGTCAGAATTCTACCTTGCTTACACGGGCTTTCTGCATCTATAAACCTACTGACCACTAGGAAAAAGAGATATTGAGGCAGTTTGGCTAAGAGACTCTGCACTTTTATTTCCTGTCCTAGTCTAAGACACTTTGTTCGCATTTTGTTGTGTGATATACACGATTTTTTTAGTGATAGGGGATGATTTTATCACTACTTTCCTGTCTCAGTTCAACTCTGTCTCTTTTATCTCTGTGCTGTTCACATTCTCAACTGACTTGCTCTCCCTCTGTAATGGAGAGCACATCATGGGCTCTTAGTTGTAAACACTCTTAAATCAGTGAGGCTTTCCTATCACCATGTTCTATTCCTAAATAAAGCTTACTTTTATTTCGCTCAAGCCCCAGACTCAAGAAGGCTTTCTCAGAAAAATTACAGCTTTAGCATTTCTCCTTCCACACATTTTTTCTGCTGTGCAAGGTTATTGGCCAACATCTTTGACTTTTATTTACCACTTTTCCCAAATCCAGTCCTTCCCCCCACCCTAATTTATCACCCTCAACTTCTTTTAGACTCTTTTTATCAGAGAATTCAATACTGCCTTCAACTAATCTTTGGAAAAGTGCAACCAGAATTGTATATCATATTCCAATCAGTCCTGTAGTTTTGCTGTTTTAAAGCCTAGGGTTATTGACTGTTGCATTGCTCGCTTGCTTGCTTGATTCATTCTTTTGCTAACTATAGTTTTATGCTGCAAAGCTCTGACATTATTCTAGATAAAAATCCCAGACCTTTTTCCAAATAATTTCTAATTAAAAATAAAACACGTCCTAAATCTAACTTCTCATTTAAAATATCCTCTTGGGTTTAGATTGGAATGCAGTTGAGGCTTTCACTTGTGAGTCTGTGTTATAGGTGTATCCAAGAAGCAAGTGGTGCAAATTGCTACACAGGCCTGCTGCTTTAAAGATGTCCAAAATGCATTCTGATATGGAAACTGAGCTCCTTTAGTGAATGCCCTCTCCCCATTGTGTGATTGAAGGCAAACTAGCATTCTAACTTCAGATACATAAATCACCATCTTCCAAAGACACTCAGTGTCATGCCCCTGGTGGAGACTGACTCTGAGGGAGAGGAGGAACAGCTGACAGGGAGTGGAAGTGTGGCTCCAGAGGTGGTGGAGGAGGCTGGGGAAGGGCAGAGGCCAGCTGATCAGTCAGAGGAGGACCCAGGCCCATCCTAGAGCATGCAGGGAGGAGAGGATAAGGGTGAGACATGGTCTACTCAGGAGGAGAGGGCCTTGATCCTCTTCATGGGCTGCAGCTGTGACAACTGAATAAGAGTTTGGACCTGCATACTGGTGAACGCTGGAAACAAAGCGTGTTTTAGTTTGGTCTGAAGTTATCTTGGTTGGTGTCCTTCCAACAGACTGTGCCTTGTTATCTCCTTGAATTTGGTAAATACTTCTCCTGTTCTGTTGTGGAAATTTCGTCATTGTAGTTTGTTTGGTTTTTTTTATTTCACCTCTATCTGCTCATTAAGTTCAGACTGTATTGCTTTCTTTTGAAGACTATTTTTGAGTACGTTTTATCTCCAACTGGGACCAAGTTGCAGGCATTAAAGGACATTTATTGTCCTTTAATTTTGGATTTGTTACATTTGTATCCCACCCTGGGTCATCACACTCAGCCCCTCCCGATCTGCATTTTCTCAAAGAAAAATAAATGGCCAGCTCAGCCGTAAAACACAAAGGAATGCTGATTCAGAAAAGCAGAGACACTGGAAAGCAAGGATATTTGATATAACACTCACCGAAGGAAACATCTCAACCAGAGGCATTCTGGAAGCTTTTTGTGTAACTCAAAAAATCCATTATATTCACCTCATTGCCTCACTCACCTGACCTCATTGACACATATCTGCCATAATGCAATCAAATCATTCGCTATATTGATTAACTGTATATTGTAAATGTAAATGTATAATGTAATTTATATGTGTCCATGTCATAGACCTCAGTGGCTGAAATAAACCAATTTGTACTTCAAATCAAATCAAAATTTTATTATGGCCATAGATTATGGCCATAAAGGGATGAAATGCTATCATTAAAAAAGGCATAAAGGTTATGTGTGTAATTATATACAGATATATGTATAGTCAGAAAAAGAAAAAATGAAAAAGTTATAAAAAAGAATTATAAAAAGATATAAAAGATATATAAGTTAAAAACTCAAAGGATATGTAATGGTAGGAATCTAAAACAAAAGGTAAGGTATTTAGACGGGCATAGGAAAGTAAAAAGAGCCTTGGTGGCTCAGGCTGTTAATTGCCTGCACTTTAGTTCCAGCTGCCTACAACTGCTGTAGGCTCGAATCCCACCAGGCTCAAGGTTGACTCAGCCTTCCATCCTCTCGGGGTAGGTAAATTGAGGACCCAAGATTGTTGGGGGAAATTAGCTGACCTTGTAAAAATGCCGCTTAGTAATAAGCAGGCATATACAATGGAATGAAGGCTATTGCTGAGCACACTGGGTTGCATCCCAAAAATTGTAAGCCGCCCTGAGTCTCCGGAGAAGGGCGGCATATAAATGTAATTTTAAAAAAAAGGTAGTATGTGGAACCTATATCTATCAAGTTAAAAAGCAGCCTAATATGACAAACTAAGCACTTATTAGAGTTAATTTGTCTAATTTACTAATTGAACCTGGGAACATTGTATATTGTAGCAGGGTGGGTACCTCAAAGCAACAGGGTGCTTTAAAATTTTCCTGTACACCCTGGGCACTTCTGTAGTAATGGTAAGATCAGCACAAATGTCTTTGTAGTACAGGCACTAGAAAAACACACCCTGTGTTGTTTCTGCTTGTGCAGAACCAAGGGGCATGGTCTCTCCAAGTAGGGACTTCCCTCAAATACAGATAAGCAGAAAGCATGACATCATGCCAGAGTAAAGGCCTTTCTTTAAGGTACTTTGAGTACTTAGGTTTGCCAGGATGGAAGAGGAGGAGCTATCTATTGTCCTAAGATATTTAAGAATGGTAGATGACCTCCTCTTATTTTCAGCAATAAAGTCCCCATAAGCTGAAGGTAAATGAAGGAAGACCCCTAGGTATTTGGTACAGGTGACCAGTTCCCTCAATTCTCAAAGTGCTAATAGAAAAAGTAAAGAAGATGACTTGTTCAGACTTGTGGTCATCTATCTTTGTTTCAGGAATGGCTTTTGAAGCTTTTTGGCAAATGCCATGATTTTAGTTTTCTGATAATTGAGTTCCAGCTGGTCTTTCTTGCAGGACTGCACTAATGTCTTCATTCAGCCTTCTTGAATGTATTACTGCATCATCTGTGTCTTCCAGCAAATTTGTGAGAGTCCATGTTGTAGAGGGGGCCCACCATAAAAATTGAATAAGAGTGAGAACAATACGTAGCCTTGCTTGGTGCCTTTCTAGTTTCAATAGGATTGATGACCATACATACTAAATGAAGTAGATCCTGGCGAACTTAGCAGGACTCCAACATCTCCCATATTCTGACTTGGGATATAAAATTAAATGCTGCTTTGAAGTCTGTGCAATCAGCATTGGCAATGGTTATGTTGCAGGAAGAGTTCAAGATGGAGTGCAAGACACTGATCAGTGGTGGATCAGGCTTTCCTTAAGTCAATGCATTCCTCTGCTATGGAACAGTGCACTGATCTCCAGCACAAATGAGTTCCTAAATTTTCTATCCCAGATTTCAAACTACATTATTATTTGAAGAGAGGCTCCAATGCAACCATTATATTTACATCTGCACTACATACATATATCTGCACTACAGAGTAATTATTAGGACTGCTGTAGCCATTCTATTGTCAGCCTTGGAAGCCTTTTTTTTTTACTTGGAAGCTTCGAGGCTGCCACATTCAGTTCCTGGGAATTTGGGAGGGGGGATTTCATAGTGGGGTAGAAGATTAGACACAACAACATTCTTTCTCAGAGAGTCAAGGACATGTCGCCCTGCACCTGAAGGGAAGTGACTGGGGGGATGTCTCCAGTTGGGACGAAGCTTTGATTGGGCCATGTGATGGACTGATGGGTGAAGGGGATGGATCTTTGTTTCTCTTTTTGGGAAGGGAAAACTCAGAACTCTCAGATTTGGGTTTTCCCAGATGTGCCAATATGACAACTCTAATAAAATGGAACTTTGAGGAACTGCTTGTCTCGGAGTTTATTGGTTTGGAGTTGATTAGTTGGAACGCTGACATCTATTTACTCTACTCAGGAGACCTCTGCTACTTTCATGACTAGATTACAAAATTCAGTTGTCCAGCCACAATTATCCCTATCTATACACATGCTTTCGCTTGTACTCTGGCTTTTCTGTTGTACGCACAAGAGCTAGAACCAAAAAGAATGAACCCAATTTGATAGTTCTACTGACATAAATCAATCATGCAGTGGAGGAAAGAGATGTTTGCCTCCTGGAAGCAGCGTAAGAAGTTGTGAAAAGGCAACCATGAAACGTAACATGTAGATTTGTGACCTTCTGAATTAAAACCAGTTTCCCCAATTCACTGGTATGCTTAGAACATCTGTTGCTTCCTTTCTAATTTCATGTCATGCCTTGCCAGTTTTAGTAGCCTATTTCTAAGTGTTAACAGCTTCCTGCCTTCATCTGTTAAGATCATCATCTTTCTCACCTTTTAGTTTTCCTCTTTCTACCCAAGCATTTCGGCTTAAGCTGGAAGTCTCTTTCAATAACATATCTCCTTCCTCTGCTTCAAACCCTGCAGCCACAACCAGAAAGCGTAGGAACACATATCACAGAAATACTCCAGCCAAAGCTTTCAATCAGCTGGATTTTGATCAGCCTATGTATTTTGATGAAGGCAGTAACCTGCTCACATCTTAATATTCCACCCACACCCACACCCACAAAGTGAACTAGGGACTTGGTGGCCAGTTCATGATTTACAAGTTAGGCCCTCAATCTGTCTGCCTATAAAACAGTGCCTGGCTCACTATCTCTTTTCATAGTTCAAAATGAAAGAACTGCAAGTGTGATTATAGCCTTCATAAATCTATCCTTGCGTTTTCTCTTTCACCGAGAGAAATATGCACATGGGCATAGGTTACTCACTCTTTGGACAGGTATACATATTATAGTAGAGATGAAGGGAGAACAAATGCAATGAAATTTAAAAGGAAAACAAACAAGATTATTAATTAGCCTCAACATATGTCATAGTAGTTCCTCCGGGAGTCTTCTGTCACAGGCTTTTGTACAAAGTGACAGATTATAATTTTTGGACCTCAGGGGAAATTTACTAGCCTTTGCAGAAGAATCAAATAGAACAGCCAAAATTCAGTCTGGTGAGGCATTTTCAGACTAACACATTTTACTGAAGTACAGTTTGCTTCATCAGATGGATGGAAGAGCTAAACTGAGGTAGGACTTAATATGGGATAAGATAAAAAGGGAAAGAGGAAGGGAAGACAGGGTCATGCAGAGGCAGATTATATATGAGACAGGCTACAAGTATTTTAAAGCAACTACCTCTGTCTTTTACCCCATTGTTCTGACCAAGGCTTGCCCAAAAAGCACTAAGTAGACTCTTTGTCCTGGCAAAACCCCTTTTATTAAACAAAGGTGAATTTCTTGCATTCACATTCAGCCAAAGGCCTGGCAAACAGTCTTTCAAGGGTGTAATTAGACCTTACCTAGCTTGGAGAGCTGCCAAAACATATGGACTACACAACTCGATTGGGGCAAAACAATAGACGCAATCTACATAGACTTCTGTAAAGCCTTTGATTCAGTGGTACACAACAAACTACTCCTAAAACTAAAATCTTATGGTATCTCTGGACACCTGTGTAACTGGATAGAAGCATTCCTGTCAAACAGACAACAAATGGTCAGAATTGGGAGCATCCTATCAAATTCTGTACCTGTCAATGGTGGTGTCCACAAGGCAGTGTTCTAGGACCTACTCTCTTCACATTCTACATAAATGACCTCTGTGATCATATTAAGAGCAACTGTGTTCTCTTCGCTGATGATGTAAAGCTACTGAACACCACAGACAATACTGCTACCCTTCAAAAAGACCTTGACTATGTATCAGAATGGTCAAACAAATGGCAACTTCAAATCTCAACAAATAAATGCTCTGTCTTACATATTAGCAAAAAAAATCAGAAAATAAAATACAGGCTAAATAGTCAAGACCTTGTTGATGATCTAAACTCTGTCAAGGATCTTGGAGTACTCATCTCTAATGATCTAGGTGCTAGAGGCCACTGTAACTACATAGCCAAAAAAGCATTAAGAGTTGTTAACCTAATCTTACATAGCTTTTTCTCTGGTAATATTACACTACTAACTAGAGCATACAAAACATTTGCTAGACCAATTCTCGAATACAGCTCATCAGTCTGGAACCCACATTACGTATCTGATATTAACACAGTTGAGAAAGTCCAGAAATATTTCACAAGAAGAGTTCTCTGTGGTAGCCACTGAGTTTCCCTGGATGACACTAGAAGCTGGCAGCAAACTGCAGCCTGGTGGAGGGGGCCTCTTTTGCTATCCCATGAGCTCATCTTCTATTCATTCTCTTATCTGTTGGGATGGGGATGGGATGTCTCTGAGTTTCCAGGTGTACAGGTGATCTCATTTACTAACATCACCACTAGTCTTATGGATTGGTTGGGAGGTTGCACCAATGTGGTTGAGGGGTTTCACCCATGTGGATCTATTCTCCAATCCCAATGCTGTATCTATGCTGTTCTTTTCTGCTTGTAAAAATGGTATAAAAGTAATAAACACCAATGTGGTCAGACATCTTTGGACACTGAAATGACTGGTTATTGAATCCCTACAAGTGGCCCGAACAGGGACATCAACCCTGCAGGGCGGGGCCATCAACCCTCCGGGTAGGCAACAGCCAACATGCTTACCATCGTCTGAAATAGACCCCAAGGTGCACCTTCGTCCACGGGACCCGGGTCCTTCGGGACCCATCAATGGTAAGTATGGGTTGCAATCTATCTCAGCATCAGCAGGAACATGTTCAGGAAATTAGATTCCTGCTACATGAATCAGGTACAAAAGTACACTGAGTAGACACAAAGAAGCTGGTGGGAGATAGGGAAATGGTATCCTGAACTTAATAGAATAGAATAGAATAGAATAGAATAGAAGGTTAAGGATACCCAAGGCTCCAGTCCAAATATTACATCGATGGTATCAATGCTGTCATGCAGTGGAAACATCTGGCTCTGATGTCTCAGCAAAATAATAATTGACTATAAGCCCCACTCCTGATTATGATCAGGTAAAAATTGTCACTCCAAAATCTTCTCTAATTGGACTTTCAGCTCCTTCTGAGCAGGCTAAATTTTTTGATTCTCCAAAGCCATTGTACACCCCCATAAGGAAAATATTAAAGGAACAATTAGAAAAAGGGGGAGATTCAAGCTAGAAACCCAGGACAGAGACACATAAATTTATTTGTTTAAATTTTTATGTTTAATCTTTTTTGATTATTTAGTGTTTAAAGAGAGAGAACAATGGATGTAACTAGAATACAGGCAACTGCTCTCTTCTGATGCACTGGATGGCAGAATTGAAAGTGGAAGGCATGCCCTATTGATTTCAATAGTCCACAATTAGATCTGCTGATCAGAAGCATGGAATGAGACACAGATCTGTTAGGAAGCCCCTCCATACAGTACAATGGGGCTGTTCAAAGAAAATATGGTTCATTTACTGTTATGTGTTAGGAAGAACTAAGAGAAGATGAAAATGTTTACTATTCTTTTCATGATGTGATTTTCATTAAAACTTCTTAGATGTGTATGTATAATAATGTATAATAATTGCATGCAGAATTGAGCTTAGCTGTGTATGTATAATAATGTAAATAAGTGTATGCAGAATTGAATAGGATTGAATTGAAGAAATCCTTTACCTGTGTATAGCCCTAATTGGAATTGCTGAAGTTCAAAATAAATTAATTGTAACATGTTTGGCAACCAGAGAATTAAATTGGCTTTTTGGATTGGACTTAGAGTTGTGGGAGGCAGATAGGCAGTGGTTCGGGCCCACAATCACCTTTGTGATTGGAACCGCTCCTTGAGTTCTCCCAATGCTCTGAGAACAAACTACAGGTTTTTTTTTAAATGTGGAAATTTAAAGGGACAAACCCTCCTCAGGTCTGGAAGTGTTGTGTGTGAGAATGTGTCTGTATGCAATCATTTCCAGCCCTGGAGGATGAGATCCTCTACAATGGAGCTTATTGGCTCTCAGAAAAGAATTGTAAATATGCAAGCCATATGATTACAGTGTAAATGTGTGAGTATGTTGATAGTAAAAAGGTGGTATAAATGTTTGTGTGTTGACCCCTATCCCAGATTGAAAGGAGAGTAAGAAAGAGTGTGAGAAAGGTCCGGACCTGAGAAAGATAGGATTATTTGTGTGTGTATTTGTGTGTGCTTTACTCATGATGAAAATTATTTGTGTGTGATTTATTGGTGAAAAGAATATTGAGTGGAAAAATGGATGAGATTTATTTTAAACATTTCCCCCTTCTTGTCTTCGCTGGTTGTTGTAGGGGGAGGGGGGAGAATGAGGCTTTGATCACTTTAACAATTTTTTTTCTCTGCTTTGAGTTTTGCCTTGAAAAGGCGAGGTTAGAAAATAACTTTTATAGGTTACATAGCTTCATCTCCTGATTTTTAGAGATTTTCACACAAAGGAGCCTCAGATAGATAGGCTGAGATTGGCAAATTGCCTGGAACGTTATCTGTAAAGGTGGCTCGGTTCCCAGGTGGGCAATTTGCCTGGATCTTTGAAGATGACTCAGTTCCCAGTTTCAGCAAAGGGAATCAAAATTTAAAACTAGCTGCACTTTGTACATGCTCTTAATCCATATTCTGATTAAAGCAGAGAATTGACACTAAAATTTGACTCCATCTGGAGGTTTTACAACAAGAATGTGGGAATGCATGGCTATTGCCAGCACAACAGGTAAAGTCATGAAAGGTTTACAATGGGCTTTGCAAATAACTTTTTCTTCTAATTTTGATAAGTACAGTAAGGTATAAATGGTGGAGTTATGTAAAGTCTGATTTTCAATTTTATTTTCAGAATAACTTATCTCTTCAATGTCCTTTGCCTGACTATCTAAGCTGTATTGTTTGCCTAAAGAACTTTGGCTTGCTTACTTAATGACTTCTTCCTTTACAAGGCTCCTCATAATGCTCCTGGAAAGTGTCCTGCTATTTTAACTTTCAAAACTTTTTCTCAACAGCCTTTCAACTTAATCTCTGACTCTCATTATGTGTGTCAAATTATTTTTAATCTTCCAGGTGCTTATATTATGCCCAGGATTTACCCTAATTATGATCTTATTTTTAATTTTGCCACAGCTACTACAAGACTGAAGATATTTGTTACATACGTAGTCACTTGACCCTTTCTGGGCCTCTTTCTTAAGGCTATTGCTTTGTTGATTTTTTCAGTCACTTTTTTCCTCAAAATGCTAGAGGCCTGGCACAAGCTTGCCCTATTCCAATTACTCAAGTCAAGTAGATTGTTTTATCATCAACTTTGGCAAATGGATGTTACCTACTAGGCAAGCCCTGTTTTTACAACATGATATTTTGCTTTTTGCAATTTTGTACCACCTGGAATATAGCCATAATGGAACATGCTCATCGGCCATTTAAGGCCTGTCTCCACAAATAAATAAAAAGGAGGGAAATGGTCTCTAGAAGGGTCTCTAAAAAGTTTTTAAAAGTATAATTTCCTTAAATCAATTGAATGTAATTGCATGTTTCTATTTACCTTAAATTAATTGAATGTTTTAGTTAACTATTAGGGGTAAGGGGCGAGGCTGTGCTGTTGTGTTTGCTTCTACAGGACCTTTGTGGATTCCAGCTCATTGTGTCCGCCCAGGCTTGTTGTGTCCACCCAGCCAAGGATTTCGTGACATCACACCAGTCCCCAGATCTGGTCCCAGTCCCAGGAATTTGACTTTACAGATGGCACAGTGTCCCATCCGGGTTCATTTGCTTATGCTTGACTAACATCACACAGAATGATGTCTTTTGCTTATCTGAAACTTATGATATGGAACATTTGCTTTCTACATGTTTAGTTCCTGTCTGCAGTAATTCAAAATTTCACTGGCTTAAGCGGATTTTTATTACATGGGAACTTTAACTATAAGACTATATCTAATTGGGGATTTGCTGCTTATTATCCACACCTTGATGCAATTGCTTTACACACCTCAATGGTAGCAGTCCCTATAAATATAACTTGTGCAAAAGTAGTTAATTGTACATCTTCAAGTAAAAACCTCACTGTCATCGTCTTAGCTCACCTGCTTTGAACTGCACAGCTTTGGAAGAGACTTCTTTCACTTTTCCCATGTTTGGCTACCTCAAGGATAGTTTTTACATGTGGTCAAGAAACTTTTAATTATATTCCTGCTAATCTTAGTGAAGTACTTTGCTGCCTCAGTCGGCTGATTCCTGTTTTGCTTTCTAAACAACAACTTCATCATTCGAATCGTTCTCGACGAGGGGTCATGCTAGATAACACTTGTGACTCTGAAACAACCTTACTTAATAAAGCTGAATACGTAGTGCTAGCTTTGTTTATAGTGGCGTGCCAGCAATTGCTGCTCACGCTCACCTTAACATTAACTCTGTTGCATGTAATTTAGCAAAAACAATGTTACTTCTTCAGTTATCTCAACAATCAACCATAAGATGCAAGTGTTGAAGAAGGCTATTCTACAAAATCGATATTGTTTTAATTTGTTTGATGGGTCATGAACCATCCAGCACCAGCTTAATATTTTCAACAATTTGGCCTTGGATTTGAAAATTGATAAATTAGGATCTTGGTGGGAAAGCTTTTGGGCTTGGTTGCCCACAGGCTAAATGGGAAAAATTCTATGCTATGTAGTCATTATTTGTGATTTAATTAGTGGGTGCTGCTTTGTTCAATGTCTCCTTCTCTTTGCAATATATGTATCACAGCTTTTCATCCCAAACCCTCTCTTACCTTGCCTAAGGGTCAAGTATATGCCCTATATAAACAACTGCAAGCATGCTCTTCTAATGATTCTTATGAATCCTCTCCTAACTTCTTTTCTGATTCCTTTAATTAAAAAAATTAAAATGGAAAGAGTGAAATGTGGTAGCCACTGAGTTTCCCTGGATGACACTAGAAGCTGGCAGCAAACTGCAGCCTGGTGGAGGGGCCTCTTTGCTATCCCATGAGCTCATCTTCTATTCATTCTCTTATCTGTTGGGATGGGGATGGGATGTCTCTGATTTTCCAGGTGTACAGGTGATCTCATTTACTAACATCACCACTAGTCTTATGGATTGGTTGGGAGGTTGCACCAATGTGGTTGAGGGGTTTCACCCATGTGGATCTATTCTCCAATCCCAATGCTGTATCTATGCTGTTCTTTTCTGCTTGTAAAAATGGTATAAAAGTAATAAACACCACGTATGTGGTCAGACATCTTTGGACACTGAAATGACTGGTTATTGGTACTCATTGCAGAATACCTTATGCCACCAGACTTGAAATTCTAAACCTAGAAAACCTAGAACTACACCACCTTCGGTCCAATCTAAGTATAGTATATAAAATCATACATTGCAATGTCCTACCTGTCAATGAATACTTCAGCTTCAACCATAACAATACAAGAGCACACAATAGATACAAACTCAAGGTTAACCGCACCAAACTTGATTGCAGGAAATATGACTTCAGCAACAGAGTGGTCGATGTCTGGAATACACTACTCGACTCTGTGGTTTCTTCCCCAAACCCCAAAAACTTTAACCTTAGACTGTCTACTATTGACCTCACCCCTTTCCTAAGAGGTCTGTAGGGGGAGTGCATAAGTGCACCAATGTGCCTACTGTCCCTGTCCTATTGATTCTTTTTATTTTTATTTTTCTTATATGTATCCATTCCATGTATTCATAACTATGTTTATACTTATACCTATTATCTTGTAAGCGACTGACAAATCAAATAAACAAACAAACAAACAAGTAAATCTTTTCAAACACAGTGCTGACAAGGAAGGACTCAGCACAGAGTCTCTGAGATGCACAGAGAGATCTTCACACTGCTGCAACAAACTAATTGTTTCCTGCAAAAGCCCCCTCCCCTTTTGCTCCCCCTTTAATCCCTATGGGAGGGGCCATTCACCATCCACCTGTGGCTTTACTCCCACATCGACCCTTAGTTCATAATTGTTCTTTTCTTTTGGCAGCTGTACGCATGCGCAGGCTGGGAACTGGCTCCAGCTGCTCCCCCACCACACTGCTGTCTGACTCCGAAGGCACCTGATAACTGCCGGACTGCCCTGGCCCCATTTCTGCCTCTGACGCAGAGCCCTCGTCCAAGCCTTCCTCAGCCTCTAGGACTGACCCATGTTCCTCCCCAACCTCCTCACTGTCCAACTCTGCTGCAAGCTCTGCTAGCTGCTGGTGGGCCACAATACCTATTGCTACTGTTATGTATGCAGGTTTGAAGTCATTGGTTTAGTTTGAACTGTTCTTGTAAAATGTTGGAAATGATTGGTTTAAAAGTCGGGGAAAACCCTGCACTCTGATTGGCTGGCAACTGCGCTGCTGGCTATAAGTAGCAGCCGCAGCCCAGCCAAATTGGGTCCGTTCTGAGCTGTAGTCACTAATAAACTAAGAGCTTGAAGCACTCCGTGTCTGTCTCTTCATGCAAACTTAACACTGGGACGGGATGGGATTCCCCTAAAGAAGACGGCAACAGGGAACAGAAGGAGAGCGAGATGGCTGCGCTGAACACCCCCCCCAGCCCCGTTCAATCCGAGGCAGAAGACTGGGATATGCAGATCGTTCCAAATGTATCTGGAGGGAAACGATCTTGCCGACATTTCCGAGAAGCGGAAGAGGGCGGTCTTTCTCACACACTGCGGTCCAGCAGTTTTCAAGATGGTGAAGGCATTGGCAGGAGCTTCAGACGTGAAGGTAATGGACTGGCCTGACTTAGAAAACTGTTAAGAGCCCATTCGGCCACAAGTATCGTGCCTCATTAAGAGAACAAGTTTTACCGTCGGGATCAAGGGGAAAGCGAAAACGTAAACTACTTCGTGGCAAGTTTAAGAGACATTGGGGGTGCACGCGAATTTAACAATTTAGAAGAGGCCATGCGCGATCGATTTGTTCTGGGCCTTAAAGACAAGGTGCTACAGAGCAAGTTATTACTGAAACCTAAGATCACGCTGAAGGAAGCAATAGAAGAGGCCTCTTCAGCAGAAGCTACCAAGTCCTCAGCAGCAGCCATGAAGAAAATCAACAAGCCATCCTGATGTGGAAAAATCCACAACAATTCATTGTGAGCAAATAGATTCTGAGTCAGACTGTAGTGAGGTGGAGGAAGGAATTTACAGACTCAGAATGGAGCAGAAAAAGAAAGACCTGGGAAGAAAGAGGCAAGATTTCTACTGCAGAGGTTGTGGAACCCCCTGCACTGAATGCAAGTTTTTAGACACCATTTGCCTCCGTTGTGATAAAAGAGGACACCTAGCAAGAGTCTGCAAATCATCCAGAACTCCACCAAGCAGAAGGAAGTTTGCTACAAGCAAAGACAAAGAATTCAGGCCCAACAATCTCAGTGAGAAAATGGGGTGCAGCACAGAAGCAAATGGGAAGAATGAAACTCATCAAACAGTAACTATTGGTCATTCATCACCTTTAAGAAGCAGAAAAGTGCATGTCAAAGTACTTATTGAAGGAAGGCCTTGCCAAATGGAAGTGGACTCAGGCTCATACCTATCTATGGTGTCATGGGACACTATTCACAGACTTCTTCCCAACATCCAGAAGAAGCACTACCAAGGGAACAAGATTCCAGTAGTTGGAACAAGAGAATTCAACATGAAATTCAAGGCACACCAAACGCCTACCACTGACCATCATGGACAAGGACCGCCCAAGTCTGCTGGGCCTTGAGTGGTTCAACCTGCTGGGCATTGAGGTGACTGGCATCAATCACGTGAGCAACACTGAGTGGGAAGAGGCCTTGAAGTCTGAGTTTCCAGAGGTCTTCAGCGATGGATTAGGCAAGTACTTGGGGACCCCTATCTCCTTTAACCTAGATCCCAAGGTACAACCAATCCGTTTAAAACCCAGAAGGGTCCCATTTGCCTTAAAGGAAAAAATTGATGCACAATTAGATAAACTAATAGCCCAAGGGGTTTTAGAGCCCACTGATCACTCCAGGTGGGAGACACCCATAGTCACACCAGTCAAGGCTGATGGGTCTGTGAGAATCTGGAGACTACAAGGGGACATTGAACCATGCGCTACAACAGAGCGCATATCCAGTTCCAGTAGTGCATCATTTATTACACTCTCTTGGAGGGGCACAGTTTTGCCAAGTTGGACCTGGCACAGGCATATCAACAATTAACAGTTGATGATGCCACTGCTGAAGCCCAAACCATTGTGACCCATAGAGGTGCCTTCAAATGCAAAAGATTGCAATTTGGAGTAAGCGTGGCACCAGGCATCTTCCAAAGCCTTATGGAAAGAATGTTACAAGGGTTGCCAGGGGTGGTGCCCTATTTTGATGATGTTTTAATTTCTGCTGAAAATGACACTCAATTACACGAGAGACTCAGGGAAGTCTTTACTAGATTCAAAAAGCGGGGTTAAAAGTCAAAGAAGAAAAATGCACACTTAGAACAGATAAAGTGGAATTCTTGGGTTACATGATTGATAAACATGGCATCCACCCCACAGAACAAAGGTTCAGGCAATCAAAGAAGCCCCCAGGCCAAAATGCAAAACAGATTTGCAAGCATTCTTGGGACTCATTAACTTCTATCATATGTTTCTACCTCAGAAGGCAACCATTGCAGAACCCCTACATAGGTTGCTGGACAAAAATCTGCTTGGGTCTGGGGAGGAAGGAACAAGCTGCATTTAACAATATCAAGAGACTAATCACGTCTGATGCTGTGCTGATACAGTTCTCTGAGAACTTTCCTGTTGTTCTGACTTGTGATGCCTCCCCTTTTGGAGTGGGGGGTTGAGCCACATGCTTCCCAGCGGAGGGAAGCTCCTATTGCATTTTACTCTCGCACCTTGACTAAAGCAGAGAGGAACTACAGCCAACTGGACAAGGAAGCCTTGGCAATTGTAGCAGCTGTCAAAAATTCCATGAGTATTTATATGGGAGAACATTTACTGTTGTCACAGATCACAAACCTCTTTTAGGCATTGTGGCAGGGGACAAACCAAGCACGATCCTGTCACCAAGAATGCTGAGATGGACTGAATTTCTTGCTGCTTATTCATACAAACTGATCCACAGACCTGGTAAAGACATTGGGCATGCAGATGCTTTGAGTCGCTGCCCACTTCCTTCACACATTGAGGACCCTGTTCCTGAGACTCACACCTTTTTCTAGAAACTGTTGCCAAGCTTCCAGTACATGCTGCTCAAATTGCCAGAGAGACTGCCAAAGACACTTTATTGGCTCCTGTTATAGGCTGGATTAAGAAAGGTTGGCCACTTCAAGATCTACCTCAACTCGCCCAACCTTTTAAATCCAGGCAAACTGAATTATCTGTATTAAGAGGATGTATTTTGTGGGGTAACAGGGTGGTTATTCCTGCAAAACTACAAAAGAGGTTTTGGAAATGTTACATGAGGGTCATCCGGGAATTGTCAGAATGAAGGGATTGGCCAGGAGTTATGTATGGTGGCCAGGTATTGACAAAATGGTTGAAAACTGGGTTGCATCTTGTCCCAACTGTCAGGTAGTCAGGCCTGCCCACCTCTCGCCCCACACAGGAATGGGAATGTCCTAGGGGCCCATGGTCCAGGATTCACATTGATTTTGCTGGCCCTACCAGAGGGCACACTTTCCTTATTATAGTTGATGCATATTCCAAATGGCTGGAGGTTATCCCTATGGCATCCACCACAACTGAAGCTGTCATCAAACAGCTTAAAAAGCTTTTGTAACTCACGGGTTACCTGATGTGCTTGTTTCTGACAATGGCCCTCAATTTACATCCAACCTTTTTGAATCATATCTAGCACAACAGGGTATCAGACATGCCCTGACAGCCCCTGGGCATCCTTGACTACGGCGGGCTGTATGGTACGATTTACCAAGGAAAAACTTCAGCAATTGGGTCCAGGGGATATCACTGAGAGAGTTGAAAAACTTCTCAGTGTTCAGCATATCACTCCCAACCCCTCAACTAATTTAACCCCAGCTGAATTGTTGATGGGTAGGAAACTCAGGTCTCCCCTTGACCGCCTCCATCCCACTTACGCACCCAATGCACCACTAGATTCCACTAGTAAAATTCGCACATTCACTGTGGGTGATTCTGTTTATGCTAAGAACCTTATGGGTGAACCATTATGGATTCCTGCTGAGATAACCCAAATCACAGGCCCCAGGTCTTACAGGGTACAAACGGAGGATGGTGTCCTCTGGAGCAGGCACATTGATCAGTTAAGATCCAGATTGCCTCAGGAGCATCGCTTTTGCTCCTCTCTGGTTCCCATACCTACTGCCTCTTCTAGGGGAAGGGAGGATTATGAGAGTAATCAGCAAGAATCAACCCCATGTGTAACGAGCTAACACGACAGGAACCATCCCAAAACCTGTCACAATACCAACAACCATTTTCACAAATGGAAGATTGCACATCACTACCTGATTTAGGTGCTGACATTGGGTTGGAGATGGATTGGGAGGAGAGACCAGGTTGTAGTAACCAAACAGGTTCTACCATTACTACAAGTCCAAGTAAGGAAATGTCAGCAGACACATTTCCTCTCTCACAAGGTGAGAACCTTAAAACATCTGAACCACGTAGGTCTCAACGTACATGTAAGAGCCCCACCTATTTAAAAGAATACATTAGATAGGTTGGGGTTTGAGTATGGACTGAACCTAGTGGGGAGGGGTGTTATGTATGCAGGTTTGAAGTCATTGGTTTAGTTTGAACTGTTCTTGTAAAATGTTGGAAATGATTGGTTTAAAAAGTGCGGGAAAACCCTGCACTCTGATTGGCTGGCAACTACGGCTGCTAGCTATAAGTAGCAGCCGCAGCCCAGCCAAATTGGGTCCGTTCTGAGCTGTAGTCACTAATAAACTAAGAGCTTGAAGCACTCCGCGTCTGTCTCTTCATGCAAACTTAACAGCTACCCTGTTTTTCTCTTGCTTCTTTGATGCATCTGCTAGAAGTATATTTAGGTACATGCACATATACAGTCTTTCTGTTTATATGAGAATAGCTATTCTATTTTTTTTTTAATTCATATTTATATCCCGCCCTTCTCCAGAGACTCAGGGCAGCTTACAATTTTTTGGGATACAACCCAATGCACTCAGCAATAGCCTTCCCTCCATTTATATGCCTGCTTATTAGTAAGCGGCATTTTTACAAAGTCAGCTTATTGCCCCCAACAATCTTGGGGTTTACCTCAGGATTGAGTCACCTGCCAATAATTACAGGCAGCTGGAACTAAGTGCTAGGCTATTAACAGCCTGCACCACCAAGGCCCTTGAGGGACTGCCACAGAGAAGAGGGGGTCAAGCTATTTTCCAAAGCACCCAAAGGCCAGACAAGGAATAATGGATGGAAACTGATCAAGGAGAGTTTCAACCTAGAAATAAGGAGGAATTTTCTGACAGTGAGAACAATCAACCAAACTTGGCTTTAGAAGTTGTGGGAACTTCATCACTGGAGGCTTTTAAGAATACACTGGCCTGCCATCTGTCAGAAATGGTGTAGGGTCTCCTGCTTGAGCAGGGGGTTGGACTAGATGACCTACAAGGTCCCTTCCAACTCTGTTAATCTGTTAAAGCTAATATGCAGATGGTTATCGGTTAATTTTACAAATAGAGACCTTTTTTAAATAGACAATTATTTTAATTAATTCAAGTAATATTAATTCTATCTCCTGGCTTTACTGCACTCTATCCTTCTCTCTCTCTCTCTCTCTCTTTCTTTCTTTCTTTCTTTCTTTCTTTCTTTCTTTCTTTCCTTTTGAGAAGTGTGCTTCCGACAGATTAAGCACATGCATACATATACCACATTACTCATGCAGAAGGGGACTTATCTTCTTTTTTAGTAAATTTGGTGGCACATTTATTAAATTTTAATAAATTTAGTTAGTAAATACAATGTTCTTTAAGGTACAAAAGTACCCTTGCTAAGGGATGGTGAATCCAAGTTTCACAAGAACAGTACTTTTCAGTTTCAATGTATAACCTTCACCAAAAGAGATAATCGAAAGTTGTAAAAGACTGTCAAGAAAGAGGATGAAAAGAAGACCTTTACTTTTCAAATCTTGCTTGGCAATTGGAAAGAAAATAGAGAAAGCAGATAACAATCAGAGTTGGAAGGGACCTTATAGGTCATCTAGTCCAACCCCTGACTAAGCGGGAGAACCTACACCATTTCTGACAAATGGCAGTCCAATCTCTTCTTGAAAGTCTCAAGTGATGGTGCTGCCACAACTTCTGAGGGGAAGCTGTTCCATTGGTTGATTGTTCTCACTGTCAGAAAGTTTCTCCTTATTTCCAGGCTAAATCTCTCCTTGTTCAGTTTCCATTCATTATTCCTTGTCTGGCCTACAGGCACTTTAGAAAATAGCTTGACCCTCTGAAGCCTCTGAATACAAATGCTATAGGGACCAAAACAACTAATAGAAAGAGATGTGATAGAAGGTTGAAGAAGGAATTCTTTCTTTTGGCCAAGTAACCTATGTGGGTCATTTTAGGGCAATGTTTTCATTAAGACAACTGACAGGCTACAAGAAGATAGAAACCTTTCAGATATTCCAATTTCTTTGTCCTGAAAGACATTACCCAGGCTGGTTGGGAAAGTAGTTTGGAAGATATTGTCAATAAATTTGCTAGTGGATATGTATATCTCATTACAATTTAGAATTGAAAGCTCATACCTCTTTGAGGATGATGGGCAGTTCAGAAATGTGATAATTGAATTAATTGATTGATTGATGATCCAAATTCCATCACTGGGAGGGTAAAAGGGCTGGTTGGAAGAAATTATTTACATCTTCAGCCCAAATATTGAGTGGCTACATCATATGCATTAGATAAGCATGTTTTCTAAGTAGTAATTGTAAGCAAGAAGCACATGTGCAGCTCAAGGCAGTCTGAACTCTCTTCCCAGTTAGGGATATACTTGAGAGAGATAGAACTATCCAGGGCACATTCTGGGCTATTCAGACATTCTGGGCTATTCTACAGGAATTAGTTTTGCTGCTGTAATAAAGTAATATGGGTGGCAGGCAGGGTGATTTTAAATTGTTGTGAAGAAGTCTGGATGATCATAGTTTAGACAGAATGTGGGGAAGAGGAATTGCCACAAACCAACAGAATGCAAGTTCTAGTCCCTCCGTAGACACTGACTGGGGTGACCTCAGGCTAATCCCTTCTGCTCAGCCCCAGGAAAGCGGAAACCGTAAATCCCTTCTGAAAAACCTTGCTAAGAAAACTGCAGGCACTTGACAGGCCAACTGTGAGAATCACATACAACTGAATGGAAAGGGGGAAAGATACTTGCAGGCCCTTGATACTTGCAGGATAAAATGTAAGATAGAATTTGAATGAACATAGAAGGCACTAGTCCCAATTTTTTCCCCAAGAAGCTGAAGAAGCTTCTTGGATGAGAAGGGGACTTTCTGGAAAAAAAAAAAGTCCAGTTGCCTCTTGAAAAAGCACCTTTGGGACAACCATGACCTGGATGACTGAGACATTTAGCTATAGATGTCAGCATTCTTACTTAGAACCAAAATTAAGGAATCCCAAATTATGGACAAGTTTCCATTCATAAACAAATTTCCTTTTTTATCCTATACCTTAAAACCTACTTTTATGGATCCTATATATTTCAAAATGTATCAGCATTTCACTATCCTATCCTAAGGTGTGTCTCTTTGTATGGATTTAAAAAAAATACATAGTAAGTGTTTTTAAGTATATGAACCCATTCACTTGTGCAAAAACAGGCAGCTATCAGAACATTTGTGATTCTCCTGACATTGCTGAACTACACTTTCCTACGAAGCCCAGGTGAGTAGAGGAAAGTACTAGACCTCAAGTTAAAAACCCTGGTTTCATCTAATTGGAATAGTTAAATAGTACATGTCCCCTGCTTTCTTTTCCTTCTCCTTTCTTATTCTTGTTTATCAAATTTTCAGTCAGCAAAGGTAGCATCATACAAAGTGTTAGATTTGCATGAAGAGTCAGACGCGGAGTGTTTCAGTGAAGAGTTTATTAGTGACTACAGCTCTTAACAGACCCGATTTGGCTGATCTGCGCTGCTACTTATAGCCAGCAGCCGCAGTTGCCAGCCAATCAGAGTGCAGGGTTTTCCCACACTTTTTAAACCAATCATTTCTGACATTTTACAAGAACAGTTCAAACTTAACCAATGACATTCAAACCTGCATACATAACACAAAGAACTTTGTATGCTGATGAAGCTTATAGAGTCATGCAAATATTTCAGAAGGATCTATGGAGGTTGCCATCCCCTTGTAACTTCATCAATAGTGCCATTTCTACTTGGCTGGTAAAGAGGGGAGATAAGAGGAAGGAGAAGGAGGGAGAGAGAGAGAGGGAGAGGGAGGGAGGAGAGAGAGAGAGAGAGAGAGAGAGAGAGAGAGAGGGAATACAAAATCCATCTGATTTCTGTGGCTTAAAAATCAAGAGAAAAAAAAGCAAATGGAATAAATATGCATGTTTTCTAAAATATACATCCAAAGCAGCAGCCTTCTTTCTACTCCCACCAAGAAGGTAAAACTGTACCAGTACAGATATCAGGCAAGAGTACAAATATAAAACAGTCTCCACACAGACTAAAGGGGCAAGCAAGCTTGTTATTTAGCCTGAAGACTCAGTTAGGATGACACAGAAAATCAAGACACTGGGAAAAAGAAGTCTTATCTACCCAGCTTAACACTTTTCTTGCAAAAAGATAATCAAAGAGGCAAAGAAAATGGAAGAGACAGAGGTTTCAGTGGCCACAAAACAAGTATGAGAGCAGACGACCATAAATATAGAGAGAAACAGATCAGCCTTGCTCTGCCTCTAGCCAGGACCATTCATGGCACATCTTTTGTCTTGCTGAAAATATGTCTAGCTCTAGAACTCAACCCAGCTCATGAGTACAAAAAGTCCCTGTGGGAATAAAGGAGGCCGCAATGCAGGAAATGATCTCAAATGGCTACTCTGAAGCCGAGGGGAGTTCATCGTCAATCCCTTATGACCATCATGAGACGCATGATGGGAGAAATTATGCAAACCGAACATTGGGCGATACTAATAGATCTGCTGTAGAAGAATAAATATGCCACACACTCATTGCGTGTGTGTTTTTTACAACACATAAGAAATGCACGCTCCCTGTTAGGTATATGATGGGTTATTCTTACAAATGTGGAATCTCTACCATCCCCTCTTGCAGTAGTGTGGGGGGAAAGTAGTTGGACTGAGTTGAAACTATTCGTGTTGCTTTGACATTTCAGGCAGAGTTGAAAAACATCCCTGTGTTCGTAGATTGCCTGATCATATTGCCCACACAACTCACGTATTAATCTCCACCCAATTTCTCCTAGCCTTCCTTGAGTGTGAAATATTTCTAGTTTCACTGGTAAAGGGGAGGACAAAGTTTATATGAAGCTGTCTTGGGGTTCTGTCCAGACAACCAGCCTTACGGTTTTCCGACTCTCCCTTCTGCAGTTTAAACACAAAAAAAAGAGATTGATCTTGTTATGTATGTAGGTTTGAATGTCATTGGTTTAGTTTGAATTGTTCTTGTAAAATGTCAAATAGAATTGGTTTAAAAAGTGTGGGAAAACCCTGCACTCTGATTGGCTGGCAACTGCAGCTACTGGCTATAAGAAGCAGCCGTAGCCCAGCCATGTTGGGTCCATTCGAGCTGTAGTCACTAATAAACTCTTCACTGAAGCTCTTCGCATCTGACTCTTCATGCAAACTTAACAGATCTGAACAAGAATCTCAGAATGCTTTAGGTGCAATTATGACATGGTTTACTACCACGGGTTTACAGTGATGATAGTGAATGAGCAGACGAGCAAGGGATGGCCTTCCTGGCCAATAGTTGATCACAGAGAACTGTCAACCACCTAATGTTCAGCTGATGTGTGCCCATTTTCTCAGAGTGCTTATAGAAGCCTATTAAACACCAATGGGGAGAGACAGTTATTGCAAGAGTGGCCGTTACTGTTTGGGACATTGGAGGATGTGGGATATCATTTAAGTCAGACACAGGGCGGGAGAGTTATTTCAGTCTAAAATCTGAGCTTGTCTATTTCTCTGGAAAAGCCCTTTGAGCAAAATCCCTGGTCAGTCCATTTAACTGGTCATCCACCAATAGTATTTCACATACAGCCATTTCCTTAACAACAGTTTGAAGTTACAAAGGCACTCAAAATCTGACTTACAACTAGTCCTCAAACTTACAACTGTCATGGAGTCCCTGAGAACATGGGATCAAAATTCAGGCCCTTGGCAAGCGGGATGGTTTTATGACCATTGCAGCATCTTATTGTCATGTGATTTACCATTTGCAACCTTCCCAGCTGGCTCTCAACAAGCAGTCAATAGATTTGCTTAATGACCGCAATGTTTTGCTTAACATCGATAGAAAAAAGGACTATAAAATCAGGAGCATTTCCACTTCGCTTAGCAATGGATATTCCAGTCCCAACTGTGGTCTTAAGTCAAGGAGTGCTTGTATTTCACTCAACTACTCGCTCCATCTAACAGCGACTTACAAAGTTTCAGAAAAAAGTATCTCTAGCTCCAGGGTCTAATCTTTGACTTTTCCACAGCTTTACTACCAAGTTGCCCCAATGATATACTGTAGTCTCTGCTGAACTGCCTATCTATAAACAACATCACAATGCAAAATAATCAGAAGATTCTAGCAACCACAGGCCGCCTTGATTTTCATAAGGAATAATGGTTTTGAAAAACTTCTTTGAAACTTCCTTCTCTTTCAAATGAGGACAACAGAGCAATATTAAGACATTTTAGCATTCACAAAGCAATCTGTCAGGATGCCTTTATATCTTCTGAGTCCAAGGATTTCTTCAAGGACTGTGCTCTACCAGCAGTCAGCAGGAATGGTAGAGCTAATAAATACAGCTGGTCTCTATGGCTTTGTTTTGGCACAGATGACTACGTCAGGGGTCTCCAACCTTGGCAACTTTAAGCCTGGCGGACTTCAACTCCCAGAATTCCCCAGCAAGTTTTGAAGTCCACCAGGTTTAGCTTTGCTAGCTGGGGAATTCTGGGAGTTGCAGTCCGCCTGGCTTAAAGTTGCCAAGGTTGGAGACCCCTGCTCTAGGTAAAATAGGCTATTTGAACCAAAGGGTTTTTTTGTTTTTCTTTAAAGATTTTTCCACCCAGTATTTTTTTTACAAATCCTGCACTATATCTTGATTACTTATATGCATATAGTGGAGGTTCAAATAATTTGACTAAAGATTTAAAACACTATTCCTTTTAATTATCTCCATTTTGTTGAGCTTAATTTTCTCCATGACTTTTTTTTAAATTAAGCTATTTAAAATGTTCTTTCAGCAGCTCATAATATTTAATAGAGAGAGAGATGGGGTAAAAGTAAAGGTAGAGATAGAGATATATAGAGAGAAAGATAGATGCAGAGATATAAAGATATATTAGATATCAATATATTAGACAGCATTTAAATTTAAAACATCAAATCTGTAGGTAGTGATTATTTTACTACAATTAGCCATACAAATGTCCAAGGCAATAAAAATATTCTGCAGCCTCTTCACAAACAAAAAGAAAAGAAAAATTCTGCATGACAGAAACTTTAGAAATAGTCCTGATGGGGCATACAGGAGTTGACATCCACATAATTGCTAGTTGCCAAGTTTCCAAAACTTTGATATCAAACCTTAGGCAAAAGCAATTATGATCTTCCTGTTTATGATATTTATCTGGTCAGTGATCAAATAAAACAAAAGATATATAAACTAATTTCAGTAAAGATAGAACACAAACCAACAAACCACATAGCCATGAGTTAAATGAATTGGACATGAGTGTATCAGGCATGTGCACCAGTCAATTGTTTGTGCATATTCACGGCAGCTGTACAGAATTTTGCTACCTTATGGGGGATAACACTTTCCTGGACTCAAAAGAAGTTGGCATGAAATTCCTCAGGATAATTTGCTTCTCTACATTTGGTATTCTAACCTCACAGCAGAGCTCAGAGCAGATTCAGAAGTTCTACTGTAGCACTAGTAGTATTCTTCCAAGACCCCTTGATATATTTCATTGATTTGATTGTAATATTCTCCAAACCAAAGTACAGTTCCAGAACTATAATAAATCAGTATGTCCCTCAGAATGCCTGATTTGTAGGAAAGAATGACCAGCTTTCCTCATCTCTAATTGTTCTTCCTAACTACTTAAAGATCTCCTTTCTCTCTTACTAACATGAAAAGCAGAAGGTTTCTCATTATTATTATTTTTCTAAACCCTAGACAAAAAAAGATCTCTAAAGCATAGCCAGCTGAGGAATTATGGGAGTTGAAGTCTACAAGTCTTAAAGTTGCCATGTTTGGAGATCCCTGCTCTAAGATAAAGGTAAAAAAATCCCCCTGCTTAGTCATTTCTGACTTCTAGGGGGTCGTGCTCATCTCCATTTCCTAGCTGAGGGAACCAGTCTTGTCTGAAGATTCTTCCATGGTTATATGGTCGGCATGTTACCTTCCCACCAAAATGGTATCTATTTACCTACTTGCATTTGCATGCTTTCGAACTGCTAGCACCCAAAGCAAATTGTCTTGGTCTCCAAGGTGGAAAAAGTTGGACTAACTCAATGCTTAATTAATTCATTGCTTAATTTAGAGGGTGTCTTCCTCTACAGTAAAGACTACTAAGAAGTGTGAGCTGGAAATCTCTATTTCTGTTCATGAAAATAGAAGGGGAAGCTACTGTTTATTGGACTGGTCTCATTCCTGGACAGTTTATTCACTTTAGTGGCATAACCAGTGGCACTTTCTTTGAGCCATGGGTCTTCCTGTGGGTTGTAGTGAGAGCCATCATTCTTCTTTTATGGCAATTCAGCAGGGAAAATCAAATCCACTAAACAGATGAAAGGTACCAAATATGCTTGACCTAGATGGCAACTTTGTATGGTGCATTTCAAATACATTCGATATGCTCTAATTGTTCAGGCATTACAAAAAAATATTTGAAGCATCAATGAGGCTTTTTAGGCGTGCTTTGTCTAAAGAAAGAAGAGTAGCTCTCAAAATCAACTTGGAAAACCTAGTGTGTTCATTAGACCTTCAACCTTCAAAAAAGATATTTTTCTGCATGACTAATCCACATTTTGGGATGTGAGATTAGACCATTTTCAGTCTTGTCCTACTTGTCTTAGTTTGATGAAGCCCTGTGGATTTCCATTGCATAATTACCTATTGTCATTCCCAAATGTGTTCAAACTACAGTTCTCTGTTTTTTTTAAAATTACATTTATATGCTGCCCTTCTCCGGAGACTCAGGGCGGCTTACAATTTTTGGGATGCAACCCAGTGCGCTCAGCAATAGCCTTCATCCCATTGTATATGCCTGCTTATTACTAAGCGGCATTTTTACAAGGTCAGCTAATTGCCCCCAACAATCTTGGGTCCTCAATTTACCTACCCCGAGAGGATGGAAGGCTGAGTCAACCTTGAGCCTGGTGGGATTTGAGCCTACAGCAGTTGTAGGCAGCTGGAACTTAAGTGCAGGCAATTAACAGCCTGAGCCACCAAGGCTCTAGTTTTGCATCTGCTCTTCACAAACAAAAACAAAAGTTTTGCATCTGCTCAATTCTTAACTGAGGTTCATAATGTTTGGGATAGGATGACCTCCCGACCACCAAGTTTTTCAGCTCCTCTCTACTCTATTTTAACAATGCTGAATAAAATATCTTGATATTTCTTTTGATATAAAAATTTACTTAAAACATAAAGGAAATATTTTTGAATATATTTAAATAAAAATGTATATATTTAAATAGAAATATTGAGGTTGTACACAGGAATGGATCAAGAGGTGGATGAAGTCACTCCTTGATGCTTAGAGCAGGGGTGTCAAACTCGATTTAATTGAGGGCTGCATCAGAGTTGTGTTTGACCTTGGGGGGGCAGTGTGTGTGTGTGGCCAGCCCAACATCAGTGATCCTGGTGGCGCGTGTGGTAGCTTGAGTGCTCTGCCAGCGAAAACGGGCCTCCAACTGTGTTTTCAGCTGCGATGGCTTCTTGCAACCCTCTGCCACATGTGGCCCTCCCAAGCTTCATTTTTGCTGGCAGAGGGGGCCAGTCCAGTGGTGGGATTCAAATTTTTTACTACCAGTTCTGTGGATATGGCTTGGTAGGCGTGGCAGGGGAAGGTTACTGCAAAATCCCATTTCCTCCCCACCCCACTAACCTGCTTTCCAGCTCTGTTCTTCTGTGCAGGGCAACGAAAGAAGACCCAGCCAATCAGCTGGGACTCAGGAGGCAGCGAATAGATGGGGGCGGGACCAGTCAGAGGTGGTATTTGCTGGTTCTCCAAACTACTCAAAATTTCTGCTACTGGTTCTCTTTCTAAATTTCTTTCTAACTGGTCAGAACCTGCTGAATACCAGCTCTGGGCCAGTCCTTTGCTATTTTCAGGTTGGTCCCACAGGCCAGATCTAAGCACTTCTGCGGACCCTGTGTTTGACACCCCTGGCTTAGAGGAATGTGCCAGAGGCTGGTGATGAGTTGTAAAGAAGGAGAAGATGATGATGTGATGAGCTGATTCATAATGAAAGAAGTAAACAGATGATTATGGGAAGAAATAGAATATGGAGGAGTGAGATTGCGAGAATGAAGAGGTTTGGGGAAGTATGAATGGCTAGCAGACAGAAAAGATGGGATTGGAGGAGAATAAAGACATTTAATTAAAAGGGATATGATAGAGGAGAGAGGCAGCTAAAGTGTGCTCCTGTGTACACTGCATTGTGGGAATAGTAAAATAGGTGAGGCTTCTAGAAATACTTTTGCCACTGCTCTTGGAAGAGATGGAACTATTAGGGAAACCACATCTGGGTAGAATTAAGAATATGGAGTCATGCTCTCAAACAAAGCAAGCACTGGTTGTTATTATTCTTTGGATGCCTGGACTGGGCACAAGGACCCTCTCTGGGTAAAAAGTAAGGAGGGAAAGGAATTTAATTACTTGGATTCCTAGTGGGAAAAGAGCTCTAAGACTTGGGTGAAATCCAGATAGATTGTGGGTAAGTGATTGGATGAGAGAATGTCAGCATTTATGGGTTTTTAAAAAATGATTTTTAACATTGACTTCTTTAAAAACTGAGGTGGACAAAATGCAATTTGATCTCTGCCTAGCATACTCTACGCATACTCTACTAACATGTTATGAAAAGGGCATTGGTGGTGCAGGCTGCTAAATGCCTAGCTCTTAAGTTCCAGCTGCCTGTAATTATTGCAGGCTCGAATCCCACCAGGCTCAAGGTTGACTCAGCCTTCCATCCTCTTGGGGTAGGTAAATTGAGGACCCAAGATTGTTGGGGGCAATAAGCTGACTTTGTAAAAATGCTGCTTAGTAATAAGCAGGCATATACAATGGAATGAAGGCTATTGCTGAGCACATTGGGTTGTGCTCCAAAAAATTGTAAGCTGCCCTGAGTCTCCGGAGAAGGGTGGGATATAAATATGAATTTTAAAAAAAAACTACATTTCTGGTATTTGGCAGTGTGATAGTCTATAATTGGCCTCATTTATTTACCATCCTGAACTGAAAAGTCATCACCATATGAACATTTTACCTATACAATAATTTTATGCAGACTTAACATTCCACTTGTAATAATTGATCTGTTGATCAGTAAATTTATGTTGCATTTTTCCTAGAGTAGCTAAGCATTTTGTGAACTAAGCTACAGAACAACTGTAAGAATGGAAAAGGTTCCCAGTGGATTCACATTCTCATCAGAACTTGATTTTATTTATCTGTATTTATAATTCTCAGTGTGGTCCATTGACAACTGAGATTTAAAAAAAATTCTTCCTCCAAATTTTTTTTGAGGAAGACATTTGTTTGGAGAAGAAAGGAAATGTCTTGGAAGCAGTTTTTCCCTTTCCCAAATGACAACAAAAGTTGCTATCTACAATCATGATCTAATTCTAAAAAGCAAATAAATTTGTGTTCCAATCTGGGGGGGAAATATTTTTAAAAGATTTTTTCCCACCTCCATTCCCACTTTCTCTCTTTCACCTTCCCTCTCCCATCAGTTGCCCAGAAACCTGATCCAGACAAATTTTACACAGTTTTAAACCTGATTCATTTTTTATCATGAGAAGTGGTACACCATCAACATACCTATTAAGGGAACGGAATCTGATGTGGCAGGCATTATTTCTGCTACAAGGAGCATAAAAACCGTCAAGGACAGAAGAACAGTTATACCTATAACAAAATTGTGAAAGAGACAAAACGTGAAGCAGGACTGAAGTCATGAATGTTTTCCACTTTAAAGGTCATTCATAAAGCACACCTTCCATTTATTAGAAAGGCAATATATCTAGATTAAGAAAAATGTGTGTTGTAGAAAGTTTTTAAATAGTATTCTGAACATCATGAAAACATTACTATTCTAATATAATTTGAGTAACAACAGATTTCTCCAATTAATCTGCTTTCTTCTTTTGGATCCAGATTTCCCCAAGTTTGAGCAGGGCCAACTGGCAGGAGAAACAGCCTCATGGTGGACCTTCCCCATATACAGTTTCACACTGCCGGTATCATTAAAAATTGAAACTAAGATGGTAGAATTCTAGATTGTAGTATTTCTAGATGAACATATGAGCATAATCAACGTAAATGTATCCCTATGTGTAGGAGATCAGCATAGAAGAAGACAGTAATGCTGAAAGGGTCTCTCCTATGTTTTGGCTTAATCAAATACAGTGAAGGATATTTGTATATATAATCAAAAACACAAATAATCCTTGAAGGGGTACAGCCTTTGTCAACTCTTGCTGATACATCCTTTTCTACATATTTAAACTGTGCATTGTCTTAGTCCTTACCCAAAGATATTTTCTCTCCAGAGTCAGCTGGAAGTAAGAAAACAAGCAATGCTAAGCCTGATATAAGGACGCAGGGAATCAATAAGTTCAACCCATAGTAAAGGGTGCGACGGCGCATTGTAACAGTGTAAGTCACATCTGGATATGGCTCTTTGCAGCAGTCATAGTACATCTCATTCCTTTTGCCTGGGACACCTGCACAGAAGCAAGTTGAAAATATAACACGAGTAGAAATATGCTATCTCATCTTCAAAACAGCTGAACAGTCAATATTCTTGCTAATTGAGGGTAGTCAGGGATCTAGACCTTACTTATGCAATCTGATGTCTTCAGATGTATTGAATTTAGTGGTTATCAATTATGAAATTTGAAGCCTAATATACCATGAGGACATTAAGTTCAGAAAGGCTGGTTTACACGCTTAGAATAGAATAGAATAACAGAGTTGGAAGGAATCTTGGAGGTCTACTAGTCCAACCCCCTGCTTAGGCAGGAAACCTACACTACTTCAGACCAGGGGTGGGATCCAACAGTGTTAACTACCGGTTCCTGGTGGTTTACGATGTTCAGTGATTTATGATGTGCTGCTCTGCACACTGTGTGTGCCTGTAAATCTTCATCAGCAGCATTTGAAACAACACTTTTTTCCTGCTTTTCCACCGCAGCTGTGCCTTGCACGGCAGCTGAAGTTGAAAAAGCAGGAAATAAAGATCAGGGAAGAGCCCAGGTGGGTGGGCGGGCCAAAACAGCAGCAGACATAGAACCGGTTCTATGTCTGCTGCTCTTCAGAGCTACTGGTTCTACAGAGCCGGACAGAACCGGTAGAAACCCACCCCTGCTTCAGACAAATGATTATCCAATCTCTTCTTAAGAACTTCCACTGTTGGAGCATTAACAACTTTTGGAGGCAAGTTGTTCCACTGATTAATTGTTCAGGAAATTTATCCTTAATTCTAAGTGGCTTCTCTCCTTGATTAGTTTTCACTCATTGCTTCTTATCCCGCCCTCAGGTGCTCTGGAGAACAGCTTGACTCCCTCTTCTTTGTGGCAGCACCTGAGATATTGGAACACTGCTATCATGTCACCCCTAGTCCTTCTTTTAATCAGACTAGACATAGCTTCTTCTTTTCTGTTAATGTGTTAAGTCAGTTCAAGTGGTATATGAAATAATGGTTTACAAAAATTAGATCCCTGATGATAGATGAATGGATAATATGTTTTGAGCTGAGGCAGCAAACTTGAATTAAAAAGAGCTTTGGTGGCTCAGGCTGTTAAATGCCTGCTCTTAAGATCCAGCTGTCTACAATTACTGTAGGCTCGAATCCCACCAGGCTCAAGGTTGACTCAGCCTTCCATCCTCTCGGGGTAGGTAAATTGAGGACCCAAGATTGTTGGGGGCAATAAGCTGACTTTGTAAAAATGCCGCTTTTTGGGGGTCAAAAAGCCCTAGTAATAAGCAGGCATATACAATGGAATGAAGGCTATTGCTGAGCACACTGGGTTGTATCCCAAAAATTGTAAGCTGCCCTGAGTCTTTGGAGAAGGCCGGCATATAAATGTAATTAAAAAAAAATTTAGACTTCAAAATTGGAAGGTGGTTTGTACCAGTAGTATTAAACCAATTCCCAGTTTAGGAATAGAAGAGCCCAGCAGAATCTACCCATTCATTAGTTACTTTGTTCATTCTGTAGATTACCAGGTATCCCATGTCAGTTCACTTCTATTATTTTACCCTTTTACTACTTCTTAGAGCAAGTGTGGAGAAGCTGTGGTCCTGCAGAAATTGCTGAATGGCCTTCACCAGCCTATTTATGAGAAATGCTGAAAACTGAATTCCTGAATATCCAGAGAGCCAAAGCTTATTTAATGTTTCTGTCCCATTCATTTTCAATAATTCTTGTGAACACCATAATATTCTTGAAAATAATGTACAAGTACCATCTTTGGATAAATAGTTAGCTTTGTCATGGCACTAATCTTACACTAAGGGCATATGATTGAACGCCCTGAAAAATCCATAAAAATCTATTAAACAGCCCAAACATATCTAGTGAAGAATTAATCAATGTTCCTTAAAAATTTATCTAAGCATATACAGTAGCCATTACTCCTCCGATCAATTTCATTATAGAACTGTAAGGTATAATTGACTATTCTTCAATCTCTCTATCAAATTGCAAATAGCAATCAACCATTATTACAATGTTTAGTGATTGAGGTTGTAGGTCTCAAGTTATTTATAGGACAGCAGATGGAAATTTATTTATTTATTTATTTATAATTGGACTTGTATGCCGCCCCCTCTCCGCAAGGACTCGGGGCAGCTCACAACTAAAACACAATAATACAAACAATAAATATTTAAAAAGAATTAAATTGACAAGCCCAATCTTTAAAACCCAATTAAAATTAGAATAATTTAAAATAATTTTAAAAAACCCCGGGGGTCAGTCCAGCCCGGCCTGTTCAAACAACCAGGTCTTCAGATCACAGCGGAAGGAGCGAAGGTCAGGAGCCAAACGGAGCTCGAGAGGGAGCTGGTTCCACAAGGCAGGGGCCACAACAGAATAGGCCCTTCCCAGGGCACCACCAGCTGGCATTGTTTAGCCGACGGCACCCGAGGAGTCCCGTCTGTGCCCGCAGGCGATCGGTATTTGATATTGGCAGGAGACGCTCCCACAAGTACCCTGGACCCATATCATAAAGGACTTTGAATGTTAACACCAACACCTTGAATCTCACCGGAGGGCAACGGTAACCAATGCAGCTCGCGCAGGAGGGTGTAACATGGGAGTATCAGGAAACTCCCATCACAGCCCAGCGCATTCTGCACCAGTTGAAGCCTCCGGATAGTATGCAAGGGCAGTCCTAAATAGAGAGCGTTGCAGTAGTCTAGTCGGGAAGTCACAAGTGCATGAGTGATTGTGAGAAGGGCATCTCGGTCCAGATACGGCGCAACTGGCAAACCAGTCGGACCTGGGCAAAGCCCCTGGTCACAGCTCCCACCTGCTCCTCCAAACCAAGCTGTGAATCCAGGAGGACTCCCAGGTTCCAGGCCCTATCCACAGGGGGCAACACCTCTCCCCCCATGACCAAAGATGGAATCAACTGGCTGGGCCGAGATGCCTGTACACACAACCACTCAGTCTTAGCTGGGTTGAGCTGCAGTCCATTCCTGCCATCCAGATCCGTACTGCATCCAGACACTGGGTCATCAGAGAGAGGGCATCACTGATTTGATTATGAAAATTATTTTCATTGTTGTTGTCTTTGTATAGAGTCAATGCTACTTCTGTTTTAGTGATTCTTTCAGCATCCCTCTTTACATATCTTTTTTGATACTTTTCATCCAGACTATGGATTAAGCAAGCCTAAAGGACATGACTGAAAAAGTTCAATAGCCTTGACAGAAACAGAAGTGCAGTATGAACATCAACTCTGAAAGGGAAAATGTGGAGAAGTTCTGAAGCCTAATTTTAAAAAGTTGTGACATTGCCAGTCAGCCTTTTTTAAAAAATGCATACAACAAAAAGCTCTGCAGCCTTTTTTGGGGGGGTGGGCGGGAGGAAATCACCCAAACACCAGCTTTCAGTGTGAGCAAGAAATATATAAATACGCAGGCACTCATAACAAGAAAAAAAAAATTCTCCCTTCCTCCAGGCAGAGCTGAATTTAGCCATAAACTCAACAACCTTAAGACGTCAATATCTGAAGGGGGCTTCCAATATTTCAGATTTTCATTTGCCATGATTTTATTATAATGTCACATATGAAAACCTCCATAAATTAAGCTCTCCTGTATGGCGCGTATGGCACTTTCTACTTGGATTAAATTAAGCCTTCTTTCAGCATGTATTCATACTTTCTGTTCATAGGGGGTCTTTCTCCATCCCACCCTGGGATTGTTATGTATCTTGGCAGCATTCTTGCCATGTTTACTTGTGTTATATTCTCTGTAGTCGCTGCCAAACGCAGCCCATAGCTTAGGGCCTTCACTATGTTTAAATCCAATCCTGGCTCTTGGCAACAGCTCTGATAAGTGAAGGATTAAATTCCAGGATTTTGTTATCACTGGAAATAACTTTTGCGGCACACACATCCACTGCTGTCACAGTCGATCAGCTGTGGGAACAGCATAGACGTCTCAGGCCCACCTCCAAGCCTATGAATATTTTACATAAGCTGACAGAAGAAATGTTTTGAAATAAAATATGCGAGTTCTTAGGGGTTCAGTTCTTAGGGTGTCGGAAAACTGAAATTATAGTCTGAGCTAAAACCACAGCAGATGAATTAAAGGGGGCCGATACACTATCACCGTCAAACAAGACACCTCAGATATTTCAGTGCAAGGACCCCTTTTGCAACTCCCTCCTTTCTTAAAAATAAAAACTGTGAAAAAGGGGAAAAGTACACTTAGTTGGCAAGGATGGAGAACCCTTTCTCTTTAAGATTGGCTGATCTACAATTGCTAGCATACAAGCCACCAACAAAGCATGCTGGGAGTTGTAGTTCAGCAATGTCTGAAGTATTTATTTATTTATTTTATTCGCATTTATATGCCGCCCTTTTCCGGAGACTCAGGGCAGCTTACAATCTTTGGAGCACAACCCAATGTGCTCAGCAATAGCCTTCATTCCATTGTATATGCCTGCTTATTACTAGGGCTTTTTGACCCCCAAAAAGCGGCATTTTTACAAAGTCAGCTTATTGCCCCCAAAAATCTTGGGTCCTCAATTTACCTACCCCAGGAGGATGGAAGGCTGAGTCAACCTTGAGCCTGGTGGGATTCGAGCCTGCACTAATTGCAGGCAGCTAGAGCTAAGTGCTAGGCATTTAACAGCCTGCACCACCAAGGTTCTTGTTTCCCGAAATGATTTTACAGCATGCGGGTAGTCCTCGACTTAAAACAGTTCATTTAGTAACCATTCAAAGTTACAACATCACTGAAAAAAGCATTCTTCAGACTTATGACCATTGCCCCATCCCCATGTGATTTACATTCGGATGCTTGGCAGCTGGCTCATATTTATCCCAGGATCATATGATCATCTTTTGCGACCTTCTGACAAGTAAAGTCAATGAGGAAGCCAGGTTCACTTAACAATCACACTACTGTTTTAACAATTGCAGTGATTCACTTAACAAATGGGGCAAACGAAGTCGTAAAACGGGACAACACTCATTTAACAAATTTCTCACTTAGCAACATATATTCTGGGCTCAACTGTGGTTGTAAGTCAAGGACAACCTGTATATAGTTGGAAAGCAGAGTTAATATATTATGTTTGATTTGGGAAGTGGGGGTTATTGCCAAGGAAGAAAAGTCCAAGTCCTGGATAGGCAGATGGATAGGAGATAAAGCAGTCAACTGAATAGTGAGTCCTTTTGCTGAGAAGGAATCAGGCAACCTGATATTCCTCTGTTGAATTGGCTACTTGAGATCCTTTGATTCCTTGACCTAGTGGGATACAATTTATGTAATTTATCTCATCTAAGATAAGCAAAATTAGGACTGGGTAGTATTAGGGTTAGGGTTAGGGTTAGGGTAGTATTAGTCTGAAAATATCTTGGCTGTAGGGAGGCTGGAAAGATTTTTTTTTAATGAAAACTAACTCCAACTGATTCCATGAAAACTACAAGGGCACAATCATGAAATTTTCCAGAGTTCAACTTCATTTGGAAAAAGTCTTTTATCTTTATCCTAAACTTATTTATTTATTTATTTATTTATTTATTTATTTGTTTGTTTGTTTGTTTGACTTGTATGCCGCCCCTTCTCCGAAAAGGACTCGGGGCTCACAACTAAAAACAGAACAATAAATTAATTAACTAAAACAATATTAAATAAAACAAGCCAAATTCATCTAAAAAACCCTTACAAATTTAAAATATAAAACCACCCTCCCCAAGAGGTCAGCACAGCCCGGCCTGTCCAAATAACCAGGTTTTCAAATTGTGGTGGAAGGTACGAAGGTCAGGGGCCAAACGGAGCCCCAGGGGTAATTGATTCCACAAGGCGGGAGCCGCCACAGAATAGGCCCTCCCCCAGGGCACCGCCAAATGACACTGGGTCGCAAACGGCACCCCAAGGAGCCCCTGCCTGTGCGCTCGTACAGGGTGGTTCGCATTCAATGTCGGCAGGAGACACTCCCGTAAATATCCCGGACCCATGCCTTGTAGGACTTTGAATGTTAGTACCAAACCCTTGAGTCTCACCCGGAGGGCAACTGGTAGCCAATGCAGGTCACGCAGGAGGGGTGTAACATGGGAGTACCGGGAGGCTCCCATCACAACCCGCACGGCCACATTCTGCACCAGTTGAAGCCTCCGGATGGTATGCAAGGGCAGTCCTAAATAGAGAGTGTTGCAGTAGTCGAGTCGAGAGGTGACAAGTGCCTGAGTGACTTGACCTACTTCATTCCATTCTCTCAAACCAGAAGGTGCAGGATCCTAGGAAAGGTGTTACTTAGTGGCAGATGTATGAGTGAAGCAATATTTATCTTACACCTGATATGGAAACACACTGAAGCATGGCTGGAGTAGCATCATAGAAACAGATACATAATTATCCCTTACTAACAGGATTTTAAGAAAATCTTGATCTGGATTCATTAAGCTTCTTTAAGAAATTCAACATACCTACTAAATCCCATTCACCGTTTGATATATAGTTAGAAACATCAGCTTCGAGCATTTGCAGATCAAGCAGCCAACCATTGTGTGTCCATGAACCAAATTTCAAATTGCATTTCTGCACATCAAAAGGAAACCAGCGGACATCAATGTAACATGTGCTTTTCAAGATGCCTGCAAGGAAAACCGACATTGAATTGTTGAAGACAAGAGTAAAATGGGATGAAATTGCATTTATATACATTTATCTATATTTACACCAAACATTAAAGGGACCAATGGTTTTAAAGTGTGTCTCACACTCATCTGCTAATAAATTGAATCTGTAATTTTAAATCCTAGCTACATTCTTTGGAGAAGAGTGTGACAAATGTAAAAGTTAACAGAAGAAATATCTAAAGCAGAGTTTCCCAATCTTGGCAACTTAAAAAGATGTGTGGACTTCTGGGAGATGAAGTCTACACATCTTAAAATTGTCAAGGTTGGGAAATCTTGTATCAGTAAAGCTCAAAGCAGCTTTGCCTCTAATGCACAGATCTCAGATTCTTTTCCATAGTAGCATGTATTGACGTGAAGACTGTATATTATCCATTTCATCCTCAGCAAAATTGCTAGCTGTGGAAGTTATTCATACTGTGAAACTAATGTTCTCAGTGCAGTTCCTTCCATTCTCTGGCCATTTCATAAGGCTTTTTGAGGACGGCCCACAGGGCACTTAGCTCTTTGGTGTTTAAATTTGTTAGTTTAATGTATTAGCTTACAGGTAGGTTCATTTTCAAAGATTTGTAACCCAATAATGTTTTTCAAGTGCTGTGGGTGGGAGTGAAAAATTCCTACTGTAACCTGTTATACTCCATGTCTGGAAGAATCAGGTTGGTCTTCTGATATCACCTTATTTGCCACATGAGAGAAATGCTGGGCTCTGGGAGATTTTGTTTTTCCTGACTCTGAATAATTTGACACTCGGGAAGTCAGAAAGTATCAACAATCTACTTTCATACTTATTGGTCTTAAAACCTAATAATATCTATCTTGGTGACTATCATGAAATTTGGTATTGACATTCAAAGTCCTATGAGACATGGGTCCGGGCTATCTATGGGAACGTCTACTGCCGGCATTGAATACCAACCGCCCTGTGCGAGCTCACAGGCAGGGGCTCCTTGGCGTGCTGTCTGCGACCCAGTGTCATCTGGTGGTGACGCGGGGGAGGGCCTACTCTGTGGCGGCTCCCGCTCTGTGGAACCAACTATCTCTGGGGCTCCGCCTGGCCCCTGACCTCCGCACTTTCCGCCATGACTTGAAAACTTGGTTGTTTGAGCAGGCTGCACTGTGCTGACTCCTCTTGGGGGGGGGGGTTGTTTTTTATATTTGATTATAATCGGTTTTAGTCTAATTTGGCTTGGTTGGTTTAATTCTATTTTAGATATCTAATTTATTGTACTGGTTTTAATTGTGAGCCGCCTCGAGTCCTTTCCAGGAGAGGGGGCGGCATACAAGTCAAATAAATAAATAAATAAATAAATAAATAAATAAATAAATAAATAAATAAAAAATGCAAGCTGGCATAAAAAGCAACATAAAAAAAGAAATAACTGCTTGCTAGGATTAATGCAGAGTTCTGTTTGAATATTTTTTTTAAAGAAATAATTATTTTTTACAGGTGAAGTAAAATTTGACTCAGAGTTCTCATATAGAATAGAACAGAATAACAGAGTTGGAAGGGACCTTGGAGGTCTTCTAGTCCAACCCCCTGCTTAGGCAGGAAACCCTATACCATTTCAAACAAATGGTTATCCAATCTCTTCTTAAAAACTCCCAGTGTTGGAGCATTCACAACTTCTGGAGACAAGTTGTTCCACTGATTAATTGTTTTAACTATCAGGAATTTTCTCCTTAGTTCTAGATTGCTTCTCTCCTTGATTAGTTTCCACCCATTGCTTCTTCTCCTGCCCTCAGGTGCTTTGGAGAATAGCTTGACTCCCACTTCTTCGTGGCAGCCTCTGAGACACTGGAACACTGCTATGATATAACCCCCTACTACCTTCTTTTCACTAAAGTCATGGTGCCCATGACTGCAGAATGGTAAAAGTTGATCTATGTCTTTAAATCAAGATGAATATCACATTTAAAGATAATTAACATGCATGAATCATTGCTGCCAAGGAATAGAGTGCTGCTTGTTTCCAAGTAATGTGGGGGTCATTGCATCCTAGCAATGCAGCATTGCTTACTTTCTATGCCCAATGTGCCCCATAATGGCACTGGTTTTCCCTTAGCTGAGCTCCAGTACTGCAGGTGAATCTACTGAAAGAAAATTGTTTAGGAGAGTTTGACTGCATAAAGGTAAGTGATACATTGTGGCAATGGGATTAAATATCCTTCACTCCATTTGCATTTAAATTGCATTACATAAGGCTTTATGTAATTGAAGCATGTCTTGGTTCCAAGTACATAAATCTGTCAACACCCAGAATAGTTTCGTCCTCTGTGAAAAATGTGGCAAGATGCTTGTTCAATAAACTTCATTGGAAGACTTCAAACTTCAGCGATAAACCATGAGCGGAGTGCCTTAACTGTTTGAAACTGCATTTATAATGCTTGAAACAAAATAACAAACACACACATTTTAGACCGATATGAATTTTGAATTATCATTTAAAAATGTAACACCGTAGCTAAATTTTCTCTTTGGATTTATATCAGCTTCTTAACATCTTTTTTCTGCAATAAAATGTTCTCTCTAATTTTGCTTTTCCCTAAGGACTGTCTGCTCTGACATAAATACTTCATGTCTAACCAGCAATTAATATTTATCACACATTCTTTACCATTTAATTATTCCATCTTTCACTGACTAAAAATAAAAGCAGAAGGGAAAGGAAAACAATGAGATATCTCCAAAATGCTTGACATAAAACAGAGCTCTATAACACTACGGTCTATTCAAGACTTAAATTGACTTTGCCATGAAATGCTGGGACTCAGCAAACAGGAGATATGCTTAAAGTTTTTCTCTCCCTACAGAAATGAAGTCGGGAATGTGCATCCCTCCTTCCACAAGAGGACAGAAAACCCTTCTTCCTGATGGGAAAGAAATCAAATTTTAGGCTGTTTATAAAAAGCCAGCACAATATTTCCAGCATGGGCACAAGATCACTGAACTAGCCTTCCAGTTCAGATAAGGTTTTTTTTCTCCCTTTGTGATATCGCTCATGTTCAGTGGGCAGATGGGATCTTTTTTTTTATTGCCTCTCTCCTGTCACCATTAGGTTGAAATTTTTACAAATTGAGTAGGTGGTGGCAGGGCTAGCTGACCTCAGCTGGAATTGGGAGCTAAGCAAAATTGTCCCTGGGTAATATTTGGTTCTGTGAATTCCAGGGCTGCCAGCCAACAGTAGTGGGGTGGGGAGGCATGTGTGCGTGTTGGAACTCTCAGTGTGAGAAATGGATCATAGAGGCAATTGAAAGGTGGGAATAAAAGCTTAACTCTGGCCAGCATCCATGCAACAGTTCTAATCCAGCTCATATGAAACCATATGGTTGGGGAAAGCTGGAACACATGATGTATCTGTTCTCCCGATTTGATGTAAAGGTTTGACAGCTTGCAACCCAGTGAAACAAAGGAAAGGAAGGGACAGAGAGAGAGGAAAGAAGAGGGGGAGAGAGGAAAGAAGAGGGGGGAGGAAGAGAAAGAGAGGGAGGGGGAGAGAGGCTACTTTTAATTAAAAAATATTTCGACCTCTAAAAAAATAACCTTTAGAAGTCCACACGACTTGTCTCTGAATAGATGTTCAAAGGGACTGTGTTACTTTTAGCGACTCCTTAATGTGTTTATTTTGCATAAATTGTGTTTAGATCATTCAAAGCAACCCTTTGCTGTTTCACCTGAGACTAAATCCCACTGAACAAAGATATGGGCAAGACTGCTTGGCACTTTCATGTTTTTCTCCACAAAAGCAACCCGAGGACATATGCATAGCATACTGATAATATAAATTGTGATGGTGGAATAAATGTCATGTTTACAAAAGTTATGCCTGATAGTTGGGTACTTAGTAAAATGCACCCCTATTCACAAGCAAGAATGTTTTTGTGCAGCAGCAATGACAGAATATTCTAATAATGCAGACGTACCCTAAACATTCTAATCTACAGTACATTCACAGTTGTTCCTTCCTTCCTTCCTGAAGAATTGATTAAAATGCTTATATTAAAAACTCTTACCTGGAGGTATATACTGACATGATCCCGAATAGTTTACCAAAACGTTTGTATGAAATGTTGCATCAAATCTTTCATCTGCACTATAAAATGCATCAGAAACAATTAAATATTGGTTAGAAAAACATAGAAAAATAATAACAGCTATCATCATTTGAGTCTTTTTTTTTTACAAAAGTATCAATTTTAGCAGAACTATCAGAATACATATCTGATAGTGGAGTAGGGAATATAAATTATAAATCACATGCTTCAACTGTACACATATAATTTCCCATTCATTATCAGATTTTATTTCCGCAGTGTGTAGCAATTAGATGAATAAGCTTAAACCACTATATTACTCAATTACAACTTCAGCAGATTAATGAATGAAAGTCATTGCTTTTTCTGTGTGGTTGGGACTTGATGGCACTTTTGTGTTGCTTTCTTAAAATACTTTTCCCTTCGGTAAACCGAAACATTAGTCCCAAATTCAAAATGACAATTTTAAAATGTTTCATAATAATAGCATTAGCTTACATCCTACCTTTAACCCTATCAAGCAACATCTGCCTATCCCAATTCCTTGGGGAGGATTCAATAAGAAGGATAAAAAAAGTCAGATGTAGTCTAAACATCTGGCTGACTGTGCAGCCAATCATAATAATGATAACAATATTCACTCTTCTAATTCATGGTAGCTCTCAAAAGAATTCTGTCCTCTCTTAACTGATGGGTCATCTGAGATCTGCAAATAGCAAATCTGAAAAAGGATAACTGAATTCTATTCATTTACAACTACTGACAAGTTTAAATTAACTTTACTAAAATGTTTATTTCAATGCATTTGTTTATGTATATTTTCCTTTATGTACACTGAGAGTATTTGCACCAAGACAAATTCCTTGTGTGTCCAATCACACTTGGCCAACAAAGTATTCTATTCTACTCTATTCTATTCTATTCTATTCTATTCTATTCTATTCTATTCTAGGATACAGGTAGTCCTCGAATTACAACAGTTCACTTAGTGATTGTTCAAAGTTGTAATGGCACTGAAAAAAGTGACTTATAACCCATTTTTCAGAGTTACGACAGTTCCAACATCCCCATGATCATGTGATTAGCATTCAGATGCTTGGCAACTGACTCAAATGCATGACCATTGCTGTGTCCCAAGATCATGTGATCACTTTTTGCGACCTTCTCACAAGCAAAGTCAATGGGGAAGCCAGATTCACTTAACAACTGGGTTGCTAACTGCAGTGATTCATTTAACAACATAACAACTGAAGCAAGAAAGGTTTTAACAAATGTCTCACTTAACAACATAAATTTTGGGCTTCATTGTGGTCGTAAGTCGAGGACTATCTGTATAATCTTTGTTAAGAATCACACTGTTTTTATTGATCTGGTGGGTTTCTTTGCTGTCACAAAGAACAGCCTAGCATAGCTTAGCACAGCGTAGCATACTCCAAAGACATTTGTAGTGATTTTTTGATCTACAAGTGCTCTCCATCTCCAGCTCTCTAGCTCTCAACTGCTTCTCCACTTCTTTCTTTCCATAGATTTGCCTGTTTCCAGACCTTTGCAGAGCCTGCAGCAGCTTGTCTTTCCTTTCCTTTGATATTTCAGGTGTCCATTGCTCTGCTGACAGACTTTCCCCTTTTGTCTAACAGATACCAGATGAAAAGCATTCCAATAATTCATTCTGTAAGTATCTGGATATTCTGTTCCATTAAACCAGCCTAGCCAATTGATAACAGGATTCCTCCCTCACCCACACCACAGAAAGATTCTGGACAAGAAAAATATTCTCAATATTAGTTGCTTTCTCTTTTTAAGTATTGAATGAAATGGGCTCAGCCACAACAGCCTCTAATGTACTCTGAACGGAGCAAAACCAAAGAATTTGGTAACTGTTGATCATTACTAATGATCATATCTAGTGCTGGTCAGCAACGTTCTGATCGATCCTGTTAAGCTTTGGCGGGAATTAAAGTAAAGGCGCTTGAGATCCAACCTGCTCAGAGGAACATGTTTCTGAATTAGAACAAGACCCATCTTAGTCTTTGAGATGTTCACAGTTAGAAAGTGGATGTATACCATTCTCCAATTGTTGTTCCTCTTAACTTGATATTTGGGGGCAGGTTGCCAAAAGAGAAGGGTGACTCTTCAAGTCTACAAGTCCTTCACTGAGCTCCATGAAATTATCTAATCTTCTTTTAAAGCCATTCAAGTTAATGGCTGTCATGTGTTTTGTAGCAATTAAGTCCACAGGTTACATGTGCTTTAGAAGGAAAAGGATTTACCACATTGAATTATTTAAGTATTTATTTACTTACTTACTTACTTACTTACTTACTTACTTATTTATTTATTTATTTATTTATTTATTTGACTTATATGACACCCTGTCTCCTGAAGGACTCAGGGCGGCTTACAAAATAAAATAATCCAAATACAAATATACAAATATTAAAAAATTATTAAACTAAAGGTCTCATAAATATACCAATTAAAACTATGCTAAAAACCCTCCCCCCCCTCCATCAGTCCAGGTAGGCCAGTTGGAACAGCCAGGTTTTTAGGTCTTTTAAGTGAACTTGAGTAACCACAATACTATTCTGCAAGTTTTTTTTTAAATTACTTCATACACGATTGTCTTACCTGTTGTACAGAAGAATATCTGGCACCCAAATCTGATCAGCTGGAAATCTCAAATTCTGAACTCCTGGATATTCATACTGATCCCATGACAAATAAGCATCGATCCAGTACTATGGAGAAATATATACTGTATTATTTACTAGAGCATCTTAAATGCTGCCACTATATAAAATAATATGAGGAATCAGTGCCATCATCCCAGGGCAAGGTTTATCTGTGAAGATATATATATATCAATTTTTATAGGAATTGCCAATGTTCTACAGAAAAAGATGACGTAAGATATTTGGGTTCAGATATGCCATAATAACTTTAGTAATTGACTAATATGCAGAGCATTTCTGTTTCAAAACCATGTTCTTTGTTTTTTAATTACTATTTTTCCCCTTATTTCCCTCCCCAAAAACTAAGCCCGATCACATAGTTTCATATCGAAACATGGGTATAGAGCTAGTAAGGAATATAGGGAGCAGTACAGGGTAATGTACAGGGCTACTAAATTAGGGGTCTGAAGAAGGGATAAATTGCAGCGTTCAGTTTTCAGCACAAATTGAAGTTTAGCTTCAACATTAATCTGGCTCAAACCTCTTCCAGAAATTACTCAGCTTTCTCTGAAATCCAATAAAGCCAAACTATTAATTTCTTTATCCTAAGAATTATAACTAACATAAACTCTAAATAGACGGAATTTATTTTCTGCTTCAGACAATCTTTTCTCCATCTGGAGAATCTGTTCTTTGGCAAATAATTAAATTCAGCCAGTGGCTCACCCAAAATAAAGGCAAAATTACTCACCATCTGTAGCCATGCATTTGTTATCAAGACCTGGTTCTTTTCATCCTTTAAAAAAATAGGAGGAAAAATCATTTAAATGAACATTTTTCTTTATTATTTATAAATCAATGGTTTTAAAAGATAGGCTCAAGAGAATTCAGACTGAGTACAGGTAGAAACATTCAAGGAGGCTTATTATGGACTGTTTTTATTGCTCTAATTATTAAAAACTTGGCAGATGAGGGATTGACTCACTGTTTATATGTTAACTGTTCATATTACTCCTAAAGAGTGGCACAATTCTGCACAGTTCCTGCATCTTTACAGCAGTGCTTGAAAAATTCATTGGCAATATATTTTAAATCTATAAATGTTATTCCCTGTGTAAGCTTCAAGTCTAAAAGTAGATCACTCTTTAACTCTTTAGGATGAATTGGTGGCCAACTGGGAAACAGTCTTCTTCTGGTTCTAGAATCACAGCAGCTAATATAAAATGGATAAACTTAAGAGATAGGAACACTTTCATAAATGTTATATATTATGATTCTTCCTCCCCACTTCTCTTTGCACAATTGTTCTATAACTGCTCTGTTTACCACTGCATTTGATTTGTTACATATCCAATGGCAGTAATGAAAAGTATTCCTTCAATTAATGGGATTATTTTCCTAGGACATTAAGAAAAATAAATGTTATTAAAATCACACCCTTTTAATAAAGTGTGGGTATCTATTCTATACAAGTGGGGCCAATTGCTGTTGCTTCCTTTTTACATAAATAATGCACTTTTGACCATATAAGAACTGACACTTCGAGAATGAAGGTCTCAATGAACAAATGTGAACCACAGAGAACTTCGTATCATTGAGTAGAACATAGAGGTGTGCTTCTATCAATTGATGCAATTTTGCTTCATGGAACAGTAAGTGGCATTTTTCCTCTAAGCATCTGTTTTAGAAGTTGCCCCAATCTTCCAAAGCAGCTTTTGAGAACCCAGGTTGTTGAGATAGAATGAAAGGAGAAAAATAGTTCACTACCAAGAGGGGAAGTCTACAAGTATGACATTGGATTTCATTTAGATAACTACATCTAGCTCCCAGCATGATCAGCTAGAAGGGGGAGGGAAGGGAAGAAAAAATCAATTACAGTTCCTACAAACTATAATTAAATATATGTAGGTATATTGTTCATTTGGAGTGTGTCAGCATTTCTCTGTTACAGAATCCAGTCAATATGTATTAAATCCTTACCTAGAGGTTATTACACCATGACATTGGGATAAACAAACAAGGGAAGAAACAAAAATGAAATCAACAGCATAGGAGCAGCATAAAATGAATCCATTTTACAATTATGAAGTTCACTGGTTTCAATAAAAGTATACAGTAGATGTATAAAAGTTATCTCTTTGTGAAGAAAATGGAAAATATATTCTGAATGCAGGAATGAAGATATAATACACAACCCCTACATAATTCACAAGATCAGGGATGCCAACTCAATTTCATTGAGGGCCTCATCAGGGTTGTGTTTGACCTCGGGGTGCCGGGTGGGTGTGGCCAGGGTGGCTGGGCTGGACTTGGCCCGTTTTTGGCGGGACGGCCTCCTGCAGTCCTCTGCCAGAAAAATGCAGCTTGGGGGACCATATGTCCCCCCCAAGCTCCTTTTTTGCTGGCAGAGGGCTACAGGAGACAGTCCCAGCCAAAAACAGAGCCTGGGAGGACCGCGCATGGCCCTCCAGAGCTCTGTTTTTTCTGGCAGAGACACCACATGCTGGTTCTTCGCTGTTTCCAAGGCAGCCCCATGGGCCAGATCTAAGTACCCCATGGGCCGGATCTGGCCCGTGGGCCTGGAGTTTGATACCTGTGCACAAGATCATGCACAGTAGTCATGGACCCATTAGAACTCTGCACAGTGTTGACACTATCTTTATTGCTTATCCTCTTCTCATCTTAAGTCCACAATATATCCAAATATTACACTCAATGGGGAACTTGAACATGTATTTTCAATTCGGCAGCATCAAAGATGTTATGTATGCAGGTTTGAAATCATTGGTTTAGTTTGAATTGTTCTTGTAAAGTGTTGGAAATGATTGGATTAAAAAGTGCGGGAAAACCCTGCACTCTGATTGGCTGTCAGCTGCGGCTGCCGGCTATAAGTAGCAGCCGCAGCAAAGCCAGTTGGGTCCCTTCTAAGCTGAAGTCACTAATAAACTTAAGAGCTGAAGCACTCTGTGTCTGCCTCTCAATGCAAACTTAACACTGGCGACGAGGGTGGGATTCCCCTGAAGAGAAGGCAACGCGGAACAGAAGAAGAGCGAGATGGCTGCGCTGAACACCCCCCCACCCCCGTTCGATCCGACAGCAGAGGACTGGGAGTCATATGCAGATCGTTTCCAAATGTATCTGGAAGGAAACGATCTAGCCAACATTTCTGAGAAGCGGAAGAGGACGGTCTTTCTTACGTACTGCGGTCTGGCAGTTTTCAAGATGGCGAAGGCATTAGCGGGAGCTGCAGATGTGAAGGTAATGGACTGGCCTGATTTGGAAAGGCTGTTAAGAGCCCATTACGCGCCACAAGTATCGTGCCTCATTAAGAGACGCGAGTTTTACCGTCGGGATCAGGGGGATAACGAAAGCATAAACGACTTCGTGGCAAGTTTAAGAGACATTGGGGGTGCATGCGAATTCAACAGTTTAGAGGAGGCCATGCGCGATCGCTTTGTACAGGGCCTCAAAGACAAGGTATTACAGAGCAAGTTATTAATGAAACATAAGATCACGCTGAAAGAAGCAATAGAAGAAGCCTCTTCAGCAGAAGCTACCAAGTCCTCAGCAGCAGCCATGAGGAAGATGAACAGGGCCACGAGCCATTCTGATGGGGAAAAGTCCATTACGAATCATTATGAGGAACTAGATTCTGAGTCGGATTGCAGTGAGGTGGAGGAAGGAATTTACAGACTCAGAATGGAGCGAAAAAAGAAAGACCTGGGAAGAAAGAGGCAAGATTTCTACTGCAGAGGTTGTGGGGAAGCCACCCCGCACTGAATGCAAGTTTCTAGACACCATTTGCCTCCGTTGTGAAAAAAGAGGACACCTAGCAAGAGTCTGCAAATCATCCAGAACTCCACCAAGCAGAAGGAAGTTTGCTGCAACCAAAGACAAAGAATTCAAGCCAAACAACTTCAGTGAGAAAATGGGGCGCAGCACAGAAGCAAATGGGAAGAATGAAACTCATCAAACAGTAACTATTGGTCATTCTTCCCCCTTAAAAAACAGAAAAGTGCATGTCAAGGTACTTATTGAAGGAAGGCCTTGCCAAATGGAAGTGGACTCAGGCTCATACCTTTCTATGGTGTCATGGGACACCATTCACAGACTACTTCCAAACATCCAAAAGAATCACTTCAAGAAGCAAGCATTGACTCTTAAAGGCTACTACTATTCCAGTAGTTGGAACAAGAGAATTCAACGTGAAGTTCAAAGGCCACACCAAGCGTCTACCCCTGACCATCGTAGACAAGGATCGCCCAAGTCTGCTGGGACTTGAATGGCTCAACCCGCTGGGCATCGAGGTGACTGGCATCAATCACGTGAGCAACACTGAATGGGAAGAGGCCTTGAAGTCTGAATTTCCAGAGGTCTTCAGCGACGGATTAGGCAAGTACTTGGGGACCCCTATCACTTATAACATAGATCCCAAGGTACAACCAATCCGTTTAATACCCAGAAGGGTTCCATTTGCCTTAAAGGAAAAAAATGATGCACAATTAGATAAACTAATAGCTCAAGGAGGTTTAGATCCCACTGATCACTCCAGGTGGGAGACACCCATAGTCACACCAGTCAAGGCTGGTGGGTCTGTGAGAATCTGTGGAGACTACAAGGGGACATTGAACCATGCGCTACAACAGAGCGCATATCCAGTTCCAGTAGTGCATCATTTATTACACTCTCTTGGCGGGGGCACAGTTTTCACCAAATTGGACCTGGCACAGGCATATCAACAGTTAACAGTTGATGATGCCACTGCAGAAACCCAAACCATCGTAACCCATAGAGGTGCTTTCAAATGTAAAAGGTTACAGTTTGGAGTAAGCGTGGCACCAGGCATCTTCCAAAGCCTTATGGAAAGGATGCCCCAAGGACTGCCAAGAGTAGTGCCTTACTTTGATGATGTGTTAATCTCTGCTGAAAATGACACTCAGTTACACGAGAGACTCTGAGAAGTCCTAACCAGATTCAAAAAAGCGGGATTAAAAGTCAAAGAAGAGAAATGCACACTTAGAACTGACAAAGTAGAATTCATGGGTTACATGATTGATAAATATGACATCCACCCCACAGAAGCCAAAGTCCAGGCAATCAAAAGCCCCAGGCCAAAATGCAGAAAAGATTTGCAAGCATTCTTGGGACTCATTAACTTCTATCATAAGTTTCTACCTCAGAAGGCAACCATTGCAGAACCCTACATAGATTACTGGACAAAAATCTGCATGGGTCTGGGGCAGAAAGGAACAAGCTGCATTTAACAATATTAAGGGACAAATCACGTCTGATTCTGCACTAATACAGTTCTCGAGAATTTACCTGTTGTACTGACTTGTGATGATCCCCTTTTGGAGTGGGGGTGTTGAGCCACATGCTTCCCAGCGGAAGGAAGCCTGTTGCATTTACTCTCACACTTTGACTAAAGCAGAGAGAGAAACTACAGCCAACTGGACAAAGGGCTTTGGCAATTGTAGCAGCTGTCAAGAAATTCCATGAGTATCTATATGGGAGAACATTTACTATTGTCACAGATCACAAACCTCTTTTAGGCATTGTGGCAGGGGACAAACCAACGCACGATCCTGTCACCAGAATGCTGAGATGGACTGAATTTCTTGCTGCTTATTCATACAAAAACTGATCCACAGACCTGGTAAAGACATTGGGCATGCAGATGCTTTGAGTCACTGCCCACTTCCTTCACGCACTGAGGATCCTGCTCCTGAGACTTACACCTTTTCCTAGAAACTGTTGCCAAGCTTCCAGTACATGCTGCTGAAATTGCCAAAGAGACTGCCAAAGACACTTTATTGGCTCCTGTTATAGGCTGGATTAAGAAAGGTTGGCCACTTCAAGATCTACCTCAACTCGCCAACCTTTTAAATCCAGGCAAACTGAATTATCTGTATTAAGAGGATGTTTTTTTTTGGGGTAACAGGGTGGTTATTCTGCAAAACTACAGAAAGAGGTTTTGGAAATGTTACATGAGGGTCATCCGGGAATTGTCAGAATGAAGGGATTGGCCAGGAGTTATGTATGGTGGCCAGGTATTGACAAAAAGGTTAAAACTGGGTTGCATCCTGTCCCAAATATCAGGAAGTCAGGCCTGCCCACCTCTCGCCCCACACAGGAATGGGAATGTCCTAGGGGCCCATGGTCCAGGATTCACATGATTTTGCTGGCCCTACCAGAGGGCACACTTTCCTTATTATAGTAGATGCATATTCCAAATGGCTAGAGGTTATCCCTATGGCATCCACAACAGCTGAAGCTGTCATCAAACAGCTTAAGAAGCTTTTTGTAACTCATGGGTTACCTGATGTGCTTGTTTCTGACAATGGTCCTCAATTTACGTCCAACCTTTTTGAATCATATCTAGCACAGCAGGGTATCAGACACGCCCTGACAGCCCCTGGGCATCCTTCGGCTAACGGCTGGACTGAACGCATGGTATGATTTACCAAGGAAAAACTTCAACAATTGGGTCCAGGGGACATCACTGAGAAAGTTGAAAAACTACTCAGTGTCCAGCATATCACTCCCAACCCCTCAACTAACTTAACCCCAGCCGAGTTGTTGATGGGTAGGAAATCAGATCTCCCTTGACGCCTTCATCCCACTTACGACTTTAGCAGCACTAGATTCCACTAGTACAATCCACACATTCACTGTGGGTGATTCTGTTTATGCTAAGAACCTCCTGGGTGAACCATTATGGATTCCTGCTGAGATAACCCAAATCACAGGCCCCAGGTCTTACAGGGTACAAACAGAGGATGATGTCCTCTGGAGCAGGCACATTGATCAGCTAAGATCCAGACTACCTCAGGAGCATCGCCATTGCTCCTCTCTGGTTTCCATACCTACTGCCTCTTCTAGGGGGGAAGGGGAGAAGTATGAAGATAATCAGCAAGCAAGAATCAACCCCATGTGTAACGAGCTAACACGACAGGAACCATCCCAAAACCTGTCACAGTGCCAACAACCATTTTTACAGACGGAAGATTGTACATCACTACCTGACTTAGGTGCTGACATTGGGTTGGAGATGGATTGGGAGGGGAGACCAGGTTGTAGTAACCAAACAGGTTCTACCATTACTAGAAGTCCAGTAAGAAATGTCAGCAGACACATTTCCTCTCTCACAAGGTGAGAAACAGCAAAACATCTGAACCACGTAGGTCTCAATGTACACGTAAGAGCCCACCTATTTAAAAAGAATACATTAATAGATGGGGTTTGAGTATGGACTAAACCTAGTGGGGAGGGGTGTTATGTATGCAGGTTTGAAATCATTGGTTTAGTTTGAATTGTTCTTGTAAAGTGTTGGAAATGATTGGTTTAAAAATGGCGGAAAACCCTGCACTCTGATTGGCTGTCAGCTGTGGCTGCTGGCTATAAGTAGCAGCTGCAGCAAAGCCAGTTGGGTCCGTTCTGAGCTGAAGTCACTAATAAACTTAAGAGCTGAAGCACTCCGCGTCTGCCTCTCAATGCAAACTTAACAAAAGACATCTTCTTCATCCCTATCAACATTCTTTCATCCAAAAGTTTTCCATGAATCCAGAATTCCAGGCCACTACAAAGAAGCAGTGAGATTCATGGGTGCTTTATTGAAGAAACAGCGATTTATTCATTTAACTTGTATAGCCACTCAACAAGTGACTCTGGAGAGTGAACCATCTCAAAATAAGTTGAAAACAATTCCCGCTACAAATGTAAAAATTAAAATACACAGCAGCCAAAGAAGATATCATAATTGACAGTCAATAGCACTGCCTGGATATGTGACCCTGAATTTGCTTCCAGGCATGGAAGTAGCTCTTCAAGATGTTATAAAAGGCCAGCAGGGATGAAGGTATCCTAATTTTCAAAGGAAGGATGTTCTCCAAAGTGGGTGGTAAAGACACACTACCTGGGCCATGCCAATTGGCATTCCTTAGTCAATGGGACCCAAAACATGTCTATCTTCTAGATCAAACCAGATGAATAAAAATAACCAGAGAAAGAATACACTGACATTTTAAAACATCCCATTCTTCTCCCCAGAATTCTAACACTAAATTAAGTTATGATTCAATTACTATTTATTGCAATAGAACAGTATTTCTTCTCCTACCATACCTCAAAGTTAACTTACTCTTTCAAAACTAAAACTAAAATAATAATAAAATGCATATACTTATTTTCATATCAAATCATTGATTCACTGAGGAGCCACTTTCATTGATAATGGCAGCGTGATTTGAAATGTTGATGTATTCCTTTTTATCACTGCCAATACTATATTTTACAACAAAACCATTTTATCATTCTTTCCAGCATTGCTCATTTCTTGATAGTAACAGCTCCTTCTTCAAGAAAATAAAAGTCCTTGCACTGACAGTTTCAGGGGAGCTGGGGGATTTCAGAATGAAAATCTACTTCTCATTGAAATGGTAAGCCTGTTTTGAGTCTGAACACTATTCAATCTCTAGGAGAGCTTGTCAAATTCAATATTCCTCCCACACAAATATAAGCAAATCCTTGTGGATGCTTATTTCATTAGATTTGTACTTTTCACCATTAAAGGTATCCAAGGCAACAAAACCCATATTTAAAAATAGCACAAATAAATATTTTTACCTTTGCCATCTACAGTATATGGAGGTTATAGCCCAGAGCAGTCAAACAACAAACAACAATAACTATCAGCTGTATATGTAAGCTGTTTTATTTTAACAGAAATGTTCTCAGCAATTAATGGAAATCTTGGAGAGATCCTCTCTAAAAAGTTTCAAAAATAGCAGTTTCCCACTATGGTAGTAGGAATTCACACCTCATCTGGTTTCCCAGTTTCTGAAGGCAACCTTCTCTTGCTTGAAGTCAAGGCAACTTAACAATCTGTCCCATTGTTCAGAATTGCTTGAAGGGCCAGTTTTGACCTGTTCCCCTACACCAGGGGTGGCGAACACGCGGCTCTCGAGCCGCATGGGCTTCCGCCAAAATGAATCGCTCTTTGCCTCTTATCATTATTTTGTATACTGTGGCTCTTTGCCAAGTTTGGATTTTGTTATGCTGCTTCTGAGGAGGGATCTCTGAGGAGAGATTTCCGAGCGCGTAGTCCCGCCCGGCTGCGTCATCCCGCCTCCCATCCTCGGAAACAACTGCACGGGCCAGGCGAGCGTGGTGTGGCTCTCTGACTCTCACAGTTTAAAATCGTGGCTCTTTGTGTCAAACTTGTTCGCCACCCCTGCCCTACACAGTTGGTTCCCACCTCCCTTTTGTTGCAAAAGAAAAGTAATGCAGTAAGGAACTTAAGTCCAGGCATAGAATCAAAATTTTCAAACAAAGGGAATGAAATCACAGTTCTGCACACACACTTCAGAAGTGAAAAAAAGACCAACTATGATTGTTGTCACACCATAGCAATCTTTAAAAGAAAACCCTATGCATTTATCATCTGCAAAGGTCACTATGAATATGTGAAGGGTTCTTCCATATTTATCCATATACTTTCCTTCATTTGAAAACAGTTTTTAATTTCCATCAAAATCCCTATGCATTTACTACACTTTACTAATCTTTGCAATTCCCTGCACTCTTTTAACATATTTCTTGAACTATCTTTACACACACGCACCTCAAAACTTCATTTTTGACAACAAACCTTCTCCCATATGCATTTTTCTTTTTCACAGCTTCTTTGTTATTCTACCAAGTGTCTTTTGGTGGAATTCTACATACTTCTGGGGCATTCTACAGGTGGAACTCGAAAAATTAGAATATCGTGCAAAAGTTCATTTATTTCAGTAATGCAACTTAAAAGGTGAGACTAATATATGAGATAGACTCATTACATGCAAAGCAAGATAGTTCAAGCTGTGATTTGTCATAATTATGATGGTTATGGCTTACAGCTCATGAAAACCCCAAATCCACAATCTCAGAAAATTAGAATATTACATGCAATCAATAAAACAAGGATTGTACATAGAACAATATCAGACCTCTGAAAAGTATAAGCATGCATATGTACTCAGTACTTGGTTTGGGCCCCTTTTGCAGCAATTACTGCCTCAATGCAACATGGCATGGAAGCTATCAGACTGTGGCACTGCTGAAGTGTTATGGAAGACAAGGATATTTCAATAGCCACCTTCAGCTCTTCTGCATTGTTCGGTCTCATGTCTCTCATCTTTCTCTTGGCAATGCCCCATAGATTCTCTATGGGGTTCAGGTCAGGCGAGTTTGCTGGCCAATCAAGCACAGTAATCCCACGGTCATTGAACCAGGTTTTGGTGCTTTTGGCAGTGTGGGCAGGTGCCAAGTCCTGCTGGAAAATGAAGTCAGCTTCCCCATAAAGCTCGTCTGTGGAAGGAAGCATGAAGTGCTCCAAAATCTCCTGGTAGACGGCTGCATCGACCCTGGCCTTAATGAAGCACAGTGGACCAACACCAGCAGATGACATGGCTCCCCAAATCAACACAGACTGAAAACTTCACACTGGACTTCAAGCATCTTGCAGTGTGTGCCTCTCCATTCTTCCTCCATACTCTGGGTCCTTGGTTTCCAAATGAGATGCAAAAGTTGCTCTCATCAGAAAAGAGGACTTTGGACCACTGAGCAACAGACCAGGTCTGTTTTTCTTTAGCCCAGGTAAGACGCTTCTGACATCATTTGTTGTTCAGGAGCGGCTTGACAAGAGGAATCCGACATTTGAAGCCCATGTCCAGAATCTGTCTGTGTGTGGTGGCTCTTGATGCACTGACTCCAGCCTCAGTCCACTCCTTGTGAAAGTCCCCAACACTTTTGAATGGCCTTTTCCTGACAATCCTCTCCAAGCTACGATCATCCCTGCTGCTTGTGCACCTTTTTCTTCCACACTTTTCCCTTCCACATAACTTTCTATTAATGTGCTTTGATACAGCACTTTGGGAACATCCAACTTCTTTTGCAATTACCTTTTGAGGCTTTCCCTCCTTATGAAGGGTGTCAATGATGGTTTTCTGCACAACTGTCAGATCAGCAGTCTTTCCCATGATTGTGATTCCTACTGAACAAAACTGAGAGACCATCAGGAACCCTTTGCAGGTGTTATAGCTTCATTAGCTGATTAGAGTGGGACACTTCTAGCCTAGAATATTGAACCTTTTCACAATATTCTAATTTTCTGAGATTGTGGATTTGGGGTTTTACTGAGCTGTAAACCATAATCATCACAATTATGACAAATCACAGCTTGAACTATCTTGTTTTGCATGTAATGAGTCTATCTCATATATTAGTTTCACCTTTTAATTTGCATTACGGAAATAAATGAACTTTTGCACGATATTCTAATTTTTCAAGTTTTAACTGTATAGCAGCATTATTTTCACTCTGTTCCAAGCAGGTTCTACATTATCTTTCTTGTTATTCCCTTTTCATTTAACAATACCAATAGCATTTGGGCTTATGTACTACCCCATAATGCTTTACAGCAATCTCTGGGCATTTGCAATGTTTTGTATGTTTTGTAAACTGTTTACAATGTTTGGATATTGCCCCAACAATCTGGGTCTTCATTTTACTGATGAATGGAAGGCTGACTCAACCTTGAGCCCATCAGGATTGAATAGAGTTTGCCTGCAATACTGCATTTTAATTATGCCATCAGTGATTAAAATTTATTTGTTCCTCTCTAGGCTCTCTCAAATTATTCCTTTTCTTCCATGCCCATTTTTTCCAAGATCCCTCTAGACAATGCCAAGTAATGATCTGTACAAATAATAATAATTCAGAATCTCTCATTACCCCTGTAGCATTCATTAAAGCTCTCAGACTTTTATCATAAAAAAATCAAAGCAGTCTTGCTTTTAGAATTATGTTCATTCTGTTGTCATCTGTATGTATAAAGTTGTGGTTTAAAACATATTGTTTCTAAGTATATGTGCTTCAATCACTGTTTTCATTTATTCTTGGATCTATTAAAAACTAATGGTATTTTCTGTAGTCTCTCCTTTCCTACCTGTACATCCATGCATGCCATCTAGCCCTGGATCATATTCATTCATCATGTTACAAATGTTTCCCCAAAGTCATCACTTGTTCTTCCAGACCAACCTGTAGATTCCTACTTTCATAACACCCATAACAACCTAACAGTCCCCTATTCATATTTTCTGACATTTCTTTTTAGCCCTTCCATTCATTATGGAACCTATTTCATTCAGATCAGTTACTTTGATTAATTTGGGGGGGGGGGTGTTAAAAAGGCTATGCTACACTGGAAAAGTGAGTGAGTTGGATATAGATTTTCTTGAATCCATAGACTAATAATCAACACTTGTATATTTCACTGGAGAGCCTCTGGCACACCAGTTCTTGCTGAATATGAACTTATAGTGACCCCAACAGTGTAGCTGATGGATGTTGAAAGATAAATCTTGGCAACATCTAGAGAGCCGCAAGTATATGCCTATTATATATACTTGCAATAATTCTTGAACTATAGATCTGTAGGTATGGTGCTATAATGCATATGGGTAACTGAGACTGTCTTATTTAGATTTCATTTATTTGTACAATTGGAGACAGCAAACTGATACATGGACATGATCCTTTGTTGCAGTGGAGGCAGCATTAACAGAGTCCATTAAATAAATTTACAGTATTGAGGGCTCTAGAGACCAAGTCTTCTGTAACAAAATAAAATGATATTTAATGACTAATTCCTAGAGATAAATTTTTTCCAACCAGTGGTGTTCCAAGAAATCAGGGTGGTCACCCTTTGTCCCTTGCCAGGTCAGTACTGTTAGATTTGCATGAAGAGTCAGACGCGGAGTGCTTCAGTGAAGAGTTTATTAGTGACTACAGCTCATAACAGACCCGATTTGGCTGGGCTGCGGCTGCTACTTATAGCCAGCAGCCGCAGTTGCCAGCCAATCAGAGTGCAGGGTTTTTCCCGCACTTTTTAAACCAATCATTTCTGACATTTTACAAGAACAGTTCAAACTTAACCAATGACATTCAAACCTGCATACATAACAAGTACGATGATTGGCTGCAAAATTGGACCCACTGTTCTGGTGAAGGAGGTTCTTTCTGGTGGAATCAATTTGTTACATTGGGCAGCCTGGTTCACTTTACATGGAAATAGGGGCACCCAAGTGTTTCCATGCATTCCATGGTGGAGCATGAGGTTAAAGGTCCTTTGGAATCTATTTGGGGGTGGAAGAAAATTGTGAGGCTTTAAGTGGCAAAAGCAGAACAGGGCAATAGAGATGAAATTATTAGATTAGGTGATAAATATTTCCGATGAGTTCTTCAGCTTGAGCTTTATGGCCACTGTTAATTTGCCTGGAGCAGAGCTGTGTGGCAAGAGGGAATAAATCACATGTAGAAGAAACACCAATGTTTATAAAATATTTAAAGTTTGATTTGGAGTGATTGATGAAACAGGTTTGCAATGGAGAATACTTAGTCAAACCAGAGCTGTTGGTTATCCATTATACTACATCCTGCATTCTAGCTGCCTCTCCCAGCTGTGACAATAAGGACATCTTATTTGTACCATTGCCTGGTGTCCATGAAATGGGGAAGATGCTGATGGATAATACATCTTGACTTTCAAGAACTTGGGTTGGGGAAAAGCAAATGTTGTCCACAGATGTTAAAAGAAGTATCCATTTGAGCTTTTTCTTTTTTTCAGGATTCCCTATTTCTATCGGAAGGTCAAAGTTATTTTAATCAATGAAACTGAACCTTGACCATTTCTCTGTTGGCCTTAATTGCCATTTTGTGTTATGGGCAGGGCGTGCCCCTCAAATGTCCCCCTGCTGCCTCTTAGCGTCCCCAAGGGCGCCAGCAGAGGGGTGCTAAGAGGCAGCAGGGGGGGGCGGTGCGTCAAATGCGGCTGCAGCGGCACATAACGTGCCACTGCTTCCTTATTGGAGGCGCTGGCTCCAGAGAGGTACTAGTCAATGGGTGAACCTGCAGGGCCGGCCGGTGCCTCAAATGCTCCCCTGTTGCCTCTTAGCGCCCCTCTGCCAGCTCCCTTGGGGATGCTAAGAGGCAGCAGGGGGACATTCGAGGTGCCGGCCCTGCAGGCTCACCCCATTGACTGTTGTACCACACCGAACCAGTGCCTTGAATGCAGCAGCACGTTGGGAAAAGTCACCGCCACCGCTTTCCCAAAGTGCCACTGTTGTCGCATTCTGTCTGTCTGTCTGTCCGTCGATCCATCCATCCATCCATCCATCCATCCATCCATCCATCCATCCATCCAAAAGGTCTGTCTGTTTGCCTGCCTGCCTTCCTGCCTATCTACCTACCTGTCTTTCTGTCTACCTACCTACCTACCTACCAATACAGATCTATCTATCTATCTACCTACCTATCTATCTATCCATACATACATCCAAAAGGTCTGTCTGCCTGCCTGCCTGCCTACCTATCTATCTACCAATATAGATCTATCTATCTATCTGTCTGTCTGTCTGTCTGCCTGCCTGCCTGCCTGCCTGCATTTCTCTCTCTCTCTCTCCATCCATCCATTCATCCATCCATCCATCCATCCATCCTCGAAGCACCGGCCCTGCAGTAGAGCAAAGCCAGTCTGGGAGGAGGGAGGGAGGGAAGGAAGGAGGGAGGGAGGAGAGAGAGAGAGAGAGAGAGAGAGAGAGAGAGAGAGAGAGAGATGCATCAGATTGAATGAGGCCTAGTTTAGACTGAGGCCCTTTTCCACATTGAAACCTCTTTGGCTTCTATTAAAGGTTTTGTGGACGAAACATGGTCAAGACTATCAGGAACCTCTCACATTTTGTTGAGGCTTTAAACAGGATCCATTGGACCAGATCTCCACCCTAAAAATTACTTTTCCACAATGTATTACAGTGCCAATTCTGAAGAAGGCAAAACCAAAACGTACTGGTAAATTACAAGGAGAACACACACACACACACTCCCTTCTAACCCTGCTGGAGCAGGTGATTGGACTAGAATAGATATCATTATCTTTCTCCTCCTCCTCCTCCTTCTTATTTCTTTTCTTTCTGTCCCTTCCTTCCATCCCCCCTTCTTTGTCCCTTTTTTCTTTTCTTTTCTTTTCTTTTCTTTTCTTCCTTTTCTCTCTCTCTTTTTTTTTCTCTCTCTTTCCCCCGCTCAGGCTCACCCCTTTAGATCAGGGCTCACCAAACTTTTGTACCTCAGGGACCACCAAATTCATAATTTTAAATCCCAGAGACCACTAATATGAATTTTGATTGAGGTGGCTTTCTGGCATTGGTGGGAGAGAGAGAGAGAGATCTGATCCAACCTCTCTCTCTCCCTCTCTCACACACACACAGGCAGGGGTGGGATTTAGACCCCCTGATCTAAAGCTGTCAAAACTCCAAAAACAGGTCAAGTAGCTCTGGGGAGGCCAGTCATAAATTAGCTCGAATCCCACCAGGCTCAAGGTTGACTCAGCCTTCCATCCTCCCGGGGTAGGTAAATTGAGGACTCAAGATTGTTGGGGGCAACAAGCTGACTTTGTAAAAATGCCGCTTAGTAATAAGCAGGCATATACAATGGAATGAAGGCTATTGCTGAGCACACTGGGTTGTATCCCAAAAATTGTAAGCCGCCCTGAGTCTTCGGAGAAGGGCGGCATATAAATGTAATAAAAAAAGTGAGGACCACTTGTATTTGGTTTGCCAGTCACCTGGCCAGGCCCACCCAGTCACATGACCAGCAAGCCACACCCTCAAATTAGGCCACGCCCACAGAAATTTGAATCCCACCCCTGGGTGGGGGGCACTGAGGATGAGTTTGTAGTACCAAGGCGGTGGTGGACTTAAAAAGTTTGGGAACCACTACCGTGTTTCCCCGAAAATAAGACCTACCCCGAAAGTAAGACCTAGCACTATTTTCTAAACCTGCCCTAATATAAGACCTACCCCAAAAATAAGACCTAGTGTAAATCTCCAGTTCCAGGAAGACTTTTCAGGGAGCAACCGTGCACCCGCGAAACACCCCCCCTACACACTCACACCCACTATTTGGCACCATAAATATATAAGACCTACCCCGAAAATAAGACCTAGTGTGTTTTTGGGAGCCAAAAAAAATATAAGACAGTGTCTTATTTTCGGGGAAACACGGTACACTAAACCAGCAAAGGGCTTGTCTGTCTCCTGAATCAGCTTCATTGCTTGCACAAGACCTTCAATTTTAGATAATATCCCTGACTGTTCATTTTTAGCCATTGTGCTCTAGGAGTTAATCAGGTCACTTTCAAAAGGACTAAGTGATGTTTTTCTTATGCTGGCAGAGCATTGAGCTACACCCCCTGTTGTCAAGGATAGAGATAAGATAGACGTTTGGCAGCCATCCATGTTAAACACAGCATTTTGTATTACGTATTTAGAAGGGGTCTCACAGTTTGACCAATAAATATCCAGATGGAGAAAATTCCAGATTTTTTCAGTAAGGTCCTCATTTTTTTTACAAGCATTAATGATATAGAGTTGCTGAAAAACAGCTGAACTCTTTGGTGCATTTGGCACATGGGGTCAAGATAGCCAAATATAACTTTATAATTAAAAATAATCTTCCTTTACCACATAGGTTGCTTTCTTTAACAAATCTTTGGTGCCATAATTTGAAGATCTATCTTTCGCAAGCCATTTGGGAACATTCAAATGCTTGTCATATGCTGGCAGGTGATTTTAAAAACTTGGTGCTAATCAGTGGGTTCTCTCTTCTTATGTTTGCAGTTATATTTTCCCAAAAGAAGGCCACACTGGGGACCAATTGCACCACTTTAAGGATAAGGATGTGAACAATGCTGGGTAGTGTTGATCGTGCACCACCAGAAAATTTAGGTATTGTATCAAAAATGATATGCAAACTCTTATTAAGATACCTAAGACTTAAAGTAATGTATTGTGCCCAGTTTTTGGCACAAGAGTTCAACAAAGAAATGGGAGCCAATTAAATGAGGCCTATCAAGACACTGGCAAATCTATGAATGAAATCCTATGAGGAATAGCTAAAAATGTGGGGATGTTTAGCCTACAAACTGGCAGGAGACATAACAGCAATTTCCAAATATTCTCTATTCACTAAAGGTAAGGACCAGATGGGATTTCCCCTTTCAACACTGAATGCTGCCAAACAGTCCTTACTGATAGAACATCAAAGAACAAGAAAACAAGTTGTTCTTGAGCATAAAACTAAGTGCTTTAGAACTGCAAGCTTCAAAGCCCTGTTGCTCCCTCGACAACCCTTCAAACTTCCTTCTAATCTATGCCAGACATTAGTTGAAATTAATTCTCTCTCATTGGCATCAATGGAGGAGTTAAACCAAAAGAAGAAAAAGAAAAGAAAGCACAAGTGTCCCTCTTTCCTTCCACTTTGACAACTTCATCACTTAACAAAGCTTTTAATGTCCTTGAAGGATTCTGTTAGAACTCTTCACAAGATCAGTTCAGATTGCCTTGTCTATGATCCTTATTTATTGCCACTCTTTTGCTGCAGTACAAGTTCTCTTATTCTCCAGAAAATAACAAATTACCTGTTATTAATTTCTCTACGAAAATAACCAATAAATTTCTGGGAATGACTTAAAGGCCAACCGCATTACAGTCCTCATGGTCACATATTCACAAGATTCAGGGATTTCAGTTTCAGAACGGTTTACCATTCCATGGTTTGCTTAAAAAACATCAGGAAGCCCCCCAAAAAAAGTTTAGTTGTGACTTCCATTTGTAGATTGAAAAGAGGGCAGTAGCATTTTAAATACACCAAACAGAAGCTGTTTGCACACTCAGCTAGAAATCATCAACTGGCAAGTCATAGAAACAGGATGCTGAGTAGTGATGAGGTATCTGAGTAGCAATGAGCCATTTGTGAGTAACCCTTTGACCAAACCACAAAGTTCTGTGATAGAAGAGAGATTCTAAAAAATAAACAATATTATCAGATGAGAACTTAGATAAGTTTTATGGGTATCAATTTGAAGCATGCAGGAAACATGTACCAAGCTGTGACACCAACCAAGTGACTAAAGATTCTAAGCAGTGTATTAAATATTACATATGTATTCTCTTAGTGGCTTACATATTGATTTCACTAGCATGACTTATCTTTTTAAGTATTCAAGGGCACATTTCACGCCAAAATCTGCAGATGTTGCAACGAAGGAAATGAGACATCAGTGGTTATTCTAAAGTATTAATTGTTTAACGTGACTTGTGGCACAAATGAGAGAAGATTGAAAACATTAAAAATGAAAGGAACTGCATTAGTATTTTTCATAAATATGGAAATAGATGGTGTCATTCTCTTCATTCAAGGACAAGAAAAAAGTGTGACTTAAACAAGAGAAGCTTAAATATCAGGAAGGATTTTTACATTTTATCATACTTGGTACATATGTAAAAAAAAACTAGAAAATGTTGGATTCAAATACATACACTGATTTGGAGGATTTTAAAGATTAATGTACAATTGAGACCAGAGGAATTTCTTTTGGGACTGATGGACAAACAGTTGGAAAAATGTAATGGTACTTTGTTTTTGTATGTGATAGCTGCAGCAAGAGTATGCATAGATGGAAAAACTCAGCAATACATACAATGGAGGAATGGTTAGTGAAGATGACTGTTGAAATGATCAAACTGATTAGAGAAAAGACAATGTCTGCATCAATTGCTGATTGGAAACCCTTAGAAACTTTTTGTAGTGTTGGAAGAAATATCCATCTGGTTTGGTTCCTAGCTGGGAGAAAAGCACTGGAGACAAAATGGTGGCAGATCGGAAAGAGGGTCCATTTATTGATGTATAGAACCACCAAGGTTTGTGGTTCTGGTGCAGCTGACAAAATGGAGTTGAGAGTGGGGTTTTTTATACCTTCTTTGGGCTTTGTATTTGAGCTTCCTGTTCCTGTGCAAGAACCTGTCCTTTAATATTCTGTTGGCTGTTGTCAGATTCCTATGGGTCATGTAGGGGTTATGTAGGGTCATAGATGGCTCTATAGGCAAAAGAGGAAATGCAAATCCTAAGTGCTTGTCTGAGCTAATTTTGTCAACCTTTTGTGTGTTGCTTATCTGGGTTTCTGTCTTGACCCAGTCTTTCTGAATGGATTGTCAAATCTGCATTTCTAAAAGCTGGCCTCCTCGGTTTCTGCTTGGGGCAGGGAAACTGAGGCTGGTTTCTGAATAGGCTGACCCAGTCTTTCTTAATGGGCACAAAAGATCTGCTGTGGGCTATTAAGATTGACTGAGTCTGCTTTCTGTCTTTAAAAAAACATTTCTCCATTAAGGAAATATAATATTCTGTCTTTTTAATAGTTCCCAACATATTTCATTCTTCTGGGGGTGGGTGATAACTTTCTACACTGGAAAACTGGAAAAAAATGTTCTCATGATTTATGTTTTTGATGATTAGACAGGCTAAATTACAGAAAGGAGAGACATGTTGTAACAGAAAGAAGTAAATTTATAACTGTACTTACAATTGGTGTAAAGAAGATAAGAATACGGTTCTTTGCATCTTTTTTGTTTTCTATTTTTCTTTTCTTTTCTTTCCTTTCTTGCCCTTTTAGCTTTCTCTTTGATTTCTTTCTTTCTCTTTTTTCTTACTTAATTTTTATTAGTTTTATTAGATTTTTATTATTAAAAAGGAACAATTTTCTAAAGATAGACTCAGAAAATGAAGAAAATTGTCAAGAGAGTCTATGGAATTCCATCAGTTGAAGATTAGATAAAGAATATTTGAAGCATTCTGGGTTTATTAAATGTTGTTATCAGCCCTTTTCAGGACTGCAAAGGCAATCCAGATAATGCATTTATTGTAAGTAAATAAAGTGGAGCATCACTGTTTATTTTGTTCTATTACATGACCTGAAATCACAATATATAAATATTATGCTGAACAGTCATACTTGCTATGCATTCCTATATATTTAGGATAGCCATATCTCAACAATAGGGTATATCCTTTGCATGCAAAAAGTCCCAATCCAATTCTTGGCATCTCATGATATTTCTGGCATCTCATAGTAGAGCCGAAAACCCAAAAATTGCAGAGAGCTGTTTCCATTATACAGTATTTTTTAAAAGATAGATACACATTCTCTGACTTTTCCTGTGTGCACCCATCTATCCATCCTCCAAGCCTACAATTAGACCTACCGTGAGACTTTTTAACACACCACATGTCACATATGCCTAGCATCCCTTGTATGCTGGAATATAAATTATGAGAGGTGTGCAGATGTTCATTATAAAGAATTTTGAGATATTTTTCATAGGTTACATAGATTTCACGTGCCAAAAACAGACTAGCTCAACAGCCCCCCCACCCAAATATCTGTAGGTGTTACAGCTAGGTGGTAAAGCAGATATTGCTGTTTAAAATGAGATCAGGAATGTCTTGTAATGCTGGAAACTCACTGAAAATGACAAGCTTGTAACACTGAGCTATTTGGACAGATATGTGGAAAGACAGACTACATTTGCGGTGCAGTAACTAGAAAAGACATCTGCAGTTCAGCGATCAGACAAGCTCTCCCACACACACACGCACATTCACACCATCCCTAACTTATGTTTTTTCCCAAATCAGTATTCTGGGCATGTCTCCCAGTTATTAATGTCATATGCAGTCTTACAGTTGGCACTGTACTTTGTGGATGGCTAATTCTGCTGCATCTCTTTATCATACCAGATGAAGAGAGTAGGTAGTGGCTAACTGGAAAAATGGAAGACCCAGAAAAGGGGTAATGATGCAGCAGACAGGCTCCTTATGAGCAAGTCCTTTGGGCTCAACAAAACAATGGATCAATTCGTTTTTTGTACTTTTATCTGCAAGTCAAGTACACCTATTTACTGTACTCCAGGCTGACCCATTGCCATATGTAAATTATATGCTCATCAGGAAGTAACAATTAAAATAGAACATGATTAGCTCAAAATTAGGAAAGGCCCACTTTGTATCTAGTCATCTTATTTACCAAACCTAATATGCAGAAGGTATCATCAGAAACATTAAGCTGGAAGGAACAGAAATTGGAATTAAAGTTGTTGGAATAAATGTTAATGGTCCCAGTTATGCTGATAGTATCATCTTAGTGGATGGAAATGAGGAAGACTTAGGGTGTCCCATGTTGACAGTAAAAGATGAAACTGCAAAAGGCACTTTGATATTTTATACCGTATATTAAAAAAAACACCAAAAACCAAAAGTTTATATCAACTGCTACTGCCAATCAAGGACTAAAGAATTAGCAGAAGTAGTAACAGATTATTTTTCTGAACTGAAAAATCCACATGGCAATACTACAACAAGCTATATAATAAGACACACAAAATATTTCATGATAGATAAAGTAGACAGCTCCCGAGAAGCATTAATTATAAAGCTGAAGCTTAAATATTTTAAACACACAATGCAGAAGTAAGAGTCTACAGAGGAGATCCTGATGCCTGGAAAAACTCAAGGCAGTATCCAATGAGGCTGGCACAAAATGCTAGATACTATTATTGGTATCATAAGCATGAACTTAAAGGAACTCAAAAGAACAGTTATTGACATACAAGTGACTGAACAACTGAAGAAGAAGAACAAATGCAACTGACAGATCTGTATGGAAAGAATTTTGGGTTCAATGAAGCATTGAACTTGAACTTTGGGGTTTCAATGAAACAAGAACAGTATATCTTCCAGTGGCAGGAATTACATCGGAATAATTCCTTAGATGTGCTTGACTTATATTTATCCTGTTCCTCCCAGCCAAACATTGCAAGCTTCATTGCCTCTTTGTCTTCTGGAATGCAGGCCTTCCCTCCCTGGAATCCGGGCTACATTCCATCATAGATAAGCAATATGAAGATACATGTTGAAGCCTGGGAATATTTTTCCCTATTTTTTTTTAAATTGAAAAATCTATCAAAAAAAGAAAGAAAATTTGTATAAGATGTTTTACAGGTGGCACTTACCCCGCGAAATTGCAAGAATGTTTAAGAATAAATTGGATAAGTGTTGGAAATGTCATCAGATACCTGGATCATATTACCATATGTGGTGGGCTTGTTCGGATGCAAAAAGATATTGGACTAAAATCCACATATGGTTGGAAAAAATGATACAACAACACATAGACTTGAAACCAGAAATATTCTTATTGGGAATTATACCAAATATTTACAATAAAGAGTTGAAATATTTGATTGTAAATGTTTTAACAGCAGCTAGAATTGTATTTGCCAAAAATTGGAAGAATGATAAAATACCTATGCAGGAGGAAGTGATTAGGAAAATTATGGACTGTGCTGAAATAAGTAAATTGACATTTGAAATTAGAGAACAAGAAGATAAACAATTTTATAAGATATGGGATTTGTTTTATCAATGGTTGGATAAAAAGACTTGGTAATGCAATAGACTATATAATTTTGTAATAGAAATATAATAGGCTGATATAAAATATAATGTTGATATATATAACCATTGGATGAAAGTATAATATAAATTTTAGATTAAAAATATATCTCGTATATATGATGAAATAAATAGTTTAATTGTACACAAGTAATAATTGATAAATACATAATGTTTTGTTGATAATATGAGAAATTTTCTTTTTGATAAATTGTGAGTGATGAATATGAAAGGATGACACAAAGGATTTGTAACCAACTGACACACTGTATGTATATATGGAAGATGGTTTTTATGTTTTGTATGTCCTGTTTGTATGTTTGTATCAAAAATAAAAAACTTTTCTATAAAAAAAAATCTATCAAAAAGAAAAATAAGGGATTTTTGTTGCTAATTTTAACTTGTGATAACCAGAAACACTTCCTTCTCATCCTTTTCTGCTTGGAGAGCTTCCATCTTCTCAGATTCATCATCATGTTCTAAGAGGAATATTTCTATGTACATAGTAAATCATTTAGATTTTAGATAGGGATATTTACTTCCCTATTTATTTAAAGTTGCCAATATCTCAGGCATCTCAATCAATCCAACTCCTTCTCTGAAAAAAACAATTGTTTGCAATAAGCAGGAATAATTTCAAGAAACTAAAGAAGTACTTCGATTTATCTACCATTTGAAATCCTTAATACCACTGAATGTAGTAATATAACTATTGGAAATCAAACAGAACAGAAGTCTCCTGGAAGAATTTTGATGAAACCATTAATTTTGCATTAAAAATGTAGATCATATTTTTAAAAAATACATCATCTTTAAACAGGTTTAACTCAGTAATCAATTGCACTGAAGAACATAATTAAATCCATTTATGCATACAACTTCAGGCAAAGGCAGTAATTTTTCACTTTGAAAATTGATAGCATATAAAAACTGTCACCTTGCTTGTTTTTTAAGCCAACCAGTAAATCAATTGCTATCTTCTCTGATCTTCAGACATTGCAATCTTGACACTTATGTATCTCTTTTTTTTCTAGAGAGGGTTTTTTTATTCTTTTCAATGCGAAGAAATGTTAGGGAGAAAGTATGTAAAATAGTTCAGGACTCTGAGCTCTGTTTTCAGGACAGAGCAGAATAACTCTGAGAAAATTTATCAGGATGGAACTCAATTTGCTGGAATCAGGGAAGCCAGAAAAAGAAAAATCAAGTTTAAAAATGGCCTAGATCTGGCTGAGAGCTAGAGAAAACATTTTTAAAAAAACCAAAACCAAACCAAAAATGCATCTTCATGAGAGAGGCAGGTGGTCACCAACTCAGGATACTGTTAAAATGCTCTGTTTTAAACCCCACCCATGTCTCCATTCACAACCCAAAAAGGAGGTATGCAGCCTGCCCCATGGTTCCCATTTAATGATTTATATTGTTTTAAATATCTATAAAATACAAAGCAAAAAAGAAAAAAATCTTTTGATTTTATGTTTGAAATAGAGCATTTCTTTCATGTATGGCTCCATACATGAATTCATCAATTCCTGAGCCTTGGTAGCTCAGGCTGTTAAATGCCTGCTCTTAAAATCCAGCTGTCTACAATTACTGTAGGCTCGAATCCCACCAGGCTCAAGGTTGACTCAGCCTTCCATCCTCTCGGGGTAGGTAAATTGAGGACCCAAGATTGTTGGGGGCAATTAGCTGACCTTGTAAAAATGCAGTAATAAGCAGGCATATACAATGGAATGAAGGCTATTGCTGAGCACACTGGGTTGTATCCCAGAAATTGTAAGCCGCCCTGAGTCTTGGAGAAAGGCATATAATGTAATTAAAAAAAAAATGTGAACTGAAAATATGTGGCTAAGCCAGGATATGTTTCTAGTTGCTTCAGACTGCGATGACTGTCAAGTTATTAGTTAAGTTTTTGATGTGGTTGGGAGTGATGGAAAGAGAAAGAGCAAAAAAGTTAATATTAAGTTATATCATGTTGATTAATTTGCAGATCAAACAACAACTTAATAAAAGCGGGTTTCTCTTGTAGTCAATGGCACAACACACAGAGTACTAAAAGAACTGGGATGATGAATTAATATTAACAATATTAATATTGTTGTCTAATGCCAATGGATGATTAAGATTTTGCACACGTCAAGTTGTTAGGAATATTGCTTTGCTTATTTATATACATTTTATGATTGAAAAAATAATAATAATCATGTACAGAGCTACATCTTTACTAAAATAGGTTCATTAATGTGTGATTCCAAGGAGAAAAATAATCCTAATACTTCCCTAGAAATGAATCAGACCATGCATATCTGTTCCTAATCATAATGATACCAAAATGATGAAATCTGTAACCTATAACATCTCATAGAAGAATGTAAAGGACTGAATTTGCACGAATACATTTTGGTTTGACCCTCAAACTTGAAATTTGATGCCTATGAATTTTTCTCTAAGACTGAAGTACTTTGCATTGAATTAACACTGTCTAAGGTCAAAGATTAAGGTTTGTTTAAAAACACTGGTCCTACGAGAAGCCCCCATTTTTTGAAAGTTAATAAAAAAAATAAACATCTCTATGGTGGTTTAAATTATTTATAAGTTTTCTAAGACTTATCTTTGAGAGATGGAGCTGAGAAAATTGGCTCAATTTTCCTTTCAAATTAGTGAAGGTTTTCATCAATTCATTCTAAATAGCTGCAGAGTTATTTATCATGTTCGTGTAAATTGTTTTATATACTTTAGGGGACAATATTGGAAAAATGTGCTCCTTGGGCAAAGCAAATGTTACTGATTCTAATTTAAGACACAGTCCTGTGTTCTACTGCGGTCTCTTCTCCACATTATCTTCCTAATGAAACTTTACATATTGAATATCCAGTCTGCCCATAAGATAGTCAGTAGAAGTAAAGCTAACTTAAGGAGCCATGGTGGTGCAGTGATTAGAATGCAGTACTCCAGGCTACTTCTGCTGCCTGCCGGCTGCCTGCAATTTGGCAGTTCAAATCTCACCAGGCTCAAGGTTGACTCATCTTTCTGAGGTGGGTAATATGAAGACCCAAATTGTTGGGGGTGGCAATAGGCTGACTCTATAAACCGCTTAGAGAGGGCTGTAAAGCACTGTGAAGCTGTATATAAGTCTAAGTGCTATTTCAAACTTTGTGCATGCTCTCATTCTGGCTTAGAGTGATCACATGAATACATTTGAACATTATTCTATTTTGAAAAAAGAAAAAGGTGTTTTTGCCCTTTGGCCAAGATAAACTGTAAGTAAATTGTTGTTGCAAAAAAAACCACAGAGGATAAATACAGCTTCTAAAGCTAACAAAAAACTGACCACAGTGATAGTTAATGACTGCAATAAAGTCTGATTGACTGACAGATTGACAGGCTATTAATTTTAAATGTTCAAGACATGACCAGTAGGATGAAGATGATAAAGATATGGCAAGTATGAGATCTCTTGCTTTCTATGACAATTTCACTTCTGTAATTCTGATCACTTCCCTGCTTTCCATGCCCTGTAGTCTGCTGAGCAGAAAAAACATTTGTCTAGAGTTGTTTCTGTAGAGTTGCTTTTCATCTTGAATTATCATTTCCTCCTCATTTAGGCCTCATAGAAAGCTAACTTTTTAGCTTGTTGCATTTCAACAGTTCTATCATTGTCTCATTTTTTTACCAGTCTCATTTGTAATTATTGTTTTTTTTATTGCACTTCCATACAATTGCAGCAGTCGCCTATTTCAGAAGAAATTGGCCAAGCTCTACTGAAGATATCAAAGCCTTCAGCATCAGCTTCCTCCACACAGCTTTTGCATAGAAGAAATTATCTATCATTAGTGTGATTAGCTCTCAATTAGTTTTTGTCTCCCATGCTGTTATTTTGTTTTGTTTGAAATTCATGTTCTCTGTCTCAAAAAGAGAATAGGAACTGACAAATTAAGGAACAATTTATCTGTGTATTAGTGGAAGCCATAGAAAGAACTCATTTAATTAAATTTGCAAGTGATCTTCCCAAAGCAGAATTTATTTTAGATTACAGAAGAGCAGACTCTCAAGTTTCACTCAAGTTTCATTTAATTAAAAACTTTTGATTTGTCAGTCTTTCCATATCAACTTGCAAAAAAAGTCATTTAATTTGTCTGTGCTTTCTCCTAATACATATATTTTTGCACGCATGAAGTAATGTTCAAAATTGTGCAAACAATTGTCCCATATGGTACAGTGTTTTTATGCATTCTTCATTTGCCAGGACTTTTTGGTGCATACTTTTTCTTATTATATATATTATTGGTCATATTTTTAAACTTTGAACTTCATCTCAAAATTCTGAAAGACATTATCTTTGGCATACATTGCATTCAGTATTGCCTATAGAATACAAGCTTCCTTCTGAATTTGGACATAAAATGTTTTATTATCTACTGTATATCTATATTTTAAGTCTCAGCCATCTAGAAGAGGATTTGACAGACAGCATCACATTATAGTAAATAACGTGAAACTTCTAACTGAAATTAAATTCCATCTAGTTTGAGGAAAACATAAATAAGTTCTATAAATGTCTTCACAGGAACAGAAAATACTTAAATTACATTAGAAATTTAAGGTTAGGAGGGACTACCAATACAATATATATATAATGCATTATTCTTTAGAAATTGTGATAGCATCAGTTTTCTCTGAGATCAAGGAATATACAGTATTAAAGACACCAACAGAATATGCTTTCCAATTGCTTCGTATGCCCTGTCTTTGACATATATTTCAAATCTATTTTCAAAGGTTTTTATCTGCCTTGCAGAAACCACTAGGTAAAAAGTAATAATCCCATTCACAGTAAATAAAAGGTTTGCAGAAACTGGCACAGAGAATAATCGAAATAAATCAAGGTTCAAAACACATTTTTGTACTGAAACCTTGAGCTATCTCTTAGTAATTTTTCAATCATGGAAAAAAAAGAAACATGTGTCTCTCTTTATGTGATGGAATTTAAAGTTTTTCCAATTCCTAGCTGCTGAGGAATTGGCTATAGGGAGCTTGTCAGAGATCAAATCTGTATTCTTTATATATGAAACAGTCTGGTCTCACTTGAAATTGATCAGCAGATTGCTTTCCCAAATGTAGGTAATAGGGCTGAGCAATACTTTAGATTCAAAGACAAAAAGGTGCTTTGGAGCTTCTGAGGGTACATATGTCCTTCTATCTGTCACCAAGTCATCAGCTCATCCTGGGAAAAGATGAAGCTGCTGTAAGGAATCCCAGAAAAATGCTATGTGCGTGGCTTCCCAAATTCTAAAGTAACTTTTTTGCTCTTGCTTCTGAATCCGTCACACTTTAAGAATGAGCCATCCAAAAATGTCCCTAAAGAGAGAGAATATATCACAGTGGCCAAGGACACACTATGCACGTAGACTGCTTCAGCTTTAACTCCCAGCATCTTCAATTAAAATGATCCAATTGGCAGAAAATAGGAAAGATTAGAAACATTGCTAGAAATATGTGCTTGAACTTGTACATTGGCTTGGCTTTTAACACCAAGCAAGAACTTTTCATTGGAGCCATGGCCTGAGGAGGGGGAATGGACTAACACTTTCCTCCTTTTACTCCAGTAATATCCCCAAGCCCTGTGAGAAACCTCACAAGGCCGATGGTTCTTTGAGGCGCTCCCAAGGAAAGAGGCAGCACGCAGGGATGCAATCAGTTGAAGCTTTATTCAAAGATAAAGTAGAGAAGAAGAGTTTCCCTGGCATGGAGGCATCCATGCCTAGATTGAGCCCATGGATCAGTTCCAAAGGAAGCTTGAACAAGAGCTAAAGAGCAGCCCCTGTGCAGGGTCCTTATGGGGGTCCTTGGCCCCTCCCTTACCAATGGGAATGAGGGGGTTGGAGGGCCATTAAGTCCCCCCAATGGGGTTGCAGGGGCTGGAGACCCCTGACCCACCAGTGGGGCAAAGGTGACTCTTTGCTCCCATCCAGTGGCCTTTTTGAGAAACTGCCATGGCTGGCACAAAAACATCTAACAAGCCCAACCTTTTTATCTACTTCCTTTAGAAATGGATAGGCACCATTGCCTAAAGGAAAGCCTAAATTTTCAGGAACAATGTTCTACAAAGATAAGATCACCCATCAGTCCTGGATGATTTTCCAGGCTATAAAATATTTCCTCCAAATATACATTTGTGGCCCAGAGTAACAAGCATTTTGTTTATGTTAACAATAAAAAGGAGTCCCTGAGGATTTTACGCGGTTAGTCGTTTCCGACTATAGGGGTCGATGCTCATCTCCATTTCAAGACCATTGTTCAAAGACATTTCTGTGGTCATGTGGCCAGCATGACATCATGGAGTACAGTTCTCTTCCAACTTGCAAAATGGTACATATTTATATCTATTTGCATTTGCATGTTTTTGAACTGCTAGGTGGGCAGGAGCTAGGACGGGCGTTCATCCTGTCGCATGGTGCTTGGGTCTTGAACTTGGATTGCCAATTTTCCACCCTGCAATCCCAGTGTCTTAACCACTGAGACACTGTACTACCTCATTACTAATAACAATAGTAATAACAAGACCAAAAATGTCTGACTGTTGCATTATTTCAGAATTAAGCAATAATCTGTAACATTAGTGAAGATACCTAATAGTACAGTGGACCAAAATAAGAACATTTCTCATTTTATAATCCTCTCTCACTGCGTATTTTGCTAATTACATTGCTTATTAACTTCATAAAGCCATCCCATTTACAGCTAAGCAATCTAAACAATTGGAAAGGAAGAAATGCACACCACCTACTATTACAGCTTTGCAGAAACCTATGGGAGCAGCATCTGATGAATCATTTATAAGGAACACATGCCTCATAATTTATTTCAATATACAAGATGCTTCTGCCTAAAATTGTAAAAAGCTTCATAATTAATCAACAAATTACTGGTGAAACATCAGGGATAGCTGCTCATTTCAGTCACATTCAGCATTCCAAAGCAATAAAGCCATGTGTTAACATTCTGGGAAACGCCTAATATACGTCCCTTTGGTCCTTAGTTACAATTAAACAGAAGTCTAGTTAAGAGATCAAATTCAGGCAAACAATCATTTGCAATGGAAATCGGGTAATCAGATCAATTACTTCCAAAAAGGGGATCATTAGGAGCTGATGAGCGTCCATCTAGATCTAATATGTATAGTGCTTTAAAAGGATGCACTGCTTTTATATCTGATCTTCACAGAGCCCTTCAAACCTGGATGTTTCTTTCAAAGGAGGTGGCTTGGAATGATATATATAATATACCAACTCATCTCAGTACCAACTCTGCAATCCACATTGTTGGCTTCCATAATAAATACAGAACAGATAAGGAGAAGTATCTGGCTTTTCCTAGAATATCTGATTTTTCATACTATTGACTAAACTGTGGTATCCAATGAGGAAGGCACAATGACCCTTTTAAATATGACCAATTTACTTCTGGTATTGTTAGACAATTTGCCATCATTCTTTGCAGTGATGAGACAGACTTATAGCTAATTTAAAGTCACCTTTAAAGCCTTCATGGCTTGGAACCAGGTTATCTGAGGGATCAACTCTGGTTACATCCACCTGCTACTAGAGCCAGGAGGCAAGGAATGTTGCAGGTTTCGTCCCCTAAGGAGGTACATTGAGTAGGGCCCAAAGAAGGGCCTTTTCTATGGTGGCTCCCTCCCTATGGAACATCATCCTGCAGAAATTAGACTGGTCCCCACTTTGACACTCTTCTGTAAGGCACAGAAGACTTGGTTCAGCCGACAAGCCTGGGGAACTCAGAGTGGGATGGAGCCCATCAAGTGGCTCATTTAACTGTGTGTTGTCACCAGAGGTATGGGGTTATTGCTTTTTATTGGGTTTTTATTTTTATTTTTATACTGTTTATACTGTTATACTTATAAATAGTAATTTATAAGTTTGTAAAGATGCACACATGGGATCCAAGCCCAAATGAAACGACATTCAACAAACTGTTTTTATACCACAAATCCACATACAGTAGAACCTCTCACTGATCACGAGCAAATCGGGTTCCAACCAAAAAAACCCCAAAATTTTTGAATCTGGTCACAAACACATACTTGGATGGCGATCAAACACGATCCCTGATCCAGAAATTCCTGAAGATGAAACATTAGAAGACAAAGAAATCACCAAAGTTATGGAACGAATTATGGTCGTGACCAGAGATTCTACTGTATACACATCAGAATTTCTTGATATGTCATCACTTGTTCCTAATTCATTGAAGACATGCACAGTTAGGCTAGTATGTGGGGTATATTTAACTAGCTAAGCTCTCCACCTCTGGGTGTCTTTTTTTTAATATGCTAATAATGAATTTTTCACCTCCACACTTTTGCCTGGACATTCATGAGCACAGCTTAAGCTAAATGCCACACTGTGTTTCCTTATTCCTTGCAAAATTCTTCAGCACATTATAAAGCCACCATCTGCCAGACAGATTAACATTTCCCATAACTGAAATGTTTGTGGTTAGCCTCTTTAGCTTCTTCTGATAAGTGTCAAATTAAGTGCTAGCTAACTGCGGATTCCAACAATGGCTATATCAAGCAAAAGCATAGACGAAGTGATTAAGATGGAGTAGCTCTGGTTGAAGGTAATTCATGGCTCGCTTGCAAAAGCTCCTTAACAAGTTGCTAATAAGTTAATAGGCCAGGCCCTCAGGCTCTAAACTCCACACAGACTTTAAATCAACAAAATGAAACTTAACTGTAAAGGCTTCAAAAATCTATTGTAATCATTCTGTCCCTACCTGCAAAAGTAACCACATTGTAAGAAGGGAGCAGTACAATGCGTATCAGGAAATGTCCTTTAAGCTCTGAGATAGCTAGGTTTTTCCTTATTCTTGATCCATTTTAGAGGTGCACAGACTAAGAGGCCTCTCTATTAGGAGCATGCAAAACATTGATTCAAACTCTATTAAAATGCAGGACACCACATTTCAAGCATGAAACAGCTGTTGTAAATCAAAAAGAAAGGATGATCCAAGCATGAGCTATTTCCAAATACTTGAGGTTTGAATTGAAACATTTTAGATATTGTGACCTTCCATATTCCTTTCACTTTTTTTGACAAGATGGAGTCAAGAAGCAGAATTGCCACAAACTCACTGATATTCCATGCTTTCTATTGTGATGGGTAAATTGGTAAAATCATCTAACAAAATTGTATAGGTGTAATTTCTTATAGATAGGTGTTTAGTGGAAGCACTAACATATAAGCAAATATAGAAGCTATTTTCCAAACATGTTCATAAATTCCATTACGAGTATAGAACAGGAAAAGACATTTATGGTGCTCCATGTTGGACTGCAATTTCCATCACCCAAGGTTACCTTAGCATGGGTGAGAGTGATGAGTCCAACAATAAATGAAAGCAACAGTTGTCCAACAATATCTGGAAGCAAGAGATTCATTGTCCCTGCTTTACCATCTAAGAAAAACATTAAAATATATTAATCTCATTAAACATGACTGGCATCACAGAAAATAACAACATGGATAGAATCTTGAACTCATTTAGCTCTCAATGGGATTTCCCTTTCCCTTTTCTACTACTAAGGAAAAAAGACATTATTTGCCATTCTTTAAATTTACTCCAATAGTATATATCATACAAATTTCAAGAACAGGAATACCTGTTCTTGAAAAAGGGTTATCTCAATGTCCTGATACAGATTTAGATGAACCAGTATTGGAATAATATTCTATTGCAATCTTATTATTAAATTACAAATTAATTAGTTTAATGTTTGTTTGAGAGATGATAGGATAATATAAAATTACATAAATATACAGAAAACAAGCCCTGCTGAAGATAACCAATATAAGCTTCTGGAAATCTTGTTTCGCTAATTTAGATGTTTCTGAAAGTGTGATCAAAAATGCAGGCAGAGGAAATTCAAGATAAATTGCAATTTACTGTTTCAAAAGAACATTGCCAAAATCCCTCACTGGAAATAAATAAGCAAATGCAACATCATGGGATAAGAAGATATGCCCTTGTGAACTGAAAATTAGCTAAAGAACAGGAAATGAAAAATAGGAACAGATGAACAATTTTACCCTGGAAAGACATGAAAATGTTGCCTTTCTGTATGATGGGTTTTAATCTGTCTATAAATAATCAAGAATGACTAGTAAGCTGGGCACATTTGCTGGTAAATACCAAATCTTTCAAGGTATTAAAATAAGAAGGGATTTTGTAAAGTCTAGATCTCTCCAAAGTAGGCAAATGGGGTTCAGAATGAAAAATGCTTTTCTACACAATGCTGGCCCCAAAACTATACATCTACTATACTTTAATGGAATGTGAATGGCAGCAATTAATTAGGAAAAGGATCTTGGAGTCATCATGGATAGCTCAATGAAAATTCAATCCTTGTATATGGCCACTATAAAAAGATAAGTCCCATGTTACAATCATTAATAATAAAAATGGCAATTAAAACAACCAATATCGTGTTGTAGAAATCAATGGTGCCACTTTAGTTGAAATACTATGTTCATTCTTGGCCACCACGCTTCAAAGACTGCATTGTACACTTGGAAAAGCAGCAAAATGTGCAAGGAAAATTATAAGGAAGCTAGAATAGATTCTGTATGACTACACTGTCTTTTTAGCTTCAGTCTTAAAGCAGATAAAGGCAGGGTTGATAAAGATATAAAAATACATGCCCAGAATGGGAAATGTAGCTAGAGAGTCCTTCACCCTCTCTCATAATATTAGAACTCAATCACTGAAACTAAATAGAGATTCCAGATGGATAAAGAAAGTAATTCTTTAAAGAACAGATAGTTACATGGTGCAATTTGCTATCATCAGATGTAGTAACAGGCTAACAGTTTCCAGTTTGGATGTTCTTAAAAGGAGGATCAGACAAATTTATCAAAGATTGCTATTTTGAATCTTTGCTTTCAGGGTTACCATGCCTTGAAAATGCAGTAGACTGCTCCATCAAATTCTTAGCTTTTTATGTACATGATTGATTTAAAATGTGAGGTATTTGTCATTCGTTCAGGAACAGAGAGCTGGATTATAGTTAACTTACCACATCAATTATCTGCAGCAATGAAAGTTGAAGTTCTACTACAAGAGGTTGTGAGTCATTCACAACAGGCCGTTCCAATCGATTGTAATTTTTCAGTAGTTCTCGATACAGCCGTCTTTGGTTTTCACCTTGCTGGGAGACTAGAAGAAGAAGGAGAAAAAGACCTGGTTTAAGCAACCATTCTCTCTCTTTTAGATTCTCCTTTCTCATTATATTAGAAATATACTGTAATTGCCTGAGTTGCTTTCTTCGGATGAAAGTTTCCAGCTCAAAGGTACACAGGTAGTCCTTGATTTACAGCAGTTCATTTAGTGACCAGTCAAAGTTACTACCGCATCGAAAAAAGTGATTTATGACCATTTTTCACACTTACGACTGTTACAGCATCCCCATGGTCATGTAATCAAAATTTAGATGCTTGGCAACAGACTCATTTATAATGGTTGCAGTATCCTGGGGTCATGTGATTTTTGAGACCCTCTGACCAGCAAAGTCAATGGGGATGCCAGATTCATTTAACAACTGTGTTACTAACTTAAGAACTACTTAACAACTATGGCAAGAAAAGTAGTAAAATGGGGCAAACTCACTTAACAAAGGTTTCACTTAGCAACATAAAATTTTGGACTCATCAGAGGTGGTATTCAGCAGTTCTGACCAGTTCTGGAGAACTGGTAGAAGAAATTTTGAGTAGTTCAGAGAACTGGCAAATACCACCTCTGACTGGAGATTTTACAGTATCCTCCCCCTGCCAACGCCCACCAAGCCATGCCCACAGAACCAGTAGTAAAAAAAATTGAATCCCACCACAGGTTCAATTGTGGTCATAACTCGAGGACTACCTGCATTCTGCTACAAAACACCTCTGATTCAATACCCAGGATAAGATTTGAAGCCTGGCACTGTGGAGAACAACTCATTGAGCTAAATGGAACAATATTCTGACTTGTCATCAAGCCAGATTCTTATGTTGCTAACTTCTTATACACTAACCTGGTGAAAAATTAATAAGCAATTAATGCTTATTCTTTAAAAATGATCTAAAGATTCCTGTGTTAATCCTTGAAAACCCATCTCTATTTGTAATGATTCTAAATTAAAACTAAAAATGTTATGGGTCCTAAAATACTTTATGTTTTCCTAGAACTCTATTTGCCTAAACCACACAATGCACACTCAGCTATAGGAAAGACATATGTGGTACGATACCTTTTTTTTTTGCTTCTGAACAAATAAAGGTATTATTGTATTTTATTGATGTCCAATATAATTTAACAATTGCAAAGATTTAATGAGGCATTTTCTACGAAGCTGCACTTTAATAAAAATCTTTTCCCTGGGAATGAAAAATAAAGCTAATGTTCTTCCGGTTACCGTGTCTTGCATCAATTTGGATTCCCTTGGTATGTTTTGGTATAACTCAAAGAAGATGTCATTCATTCACTCTCATGAGAGAAATAACTGTTATTCTACCTATCATTTTTAGCATAACAAATAGAGTTTGTATCCATATGTTCGTATGCAGGTTTTTTTTAATTATGCAAATGTTTATGCAAGCAAATCTCTTGGGTTCCTAACAAATCACCCAAGCAGCTGTGAGTGTTGTGCATGGTTGGTTTATCTAATAAAGCTCTATGTTGTTTCCTTTGTGTTTTTGCCCCAGGACAAAAATAAATGCAGAAGTAGCCATGACAAAGGTCAACGTAAAAGGAGCGAGGAAGCAATTGTAAAACCAGAAATGTAAAAATATAATGCACACCTACTCACATACACATACATATCAATAGCACCTCCACATCACTTGAACAAAATTCAGGACCACTTGGGACCACCTATATATATGACTAACTTTTGACTGCCCTCCCACCCATTGCTAGCAGCTGCCCAGCCCTGCCCACAAGTGCCACACCCAACACAACATTACTGTACCAGTCGAGGCCTTTTTTCATGTCTCCTCCTTTCTCACTGTTGCATTCAGGTCTTCTCTCCCCCCCCCCCCCTTTCACAAAAGAAGTCCAGCACGTGAAAGAAAGTCCTAGCTGTACCAGTGCAAAAGAAGGACCTTTCCACTCAGGTTCTTATTTGGTGCTGGTATAGTTGGGTCCTTTTTTACATGCCAAATTTATTTCATGAAAGAAGCCCTGGGTAGGGCATGACTGTCGGTCCTGATTGGCATGTGAACAAAGATCCTGGCTGGTGCATACACAGAGGCCCTACTGGCACACAAATGTAGATCCTGACCAGGCACAAGAAAAGTCACAGCTGCAGATGAAAGAAGATGAAAGAAGGTGGTATGAAAGAAGACAGGGCAAGAATAATATGCCATGTGGTGCAGCAGGCAGGACAGCACAGGCCAGGGCTGGGTGGTGGGGACAGCTGGTGGTAGGGAGCAGGCCAAAAGGATATGGAGAGATAGGCAGGTGGGAAAGAGTTCAAGAGGAGACAGAGGACACAGTCTGTTACATTATTGAGACTCAGGGGTGGAATGGATGGACCAAGCTGAGAATGGTTTAAATTGGGAGGGTTCTTCACCTAATGACTGGTGGGAATTGGTTAATGATAGCAATGGAGACTGACAGGATGTCTGTCAGTTAACTGCATCGCTTAGTGACAGAAACTCTGTTCTGAATTACCATTATTAACCAAGGACTATCTGTAGTAATGAATGAATAAATAAATGACCTACAATCTGGGCCATTTGTGCAAAAGAATTATCAAGGCCTGACAGAAATAGTCTGTTATTTTCATTAGTTCAAATGTTTCTTTTTTAAAAAAAAAGTTAAAAAAAGATCCATGTAAAATAAGAAATAATTATTGAAAAACAACTTCGTATTTCTTCCATGTAAAAATGCATAGCATTACAATGTCATAATGCAACAAACCACACGTGGAAACTGTTCTCTGATACTTTTCCCTGAAGTAGCCTCATACATATATACTTGATACCCCAATGAACAAGTTATGAACAATGGCAAGTTACAAGCCAAAGTAACCTTACTGAAATGCAGGGTGTGTCATTATTTTGGCAGATTCAGGTAGCTGCAAGGCATGCAGCTTACTTGGTGCATTTTACAGTTCCAAGAATGTAAAACTTACTACCACCATATGTTACTTATTTCCTGTTATGTATGTAGGTTTGAATGTTATTGGTTTATTTGAACTGTTCTTGTAAAATGTCAAATGGTATTGGTTTAAATAGTGCGGGAAGAAACCCTGCACTCCCATTGGCTGGCAACTACGGCTGCAGGCTATAAGAGGCAGCCGTAGCCCAGCCAAGTCGGGTCCATTCGAGCTGTAGTCACTGAATAAACTCTTCACTGAAGCTCTTCGCGTCTTGACTCTTCATGCAAACTTAACACTGGCGACAAAGGTGGGATTGCCCTGAAGAGAAGACGACGCAAAAGATAAGCAGAAGAGCGAGATGGCTGCACTGCCCCGTTCGATCCGGCAGCGGAAGACTGGGAATCGTATGCAGATCACTTCCAGATGTACCTGGAAGGAAACGACCTCGCCGACATTCCCAAGAGACGGAAGAGGGCGGTATTTCTCACGCACTGCGGTCCGGCAGTTTTCAAGATGGCGAAGGCATTAGCGGGAGCTGCAGAACTGAAGGTAATGGAATGGCCTGATTTGGAGAAGCTTTTAAGAGCCCATTACGCCCCACAAGTATCGTGCCTCATTAAGAGACACGAATTTTACCGTCGGGATCAAGGGGAAAGCGAGAATGTTAATGACTTCGTGGCAAGTTTAAGGGACATTGGGGTGCTTGTGACTTTACCAACTTAGAAGAGGCCATGCGTGATCAGTTTGTTTTAGGCCTCAAAGATAAGGTCTTGCAAAGCAAACTGTTAATGAAACCTAAGATCACGTTTAAAGAGGCCATTGAAGAAGCTGTTTCAGCGGAAGCCACCAAGTCCTCAGCAGCGCCATGAAAAGATTAACAAGGCCTCAAGCCAGGCCTCAAGCCATTCTGATGTGGAAAAATCCACAACAGCCCATTGAACAAATAGACTCTGATTCAGATTGCAGTGAGGTGGAGGAAGGGATTTTTAGACTCAGAATGGAGAAGAAAAGGAAAGACCCTGGGAGAAAGAGGCAAGAATATTATTGCAGAGGGTGTGTGGGGGCATCCCCACACTGAATGCAAGTTCTTAGACACCATCTGCCTACGTTGTGAGAAAAGGGTCACCTAGCCAGAGTCTGCAAATCATCCAGAACTCCACCTAGTAGGAAGAAATTTCCTGAAAAGGATTTTAAGCCCAACAACTTCCTTGAAAAGATGGGGCACAATTCAGAAGCAAATGGGAAGAATGAAACTCACCAAACAATCACCATTGGTCATTCTTCACCCTTGAAAAGCAGAAAAGTACACGTGAAGGTGTTCATTGAAGGAAGGCCTTGCCAAATGGAAGTGGACTCAGGCTCTTATTTATCTATGGTGTCATGGGACACTATTCACAGGCTACTTCCCAACATTCAGAAGAAACATTTCCAGAAGCAAGCACTGACTCTTAAAGACTACCAAGGGAACAAGATTCCAGTAGTTGGAGCAAGAGATTTCAACGTGCAGTTTAAAGGCCACACCAAACGTTTGCCTCTGACCATCGTGGACAAGGATCGCCCAAGCTTGCTGGGACTTGAGTGGTTCAAGCCACTAGGCATCGAGGTGACTGGCATCAATCACGTGAGCAACTCTGAATGGGAGGAGGCCTTGAAGTCTGAGTTTCCAGAGGTCTTCAGCGAAGGACTGGGCAAGTATATGGGGACCCCTATCACTTTCAACCTAGATCCCAAGGTGCCCCCAATTCGTTTAAAGCCCAGGAGGGTTCCATTTGCTTTAAAGGAAAAAATTGATGCACAATTAGACAAATTAATTGCTCAAGGGGTTTTAGAGCCCACTGATCACTCCAGATGGGAAACACCCATAGTCACACCAGTCAAGGCTGATGGGTCAGTAAGAATTTGTGGAGACTATAAGGGGACATTGAACCATGCGCTGCAGCAGAGCGCATATCCAGTCCAGTTGTGCATCATCTGCTACATTCACTTGGCAGGGGTACAGTCTTTGCCAAATTGGACTTGGCCCAGGCATATCAACAACTAACAGTTGATGATGCCACTGCAGAGGCCCAAACCATTGTGACTCACAGAGGTGCCTTCAAATGTAAAAGGTTACAATTTGGAGTAAGCGTGGCACCTGGCATTTTTCAAAGTCTTATGGAAAGAATGCTGCAAGGACTGCCAGGGGTAGTGCCTTACTTTGATGATGTGTTAATCTCTGCTGAAAATGACACTCAGCTTCAAGAAAGACTCAGAGAAGTCCTTACCAGATTCAGAAAAGCGGGGTTGAAAGTCAAGGAAGACAAATGCACACTTAAAACAGACAGGGTTGAGTTCCTGGGCTACATGATTGACAAGCATGGCATCCACCCTACTGATGCCAAGGTTAAAGCAATCAAAGAAGCCCCTAAACCTAAATGCAAAACAGATTTGCAAGCCTTCCTTGGACTCATTAACTTTTATCACATGTTTCTACCTCAAAAGGCATCCATTGCTGAACCTTTGCACTGTTTGCTTGATAAAAAAGCTGTTTGGATCTGGGGAGGAAGGAACAATCAGCATTTAACAGTATTAAGAGACTAATCACATCTGATGCTGTATTGATACAATTCTCTGAGAATTTGCCTGTTGTACTGACTTGTGATGCATCCCCTTTTGGAGTGGGGGGGGTTTGAGCCACAGGCTTCCCAGTGGAGGGAAGCCCTATTGCATTTTACTCTGCACTTTGACCAAAGCAGAGAGGAATTATAGCCAACTGGACAAGGAGGCATTGGCAGTTGTTGCAGCTGTCAAGAAATTTCATGAATATCTGTATGGCAGGTCATTTACCATTGTTACAGATCACAAACCTTTATTAGGCATTGTGGCAGGAGACAAACCTACACCTACTATCCTGTCACCAAGAATGCTGAGGTGGACTGAATTTCTTGCAGCCTATTCATACAAACTGATTCACAGGCCTGGCAAGGACATTGGACATGCTGATGCACTGAGTCGTTGCCCACTGCCTTGCCACAAGGTGGACTTTGAACCTGAAACACACACCTTTTTCCTAGAGACTGTTGCTAAGCTTCCAGTTCATGCTGCTGAGATTGCCAGAGAGACTGCCAAAGACACTGTGTTGGCTCCTGTTATAGGCTGGATTAAGAAAGGTTGGCCTCTTCAAGATCTACCTCACCTTGCCCAACCTTTTAAGTCCAGACAAACTGAATTATCTGTATTAAGAGGATGTATTTTGTGGGGTAACAGGGTGGTTATTCCTGCAAAACTGCAAAGAGAGGTTTTGGAAATGTTACATGAGGGTCATCCTGGGATTGTAAGGATGAAGGGATTGGCCAGGAGTTATGTATGGTGGCCAGGTATTGACAAAATGGTTGAAAACTGGGTTGCATCTTGTCCCAATTGCCAGGTAGTCAGGCCTGCCCCACCTCACGCCCCACACAGGAATGGGAATGTCCTAGGGGCCCGTGGTCTAGGATCCACATTGATTTCGCAGGCCCTACTAGAGGGCACACTTTTCTGGTTATAGTAGATGCATATTCCAAATGGCTCGAGGTAATTCCCATGACATCCACCACAACTGATGCTGTCATCAAGCAGCTCAGAAAACTGTTTGTAACCCATGGGTTACCAGATGTCCTTGTCTCTGACAATGGCCCTCAATTCACATCTAACATTTTTGAATCCTTTCTAGCACAACAGGGTATCAGACATGCCCTCACTGCCCCTGGGCACCCTTCGCTAATGGCCGGGCTGAACGCATGGTACGCTTTACCAAAGAGAAGCTTCAGCAACTGGGTCCTGGGGACATCACTGAGAAGCTTGAAAAACTTCTTAGTGTTCAGCACATCACTCCTAGCCCATCAAATAACTTATCCCCAGCAGAGTTGTTGATGGGTAGGAAACTTAGGTCTTCCCTTGACCGCCTTCATCCCACTTACGCACCCAACGCACCACTGGATTCCACTTCCAAAGTTCGTACTTTCAGTGTGGGTGATTCTGTATATGCTAAGAACCTTATAGGTGAACCTCTGTGGATTCCTGCTGAAATAACTCACATCACTGGCCCTCGTTCTTACAGGGTACAAACAGAGGATGGACTCCTCTGGAGCAGGCACATTGACCAACTTAGATCCAGGTTCCCTCAGGAACATCGCCCCTGTCTCTCTCTGGGTCCCTCACCTGATGTCACTTCTAGGGGAAGGGGAGGAACAGGAGGAAAATCAGCAAGCAAGAATCAACCCCATGTGTAACGAGCCATTACGACAGGAACCATCCCGAACCCTGTCACAATGCCAAGATCCATCCTTAGAAGTGGAAGATTGCACATCACTACCTGACTTGGGTGCTGACATTGGAATGGAGATGGGTTGGGAGGAGAGACCAGATTCTAACAGTCTAACAGGGTCTCCTTTCACAGGAAGTCCAACAGGGAAATGTCAGCAGACACATTTCCCTCTCACTGGGTGAGAACGTTAAAACTTCTGAACCACGAAGGTCTCAACGTACACGTAAGAGCCCCACCTATTTAAAGGAATACATTAGATAGGTTGGGGTTTGGTATGGACTGAACCTAGTGGGGAGGGGTGTTATGTATGTAGGTTTGAATGTTATTGGTTTATTTGAACTGTTCTTGTAAAATGTCAAATGGTATTGGTTTAAATAGTGCAGGAAGAAACCCTGCACTCCCATTGGCTGGCAACTACGGCTGCAGGCTATAAGAGGCAGCCGTAGCCCAGCCAACTCGGGTCCATTCGAGCTGTAGTCACTGAATAAACTCTTCACTGAAGCTCTTCGCGTCTTGACTCTTCATGCAAACTTAACATTTCCCACAGGTATAAATATGTCCCATCTGCTCTTCTTTGGTATAGTGAGCATTGTGACATTTGTCTACAGCTGCAAGCATGTGATAAATATCCTTAGATCTAAAGATTGTTTTAACTGTACAGTAAACAAAAAAGGGTGAAATATGAATAATACTTTTCTGAAAAGATAAAATTATGGGTATCATTTCTCCATATCTCTCCATAGGGTTTTGCTTTGTATTATAATATTTTTCATCTTGAGTCAGAGCTGACTTTCATCTAGATTACACAGAGTAGGTGGTCTCTTTTGAATTGAGCTAAATTCCTGGTGACTTTAAAAGATGGATCCATGTTGTTTTCTTGGCAACAGATGGAAGCACTATGTCATTAACTTTTTCTGGGATGATTTTCAACTTCCACTGTGAATCTGCCCTACAGTTGTGTTATTCTCCCATCCAAATATGTGGCAAACCCAGCCATGCTTAAATTCTGAGACTAACTGAGGTTAAATCAATCTATTTTCATCCAAACCTGTCACTTGGTTTACTCTAGACTTCAGATCTCAGAATTGATTAGTTGGGGATATCCAAATTGAATAAATTAATGAATAATGTTTATAATGAGACATACAAGTAGCCTACTGTATCATATAATATTAAAGTTTTATCATAGGGTACCTGAGATGGGTGAGATGGATATTGTCCTCAATTGCCAATAATTATTCTTGATTGTTTTATTGAATTTTGCTTGCTATGGGACTATTACTTGGAACCCTGGCATTAACATTGTTAATGTTACTCATCCAAGTCACTGTTGTGAGATTTTAAACTGAATGAATGAGTGAGTGAGTGAGTGAGTGAGTGAGAGACAGAAAGAGATAGGAAAACTAACCCAGCAGAGATCATTTAAAATAATTTTTAAAAGGAGGACAATAATGAGGAATTTAAAAAAACAATTAAATGTCTGTCTGTCTATCATAAAGAATGTTAGATACCAAATCTATACAAATTTCCTGTAACATACACACATATCTGTACCTTTTTCTATTATATATATATTCAGGTTTACAGTATTATCACCCTGTCATGACAGTATATGTATATGTTTTTAAGAATTTCTACAGGCAGCTGCCAAAGAATGGAAAAAACCCTTAAAGCAGATCCTGCATTTATTCACTTTCTGCCTGCCCCAATCATTCTGACTCACTACAGGTAGACTCTATCAACCCTAGCAGACTGAAAAACAGACACCATACAAAATCTAAGTTAGTTTTATTAGAACAGCTGCAGAATCTTGCAAGCCAGAAAGTGTTCCTTTTTCTCCCTGTTTTATCTTCATGAGAATGCAGGGGAGTGTGCTTTCTAAGGCATTTCTCAAATTATTTTCTTGGCCTGGGCTCGTGGTCCATTTATCTTGGTAGTAGATCTTCCTTGTGTTCTTAAAGGCCATCTATACACTACAGACTCCTTACAGGCCAGTCAAAGCAGTCAGTGCCATTTATATTCGTATTGCCTCTGCATCTCAGCCATGGAACGTTAGAGCTACCACATTTGAGCTGCTAAAGTTTGGGCATTCATTAAGTGGATGCAAAATGTTAATGCTTTTTAAAAGCATTAACATTTTGCTCTCATGTATGGTTCTCTGGAGTTTAGCGGTCCAGTTATGGTAGTCTTATAGGAGAAGAGACAGAGCAGACCAAGAAGGCAGACAATGTGTGTCTACTAGAGTGTGAAAACGAAGGCAGGGAGAAGCTGTGAAAAGATATGGCATAAGTCCAGACATCTGCTGCTGGGTTTGACATTGTCAATGAGGACAAGTGCAGAAGTGGTATACAATAAAGTAACTCAGAAGAAAAAATAGAAATACATAAATTATACACTAAGGGTAGAAATATTGAGAGAATATATTAATTCTACCAGTCCTGAAGCTGATGTTTGTAATTCCCATTAAATAGTTGTGGTTTAAATGGAAATGTACATAGAAACCACTTTCTATGCAGAATCAATTATTTCATTATCAATTATTTTTTTCACTTAAGGTAATTCAGTTTACCTTTCATGAAGACTTTCAATAATGAAGAGCTATCCTACCCAAGGCAAAACCTGAAATACCTTTAAAATTCTTAAGACATGAGATGTGTAACCTTTTAGCTGGTTTGTTTTGTTTTGTTTCCCCTGAATTCTGAGAACTAATATTTAATGTAAAGGCTGAAGAGTTCCTTTTCAATCCCAACTGTTTTTTCCCAGATTACAGAGTATTTTGAAGAAAGAAAATAGTTATCTAGGCTACAATCCTACATATACTTACAGGAAAAAAGATAGATGTTGTAAGACTGAAGTGAGCTGTAGCTCACAAAAACTGATGTTGGAAAAGATGCTACCAAAATCCTGATCAATTGCACAAGAAATTAGGATGTGTTTTTCCCTGCAGTCTGATTTTTCTCAAAGTCAGCCTTAACAATATAGAAGAAAAGGGAAAACACAGTACCATATACTGTAATTAGGTCTGATACTCATCTATCTGTCTTGTAATTTACAAGCCAGCATTTTTGGATATGTGTACATTTTTTCCAGGATGTCATTCCTTAGATGTTTCCTGAAAGCTAACAACTAAGAGTGTGTGTGAGCGTAAGTCTGTGTGTATCTTTGTGTGTAAAGAGAGCGACAGAGAATATTATATAATAAGTTTGAAATATTTTTTAAATTGATTATTTATTTACATTTATTACAGTTGCATTTATTACAGACTCTGGGTGGCTTACAGTATTTACTTATTATTAAACAATGTATATAGCCTCTCATCTCATGAACAAATGACTCTGGGTGACTATATAAATTATTTGAATAAATAAATTGCATGGGCTAGATCCTCCTAAGTCCAGGTAGGATATCCCACATAAGATCATGGAGAATAAGAAAGCTAAGATCCTTTGGGATTTCCAGATCCAAGCAGATAGGCAAGTACTAATCAATTAAGCAGACATTATAGTAATAGACAAGGACTAGAAGACAGCAGTAGTGATGGATGTAGTGATGTCAAATTAAAACAACATCAGCAAGAAGGAGTATCAGATGCTGGAGAAGTACCAGGGCTGAAGGAAGAACTGGAGAGGATATGGAAAGTAAAGGTCAAAGTGATATGAGTGACAGTCGGACTGCTTAGAGATGTGACAACTAAGCTGAGAGAGTGGTTCCAACAGGTCCCAGCAACATCTGTCCAAAAAAGTACAATGCTAGGGACAACTATACAGAACCTTCAACTCTTAGATCTCTGATAGAGGATCCAATATTGAGGAAGATAGATGATAGGTAGGTAGGTAGGTAGATAGATAGATAGATAGATAGATAGATAGATAGATAGATAGATAGATAGATAGAGATATAGGGATATAACAGAGTTCAGCAGTTCAAAAATGTGAAAAATAAATAAATAAAAATAGAATTCTTAGTACAGTTACAAATCTTCTCATGTTCTAGCCATAAATAAAGACAAAATCAAGATTTTTAATGTGTCTTAAAAATTTCTTGCTCTCAGTTTCTTGCTGATATTAATAAATTGCCCAGGGAGATTAAAGGAAACTACAAAATAGATGAGTGAAACAAAAGCTAAGTTATACAGCTTCAATTCTTGACATTTCTAAATAGGCAGGAAAATGGCCTGAAATCCAGGATAACAATGATGATCATCATCTTTATATTCACCATCAATGAATTCAATACAAAGGCTGCTGCCTATGTATCTGACCCATTATCATCCTCAGTCAAGCAGTATGGGGTATAAATGCATAAGTCAGCCAACTACATAATTAACTAAATAGCATTTTGAGCACTGGAGCAAAAGCCTTTAATTAAATTAAGCAAAACTAGACAAATGAAGAGTGATGGTTTATTAAACATCTCTTTTAATTATTGTAAAACTCTGTTTTTTCCTTTTCCATGGCCTATGTCCATTTACATAAATAAATATAAATACAATGTACACACAGTACATGTAAGGTAACATGAATACGTTCCCATTAAAACCTTCACAGAAATTATTTTATGGAAATAATTTCCTCTTGCATCTGGAATCCAAGTTGCATTTTATACTGGGCATAATAGGTTTCTCCAATCCTATGCGGAGCAGATGTGTTGAAAAAATAGTGGATTCCTTTGTATGGTTTAAGCCAGTGTTTTTTAACCTTGGCGACTTGAAGATGGGTAGACTTCAGCTCCCAGAATTCCCCAGCCAGCTGAGCTAGCTGGAACTCTGGGAGTTGGAGTCCACCCATCTTCAAGGTTGAGAAATACTGGTTTAAACAAAAGGTGGACAATCATCCTTCAGGGTCCTTTATTTTCGATCACTACATACCTAATCAGGGTATCCCAAGCTGGGTAGTGTCTTTGGGAAGTGCAGTCACAGTCTGGGGGAGATATGAGGAATCTTTTAGTTGTGCAAGTACTTTGTTATAATAAATGTGCCTTTCATTGCATTGTTGCCATTATTCATGTGTGTTCATTTAGTGTATGGATTTTTAGGGGAGGTGTTTACATTAGGATTATAGTACAGGAACATATGGTGGCAAAAAGTTTAGAAATCCTTGGTCTAAATTATTCTTTCCAATTCTACTTTCTGTATTCCCACAATCTCTAGTCAGGCTGAGCAAGCTCATGATATATTTCCCTAAACTAGATTCCAAGGTTACAGAACAGTTATTTGTTTCCTTACACTCCTGGGCTTGTTGCAAGTACATACATCGCTGGATGTGATTGTAATATGTGGCCTTTTTATTCAGATGCCCCCTAACAGAGGGAAAGATGTGGTTTTGGTAGTTAATGAGAGTTTATGAAGAAAAGAAGAGGCACAAAGCAGTTTCTTGGATTCATAAGTTGATGTGACAGATTTTGCTCAAAGAAGTGCATCAAATTGGCAGAGAAACTCAGAATGATGGACCATCTCTTTACAATGTGCTAGACTTGGCAAAAATGAATTGTATTAGTCATTTATGGATCAACATATTATAGGAACCCAGGCCAGGCTCCCATGTCAAATTATTACAGAAGTTTGGGCATTGCCTATTCAAAATACAAGTTAGATTTGCTAGGCACAGAACTGAGACCCCGTGAATAGCAGCCAAACTCTGAGCTTTCAGTTTCTCTAGATTAATGTTTTTGAGACATGTGATATTTTCTGAATTTAAATTTGCACTACTTTGAAGCAGCAAAAACCTTAAAACACTTCAATTGACGTTAAAATTAGGAACTAATCTTCTACTTCTACCCATTTAACTGGATATCTATGGCCAGGGATATACTACATTCTTCTAGGTGTATACCAATATTGGACCACTCTGAGTAGCAAAATCTTTAAAACACCTCAATTGACATTAAAATTAAAATTTGGAACTAATCTTCTACTTCTATCCCTGTTTAATTGGATATCTATGACCAGGGATATACTATATTCTTCTAGGTGTATACCACACTCTTCTAGCTAGTATATCATCCACCTAGAAGAGTATTTCTCCCCATCTAAGGTTTGCTTAAATTCTGCCACCAGGTATGAGTCCCCACTCAACCATGGAATTTAGCAGATTGTTTTATTTCAACCCAATTGCATAGGACTGCTATTTTGAAGATAAAATTAGTGTGTACGCTACTCAAAGCTTTCAGTGGAAATATTTTGGATTATTTGTACATAGATTACCCACTTTGTATTCCAGTGTCTGTTTTTTAAAAAAAATTTAAATACTTAAATTTACAATTTGGGTGATAAATCAAATGTACCTTATTTGGCCTGCCAATCTCAAGTGCCCCAATTGGAACCTCTCATATTTTCCCAGCTCTGTGAACACAGATTGTTCAATAATGCTAAACTATAAAGCACTCAATTACAGCAAAGGATGAATGCAGAACTGCAGAGGAATAAAAATTTGACTGTGCACACCTCCACTAGTTAGCTGACCGTATCTCCTTTCAGATAATTATGTAAAGAACTGCAACTTTAACACAGGGTGACACTCATTACAGTATTATCTCTGGATCATATCTTGCATTGCAAGATCTTAATAACATTAAGAACTGATTTCTTAATATTCTTGTTACTCTTTTACTAACGTGCCTTTTTGCTTTTCTTTTTAGAAAAAGAGTTTGGGAAAAGAGTCTACTTTTATTGTTCAGTAAACATTAGGGGAGCTTTTGATGGATAATGTTTACTGAAATGCTTTAAATTAATAAATGCATTTGCAATTTATCTCTAAGTGTGTACAGAGAAGCAGCATGAGGTCTTCTGACTGTTCTTGCCACTCAAAAAACAATCCATTGCATTCCACAATTTCTTTCTGGTTGTTGAATGACTCCTTTACAATGCACAGTAAAAATATTGAATCATGGAAGATATCAAGAGAAGCTGAAGACAGGTTTGGAACATATAAAGAGCACATAAAAGATCAAATGTAGAACCTGGATGTTTGCAAGGGCCTTGGTGGCTCAGGCTGTTAAATGCCTGCACTTAAGATCCAGCTGTCTACAATTACTGTAGGCTCGAATCCCACCAGGCTTAAGGTTGACTCAGCCTTCCATCCTCTCGGGGTAGGTAAATTGAGGACCCTAGATTGTTGGGGGCAATAAGCTGACTTTGTAAAAATGCCGCTTAGTAATAAGCAGGCATATACAATGGAATGAAGGCTATTGCTGAGCACACTGGGTTGTATCCCAAAAAATTGTAAGCCGCCCTGAGTCTTCGGAGAAGGGCAGCATATAAATGTAATTTTTAAAAAATGACCAAATGGATACCACATGGTCACAAACAAGCACCACTCCATTTTTACAATACTTGTGGCACAACATCACACGAGAGTACATATGGGCAGAGCCAGCATAATGATATTATAATGCACATTTTATCATTTGGATGAAATTTTGTCTTGATTAAGATGCCTCTGATGAATGAATTAAAGTCTTAGTTTTAATGTGGGTGGAATCCATTGCTTTACTCTCTTTGTTTCACCAAATGCTGCAAAACATTACCTCATAGCTTTTTGTCACTTTGTTTCTCATGGAACAAAAACATGCCAGTAATTTAATTATTATTTTCATAATAAAAGTAGCATGACTCTTACAATGCTATTCTATAAACTAACGCACTCTGTAAGGAGAACAATTGTTGCAAAATCTTTCATTTGGTTCTTAGTACATCCTCTTGTGAGTGCCAAGAGATAAAATTAAGCCAACACTGCTCATTACCCAAAACAAGCAGATCCCTCCTGGATATGTAGCAGCTTCATTAAACAGAAGACCTTTCTGTATTGCTGAATTGAAATGCTATCTATTCGTTCTTGAGTCAGCTGTAAAGTACATCAGCATGTCCTCATTGATGGTCCTGGCACTCTTGCTTCAATTCTCAAATACTGTCAGCCATCTGACTTCCTTCCCACATAAGTGAGAAAGCCGCACAGATGTTATTGCACTTAAGACTGTCCTTGGACAGTGTTAAAATTAGGAGGAAAAGCTAAGGCAAGTTAAACCTGCCTCATTCCTGGACTGGGAACAACATGAAAGCAGTGATATACAGACACAGCAGACAATAGATGTTATCAGGTCACGTATGCACTGCGGTTAGGTGCAAGTAGAGAATTGCTCAGAGATGACTATCTATGATACTAATAAGATTTCACTGCCATGACAGACTCCTCACACTAAAAAAAAACTTGGCAACATGACACAGATTTTTCCAGTAGGATGAATTTTGGAGAATGCTTGTTTTTATATATATATATATCATAAACCTTTTCCATCATTGTACATCTACACATTTAATTGTGGGAGGGATTTACTGTTAAGTTTCATGGATTCAAACATTTTATAAGCAAAAATCATCCACAGAAGTACAGAGGAAGGTGGAACAAGGTGAGACATCTGGCATAAATTAGTCAAAAGAGTACCATACTTATAACAGCTGTGCAGATTCCAATACATCACTATGTTTGCTCAAATTTCTCTTCTGTGCAACATGAAAACCAAAAGAAATTCTTTTGCATGGGGCTGTGTCCCCAAATCTTGGAATAAATCTAAAAAGATATATAATTTGATAATGTGTCTAAGGTCAGGATAAATATCAGCTGCCACAAACATCCAGAACTAGGAAGAATACACAAATATTGCAGGCCTATTCCTGTCTCTGCCCTGAAGAGCTCTTCAAATATTTCACAAACAAATTTCAGGGGTATTCAAGGCAGGTGGTGATCAGATACATTTATTGGCCAGACAGTCTGTTAAGAGAAGTGAGTTATCTTCATGTCTGGGATTTGATGGAAAGACTCCTAGGACTCTTAAAGACTATTATCAGTGCTTTTCTTTTCATATTCCAAGATTCAGCAACATGTTATAACCTGTGTTTCCAGATTAGGGATTCAAGAAGCTCACTAAGATCAGTCCAGTTAAGCAAGGACATAAGAGGCATTTCATATCCCATCTAACTCATCTTGAAGTTTTCCATTTATGGTGCCCTTCAAAATATCAGCTTCTTTATATAAGAAAATGAATTGAATATATGAACTATGTAAAAGCATAGCAATTTTGTAGAGCTGGATAGTTACAGAGTAAGTATTCTTATATATTTGTAGTTTATAAAGCAGGGCATATTTGTGATTTTTAAAAAATGGCAAATAACTCACAGGTTCCATTCTGAAGCATGCTGTTCTTTCAGGCTCTATAATCATCAGTCAGACTGTGCAATAGTCAGTGGAATGCAAATTACAATACACTTGTTTGGTAAAGATGAATTGGGAGTGTGTTGCAGAGAAGCACTTCTCCCATTACTGAATTAACTTATAAAGATGATATTCCAGAAGATCTGGCTTTGGGCCAGAATGGATGAAGCTCTTTGTTGACTGCATGATATATTTGTCATTGACCTGATTCATTATCTTCTTTGTTGTCATGATTATTTTTTAATATTATTTTTTTGTTTGGTTTGTTTTATGCTGTAAGCTGCCCAGAGTCAATTGGAGTTGTGCAGGCACAAGTCAAATCAATCAATAATGCAGAAAATACACACTACATTCAAACAGAACAATTGGCATACGCATTTAGGATATGCGAGCTATATTTGACAACACAGAAGCTTTTAAATGAAAGCTATATACTTTTCTTTAGGAAAGGTTTTGAAGAGCCCTTAGAATAAATAGAAAAAATAGTAAATGTGTTTATAACACATTAAAAGTCATAAATGTGCAGTTAAATAATAATTTAAGCCAGAAGCAAAAAAATTCCAGTCAAATAAATCTGTGTCTATCCAGAGTATTTGACCTTATACATGTTTTGCTGATGGCTAAATCTGATATATTGTTTGTCTTTTCCAAATATGTTGCAGCTTGGTGAGAAAATTTATAATCTTTCAACTTGACAGGGGGGAAAATGTGCCAGTGTTAGCAGTTTCCTCTGGAATGAGTAGCTGCAGGGCATTGTTGAGTTCTTTAATAGTCCAAGCAAACTTACAATATGCTCAGTACTAGAACCTTTTGAATTGGCTTCTGAGTTTAATGGGGATACTGTTTGTTTTAGCTGGTTTTATTGTTTGTAAACTATACAAATTGTGGTGATTAATGGGGGGTATAAATATAAAGCCAGTCTGCTATAGTGGTTAAGGCATCTGGCTAGAAGGCAGGAGATTGTGGGTCCTGCCTTGGGCACAAAACCAAGTGACCTTGAGCCAGTCACTTTCTCTCAGCTCTAAGAAAGAGACAATTACAAATCACTTCTGAAAAACTTTGCCAAGAAAAGATCAGGGACTTGTCAGGAAACTCTCTGAGATTCAGAGTTAATTGAATGGAAGAAAAATAAATGAATACTTTAATTAATTGATTAGTAGCACAGCCTTTTCAAAAAATAACCCAATATGCATCAGCATGTATAGGGTTATTGTTTTAGTTCCCAACCTGATGCTGTGAACAATTGTTAAACTGTAGCTTCCTGAATTCCAAGCATGGTTAATTAACTAAATCTAAACACGTTAATATCAAAGTTTGTTTTCCTGTCACTGAAATTGCATGGAGCTTGATGTCCTAAGAATCCCTCTAGAGAATATAGATTATAGATAGTCCTCAATTTACAATCATTCATTCAGCAAATGTTTGAAGTTATGGCAGCACTGCATAAACAGACTTATTGACCTGTGGCCAAAATTATGACCACTGCAGCACCCACCCACAGACATATGTTCAAAATTTGGACATTTAGCAGCCCTCTGATATTTACTACTAAAGGAATGCTCCCCCACCTGTCTGTGTGCTGTCCAGCCCTAAAATAAGCCCTAGCCTCTGTGTGTGCCATGTCTACTTTAAGCTCTATGAAGATCGTCATCTGTTGGGCTGGGCAAAGCCAAGGGTGTGGGCCAGACCAAGGGAGGCTCATCTTTGTATGGTGGCACCTGCAGCAGATAAGGCAGAGGTGCGGGGGGAAGGCAAGTGATCCAGATGCTTCATGTGGGCCACAGGCAAGCTGAGAGATGCGAAGAGGAGAATCCCACATTCGTCCGCGCACTCTGTCCCCACTGCCTCTTGGGTTGCCTGCATTTCATTCAGCACATCCAGACTGTGTTCCTCCTCCCCCCCCACACCTCTGCCTGCTGCTGGTGCTGCTACACAAAGATGAGCCTCTGCAGCCAGCCAGCCACTCTGGCTCTCCAACTCTTGGCTTTCCCACAGCCCTCACAGTGCGTCTGGATTGCATGCCTCCCCACTGCACCTCTGCCGCCATCTGCTGCTTGGACAGGTAATCAACTCATCTGTGCAGCCCCAGAGTGCAATGACCAAGGGACCAGTGGGCTGCAGCTGCTGCCACACATCATCCCCTGCACACCCACCACCTTTTGTCCATATCCGGGGGGCACTCAGCCGGGCTGATCACCCTGAAATTGTGTTTCCCTGAAAATAAGCCCTTGTGTTTATTTTGGAGCCTCAAAAAATATAATAATATTTTTATATTTTGGGAAAAACACAATATCTATTTCCCACCTTTATTATTCTTTTAAATAACTCAAAGCAAAGTATGTACTTAATGCTCCATTCTTCTCCTATTTTCCCCACAACATCCCTGTGAGGTGAATTGGGCTGAGAGAGCATGATTGGCCCAAGGTCACCCAGCTGGCTTTTGTCATGCCCCTGTCAGAATCTGACTCTGAAGGGGAAGCTGAACAGCTGACAGGGGTGGGAGTGTGGCTCTGTTGGCTGAGGAAGAAACTAGGGAAGGGCAAAGGCTGGCTGGGCAGAGCAGGGGAGAGGTAGAGGAAGGGAGAGGGAATTCAGAAGAAGACCCAGGCTTCCAGAAGAAGACCCAGGGAATCCAGAAGAAGACCCTCTTCATCCTAGGGCATACAGGGAGGAACAGAGAAGGGAGACTGTGAGTTGTGTGGCTTACAGGGGAGGAAAGGGCCCTGATGCCCTTCATTAGCTGCAGCTGGGAATACAGTGTATAAAAAAGGAAGAAGCTGTTGGGGGCAAATGTGAATTTATCTTGTATCATCATGGTTTAACTATGTTCCTGGCGTCTTCCCAACTGTGTGAGTTTTGCCATGCTTTCAAGTCTGGAATTCCTTCTCCTGCCTTGTCAAGCTAATTACTTCAGCTTGCTTTGCTTGGATTTTTAATTATAGTTTGTATATACCTTGTTTTGGACTGAATTTTCTACAGTTAAAGGCAGGGGTGGGATGCTACCGGTTCTGCCCGGTTCTATAGAGCCGGTAGATCTGAAGAGCAGCAGACACCGAATTGGTTTTGTGTTTGCTGCTGTTTGGCCCACCGGCCCACCCGGGCTTTTACCTGTCCTTTATTTCCTGCTTTTTCAACCTTAGCTGCTTTGCGCAGCACAGCTGAGGTTGAAAAAGCAGGGGAAAAGAGGCTTTTCAAACACTGTGCACCTGTGCGCAGCACTTTTCAGCTGTCCGGGTGGCACAGCCTAAGGTTGTTTTACACACATGTGCAAAACATAGTCACCAAACCGGTAGTAACGTGGGTTGAATCTCACCCCGGGTTAAAGGCTGTTCCTGGGAGAGGTTTTCTCCAGCTGAAGGTAACCTGGAGATTGGGGGCAAAGTTGGAGATAATAAAGGGACTCTCATTGCTTATTTGACTGTGTTGCCTTTGTGCCACTCCCCGAGTCATCACAGCTTTCATGACTAAGATGGGACTAGAACTCACAGTCTCTCGCTTTCTACGCTGGTGCCTTAGCACTTGTTCTTTTAACAGCTACTGCCCTGAACTTTGCCACCTCAACTGACTTTCATTGTGTTCTTGCTCCCACTGCTGATGAGTGTGCCTGGCATGGCTCCTGGGCCAGGCTAGATCTGGACTTTGTGATATAAAACAAAACAAAACAAAAAGCCATCCCAGAAGCATGGCATGCTAAAAAAAAACACCTTTGCACCACACTCACTCCTGAGCCAAACTGGGGTTGGCTGAAAAGCAGCTGTGGCACCAGAAAGTGCTTTCATACTGTGAAAAAAACATAAAAACAAATTCTGGAGCTTTTTCGGTGGGTTTTTTTTGAGTTGCCACGCTAGGACTGTTTTTCCAAAAAAAATTTGCCAGCAGTGGAAGCAAGAAGACAGTGAAGGTCAGCTGGGGTGCTGGAGTGCAGAACAGCAGAGGCCAGCATAATGGAATACATGAGTAGCTTGAGGAAGGAGAAGGAGCGATGCTTCCTAGTAAGCAATCAGACTACAGGAGCAGAAGCCCACAATTGCTTAATGGTTGAAAGTTAAAAGTGGTAGGCAGTAAGTTTGTACCTTGAGACTTGCAAGACTGATGTCAGCTCTCCCAGGTAAACCAGACAGGAAGCAGGATTACATGAACAAATTCTACTTTGTTGCAAGGTTTCCACACTAACAGAACTTTGCAAGTGTGAAGGTACAAACTTTCCACCTGTCACTTTTAACTCTCTGATCCATTGGGGGGGGTCTTCTCAGTTTCTTTCTGTGTCTGTTATGTGGTTTGGGGGCTCCTGTCCCTCTTGACTGATTATTTCCTGGGCATCATCTCTCCTTCTTTTTCCTCAAGGTTACGCATACATTCCGTTACAATATTCAGGGGGCAGATGTGTCTGGGACTGAGCAGGAACAGCTTTGGCGTCCTAGGGTGTGACAAGCGGCCCCAGACCTTCATGGTTGTGGGCTGCTTGCCACCCTACAAGACAGGAGAAAAGGTGGCCCAAAGGGCAGAGACGGGAGTAGGAGAAGGCCAATAAAGGAGAATATTTGTACCTCAGTGTTGAAATGAGCGTTTTTTGATGCTCTCTGAGCTTGGTTATTTTCTTGAAGACTGTTAATTACCGTAACTAGGTAACATTATCAGTGCTAGCAAAGAGTGGGGTTGCTCTCAGTTTATATTCTAGTGGCTTGTCCTGTCAGTGTCAGTGGGGGTGGCCTTAGAGATTCTTAGATTGGGCTGTTTCTTGTTGGCTCAATTGACAGTACCTTGATTGGGGTATTGTTTACTCAATTGTTGGTCTGATCTTAATGGCCCAAAGCAGAGGTGGTATTCAGCAAGTTCTGACCAGTTCAGGAGAACCGGTAGCAGAAATTTTGAGTAGTTCAGAGAGCCGGCAAATACCACCTCTGACTGGCCCCGCCCCCATCTACTCTCTGCCTCATGAGTCCCAGCTGATCGGCTGGGTCTTCTTTTGTTGCCCTGCACAGGAGAACGGAGCTGGAAAGAAGGTTAGTGGGGTGGGGAGGGAATGGGGATTTTGCAGTAATATTCCCCAAGGAGTGGGGTGGGAATGGAGATTTTACAGTATCCTTCCCCAAGGAGTGGGATGGGAATGGAGATTTTACAGTATCCTTCCCCTGTCACACTTACCAAGCCATGCCCACCACACCCACCAAGCCACACCCCTAGAACTGGTAGTAAAAAAAAATTTAATCCCACCACTGGCCCAAAGGGCATCCAAAGGGCAGACATGTAGGAAGATATAGGCAGTTGGGAGAAGTTAGAGGCAGTTCTTACCTTCCTGAAACTTGGGATTGGGTGGGATTAAGCCTGGAATGTTTTAAATTGGAATGGGTAGGTAGTCGCTTAACAATATGCAATTCTCAGTTAATGACAGCAATGGGGAGTGCTAGTAGTGCTGTCACTAAGTGATGCAGTGTCATGGCATCTCGTTTTACAACCTCATTGTTTAGCAATGGGGATTCTGGTGCCAGTGGCAATTGTAAGTCGATGACTATGGTATCTATATAGATAAGGCATCATAAAAGAGAGAGCTCTTGGTTGTGACACATTTGCCAGAATTTCTTTTTCATATCGTTACTGCTGGCTTGGAATTCTGTGACTCAATTCAACTAGCAGGCAGCAGGTTGAGATGCAGCTACTGGAAATGCCACTGATTTTATATTTAAGGATATATGTGCTTTACTTAATTTGCCACATTATGGCCTGCAGCAGGTTTTATAAAATTCACTCTCAACATATGAAAGAGTCCCAGTGCTGCGCTGACAGATTGCTGCTGACACAGTAGAGAAGATGTCATATTAATTAATCTTTTATCTATGCTCTATCCCAAATAGAAGCACAGCATTAAAAAAAGACAGAGGAAAACGCGTCGTGTAATAATAACTTGCATTCATTCATTTGTCGTGGAAGGAAATTGTTTTCCCGCCCCATCTTTTCCTCAGACATTGTTCACCTGACCTTGTTAGCTGTACTGTTTCACTCAACAGTCCTTCAGAGCCTCTCATGATGGAGTTTCAGCCATTTCCCAAACAGTCCAAATCCAACTCACAGAATTTGTGGACCCTCAATCCTCCACAGGTATCTATGGTAATCCTCTGGATCTTTCCAAGCTTTTTATTGTTATGGCCTTGCTGGGACTAAAAAGCTGAGGAATGGTTAAGTACCTGGGATAACACAAAAAATGGGATCCGTTCAGCTTGACAGGTCACAAGTTGCGCGACTCTGACCTAATTTATTGCACTGCTATCAAGACACTTTTGAAGTATTGTGTCACTTTATGATTCCTGCTGGACTGAAATACTAATCTTCAAACCTTCATTGTCCTAACCAGCATTAACTCTACATGTCCTGAATTGGTACTGGACTGTGAAGATGTGCTTCAATTGTATTCCCTGCAGGGCAGTGTTTTTTAGATGCTTCCATCTTTGAAGAAGTGACAGACAAGGCAGTTATGACAAGTTCCATAAATTTCTTCCTTAATCTCTTTGCCTTCTGCTTCCCACAGTTGCACTGGTTAAGTAAGGAGTTCCATTTGCCACTGAAAACAATGTAGTTAGGATATGCAGTGAACTGTTTCCCAGCAGACAGCTCAGATGGAGAAAAGGTACATCACAAAAGTCACAAAATCACCATATAGGACTCCATTCAGTAAAAAAGCAAAAGTTGGGGACTATGCAACTAATTTATTTGGTATAGTGATGGATTAGGATTGTGCCAAGATAGCCACTCTAACGGAGATTTATTTTCACTTTCACTTAATCTTTAAACACCTGGCCAAATTAATATTACATATTAATGCTCATGCCCAAGATGGCGGTTCGGCGGTGAGTGGGCTCTCTCGGCGTTCAGAGGGTTTGTTGATTACTGAGTGAAGAGGCTTGCCTATTGTTCCTGGTTCCTGGTTCCTTGCCTATTGTTCCTGGTTTCCTTGGAGTCGTCCCCGGAGAGTCGTGGGATGCCGCTAGAGCCGTTCCAGCAGAAAATGAACCGGCGGTTCAGTGTTGCTGGGTTTTCCCCCCCACACGGCCTTTGCATCAGCTGCAGGCTTGCCGGCTGGACTGGGGGCGCGGCAGCAACGCCGTTTGCCCCACACCGCTTGCCTCGTGGAGCCCTGGTGCCAGGAAGTCTCGGCGCCTGTGGTGACGGCGATGGCTGCCAAGGACCCGATGTCGTCATTGTTGGTGGTCATCAGCTGTTTGCTGCTGGCGACGGGCACGGCGATGCTAGGACCTGACGGCGGCGGTGGCTACGACGGCCCTGGCAATTTGCGATTCTGCTGCGGCACCGGGGCCTTGGTTCCATGGAAGGCAGCAGCAACAGTGGCGGTCTGTGGTTTGTGGTACCGCGGTAACTATGAAGGTAACCGCGTGGAATCCGTTGATGGCGGGACTGTTGGCCCAATGCCCCCCCTTTCTCCAGCCTATGGATAGGGGCAGCGTTTCTGCAGGGTTTTTGACCCATCCTCAAAGAGCCCCCCCTTCCTCTTCCCCAGAAGTGAGAGTTCTGGGAGGAAAAGACCTACGGGGAGGGGCGGCCTGCAGGTCTGGAGGGCCCAGAAGGGAGGCGTTCGCGGTCATGGCCCGGGCTGGCTGAGCCGGCTCTACCCTGGATGGGGGTGTGGGTTGAGTCTTTGGCGGAGACCCTCTCCAAGAAGGGACGGTGCCATGGCTCTAGGCCAGTGGTCGTGGCTGGTATGCGAATGCTGCACTTTTTCTGGATTCCTACGGACCTGGCTACCCCATGTTGCTTGTGGGGTCCATCTTTGGCCACTGTCTTTTTGCCTGTTAATGTCACTCTGGACTTGCTCGGCACTATTGAGGGTGCCCGGTTCATCTATACCAACTACCCAGACTCGTATCTTGCCTCTTTTCTCTGGGACCTGGCTATTCCCCATTGCAGTGAGAGGGCAATGGGAGGACTTAAACCCCCTGCAGTGAGAGGGCAGGGGGCTGCTCAGGACTTTTGCCACAAGTCACTGTAGTGGCAGAGCAGTGACTGGTCTATTCTGACCGTCGGCAGCTGTGAGAGAGCTGCTGATCGTGGACTGCTTCCTGACTATTATTATTGCCTGGCCCTTTGTATTGCATTTCCACCTTTGCAATATTACCACCTAATCAACTACCTCCTGTACCGACCTGCCCTGAGATGTATTTGTCATGCCTGCCTATTCCCTGCTGGAGCTACAGGCCCTCCAGACGGTTCCCCTGTCTGTGAAATGGCCCCTTGGGCTGTCAAGAGCTTACCTTAATGACGGATCCTGGGATCCCGAGAGGTGGCATGCCACGACCAAGGGGCTAAATTTTAAATTTGATAGGAAGGGGAAACTTTTAAAATTTTTAATTGGTCGCCTTAAGGGGTTAGGGAGGGGGGTGAATGGGTCTTTTTGCAGCCCGGTTCATGGCGGGGGCGGGGTTGGGGGCGGGGCCCCAGGGTCTGAGGTGGGGACCGCGATTCCCAGGGTGGTTGGGGTTGGCAGGAGACGTTGAGGCATAGGGTCATATTATGTGTTGGGAGCGCACACCCGCCATCTTTGTGCAGTTGCTCGCTCTGACCCTATGGCCTCCTCCCTAGGGGGCACGGGAACTGGGACCCCTGGGCTTAGGCTGGTGTATTTTAATGCCAGGTCCGTGGCTAATAAGTCCACCCTCCTCCGTGAGATCATTGAGGAGGAGGCTGCGGACCTGGCTTGTATTACCTCTGGGTTGGGCCCAGAGAGTGGTGTCCCTCTGGTTGAGTTGTGCCCTCCAGGTTTCCAGGCTGTGCACTGGCCACGGGCCCAGGGAAGGGGTGGCGGGGTGGCAGTGGTTATCCGGGAGACCTTGTTTCCAAGGGAGGTCACTGTCCCAGAGATAGGCGGGAGTGAGACCCTCCTCCTGAGGTGGGAGCCTAATGGTCGGGTGGGCTTGCTGCTCGCATACCTTTCTCCCAGCTGTGTGACAGCAGCCCTGCCTGGGCTCCTTGACGTCCTCTCGGGGGTGGCGGTGGAGTTCCCGAGCCTTATAGTCCTGGGGGACTTCAATCTGCCCTCCCTGGGGGGAATGTCGGGGTTGGCCCAGGAATTCATGGCTTCTATGGAAGCCATGGGCCTGACCCAATTAGATCAGGGCCCGACTCATGAGGGGGGAAACACTCTTGACCTAGTTTTTGTCTCTGAGCAGTGGCGTAGTGACAGAGGGCAAGCCACTGTTGCGGCATTGCCCATTCCATGGTCTGATCACTATCTCCTATGGCTGGTCTTCCAACAGGCCGCCCCCCACTGCTGGGATGAGGAGCCGCTTAGATGGTTCTGCCCCAGGCACCTTATGGACCCAGAGAGGTTCCAGGCGGAACTGGGGTTTCTTCCCCCTTCCCTTGCCCACAGCTCTGTCAAGGATCTGGCGTCTGCTTGGCAACAGGCTGCATCGGATGCCCTCGACAGGGTTGTCCCCATGCGACCCCTCACACGCTGTGGATCCCGGATGGCTCCTTGGTATACAGAGGAGCTCCTGGAGATGAAACGCCGTCGGAGGGGCTTAGAGAGCAGGTGGAGGTCCACCCGCTCCCAGTCCAATCAAGCCCAGCTAAGAGCCCATATTAGGACTTACCTGGTAGCTATGAGAACGGCGAGAAGGTCTTATCTCTCCGCCCTCATAGCGTCCGCAGATAACTGCCCAGCTGCCCTGTTTCGGGCTACCCACTCTCTCCTTCGTCCAGAGGGGGGGGCGGACCTGTTGCAGGGAAGGGCTGAGGAGTTTGGTCAATATCTGTCGGATAAGATCGCTCGGATTCGGAGCGGGTTGTCCTCTGATTTGCAGTGGTCTGAGGAATGGGATACAGGCAGTCTGGCCAGTATGATCTGGGATGAGTTCGATCCTGTTTCTGAGGATGAAGTGGACAGGACTATGTGGCAGCTGAGTTCCACCACATGTTTGTTGGACCCGTGCCCTTCCTGGCTGGCTTATGCCACCAGGGAGGTCACCTGCGGTTGGCTCCGGGCAGTTGTCAACACTACATTAAGGGAGGGTGTTTTTCCCACTGCCTTGAAGGAGGCGGTGGTGAGACCCCCCCTGAAGAAGCCTGCCCTGGACCCGACCGTGTTAGACAACTTTCGTCCAGTCTCCAACCTTCGCTTTTTGGCGAAGGTTGTTGAGAGCGTGGTGGCTTGGCAGTTTCCACTTTTCCTGGATGAAGTGGACTACCTGGATCCGTATCAATCGGGCTTCCGACCTGGTTTCAGCATGGAGACGGCATTGGTCGCGCTGATGGATGATCTCTGGAGGGCCCGGGACAGGGGTTTTTCCTCTGTCCTGGTCCTATTAGACCTCTCAGCGGCTTTTGATACCATCAACCATGGTATCCTTTTGCAGCCTCGAGGGGTTGGGAGTGGGGGGCACTGTGCTTCGGTGGTTCACCTCCTACCTCTCGGGGCAGTCGCAATCAGTATTGGCGGGGGGTCAGAGGTCGACCCCGAGGGTGCTCTCCTGTGGGGTCCCTCAGGGGTCGGTTCTCTCCCCCATGCTATTTAACATCTATATGAAGCCGCTGGGTGAGATCATCCGTGGTTTCGGGGTGAGATTCCATCAGTACAGAGATGACAGCCAGCTGTACATCTCCACCCCGAACCAAATCAGTGATGCCCTCTCCCTGATGACCCGGTGTTTGGATGCAGTACGGATTTGGATGAGTGGGAACATGCTTCGACTCAACCTGCCCAATACTGAGTGGCTGTGCATACCGGCATCTCAGCCCAGTCAGGAATATCCATCTTTGGCCATAGGGGGAGCGGTGTTGCCCCCTGTGGATAGGGCGCGGAATCTGGGGGTCCTCCTGGATATATGGCTCTGGTTGGAGGAGCAGGTGGGGGCCGTCGCCAGGGGCTTTGCCCAGCTCGCCTTGTTCGTCAACTCGCCCATTTCTGGACCGAGATGCCCTGCACAGTCACTCATGCCCTTGTTACCTCTAGACTCGACTACTGCAATGCTCTCTATTTGGGACTGCCCTTGCATACCATCTGGAGATTGCAGCTGGTGCAGAATCGGCGCTGGTGGTGATGGGAGTTTCCGATTCTCCCATGTTACCCCCCTCCTGCGCTGCCTGCATTGGTTGCTGGTTGCACTCCGGGTGGGATTCAAGGTTTTAGTTTTAACATACAAAGTCCTTCACGACATGGGTCCTCAATATTTAAGAGAGCGACTCCTGCCGACATCGAATGCCAACCGCCCTGTGCGAGCACACAGGCAAGGACTCCTTGGGGTCCCGTCGGCCAGCCAGTGCCAGCTGGTGGTCCCCCGACGACGAGCCTATTCTGTCACGGCCCCTGACCTCTGGAACCAACTTCCCTTGGGGCTCTGCCTGGCCCCTGACCTCCGCACCTTCCACCATGATTTGAAGACCTGGTTGTTTGACCAATCCGGGCTGTGACCCTTCCTGGGTGGGGTGGTTTTTATTTTTTAAGTATTTAAATTGTCTTTTTGAGCTTGTTTTGGTTTAATCTTTTCTTAATTATTTGTTGTTGTTATTTTTAGCTGTGAGCCACCCCGAGTCTTCGGAGATGGGGCGGCATACAAGTCCAATAAATAAATAAATAAATAAGTAAATAAATAAATAAATAAATAAATAAATATGTATTTTATTATTTATTTAAATTGTTTATTGTTTATATTGTATATTAAATGTTGTATAATAAGTACTGCATAGAGACTTTATCTGAAATAAATACTACACTACCTCCTTTGCAACTCTTAATCTACTTCGTCATTTTGCATTCTTGAGCTTAGAAAAACATCAGAACAGTCATCATCATCATCATCATCATCATCATCATTTAACGACCCCATAATCCCTTGCGGAGTGGAGTCTGGGCAACTGAATATAGCTAGCAGTGTCTTTACTGGCTGGATGCCCTTCCTGATGCCAATGAGGAGATTTGTTCAGTAGATATATTCTCATTGTGCCCAGAGAGAAATATCTGACTTTACCTAACTCCTGATTGTGAGGCAAGAGCTCCACTTCTAGGCCACTGCACCACTCCAAAAACATCAGAACAGTGATCATGCTAAAATCTCAGCTCAGCTCTGTGGGCACCTCAATTGTTTATGGGCTCTAATCCCAAATTTTGTAGGTACTGGCCTTGACCCCAACAAAGAGGTTGCTTCTATATAAATTCCAAAAAAGCAAGAGACCAAAGACAGGCCAAGGATCATTACTAACGGGGTAGAAAACACAATTTTACACCATTCAAAATGGGAAATCCATAATACACCTTAACAAGACCATTGACCTTTACTTATATTGTAATGTGCACTTATGCTAGCCAACACACATTACTACTTCATTTCTATCAGAATAGGTTATAGAAATGATATGCTGTTCAATCATATACATGTAGTCCCAGGACCTAAGCTTTCATAAACTTGTTTACATCCCTGTAAGTAGTATTGCACTCTCCACATGCAATTGATTGAACCCCTATTACAGAAATAACTTATTAAAGTTAGGGACATTCCACAAACAAATGACTACAGCTGTTGATGCTGACAGCATTGAGCAACCATCTCCCCCACCCCCCACCCAAATCTCATGAAAAGGAAACCAAGTATGCAGCACTATGTTTGATCCAAAGAACTGAAAAGACATAATGGCCTCTATCTTCCCTGCTCATGATCCTATTGATAAATTACTTTTCTAAAGTAACACAGAATGAAAACAAGAAAGGCTATGGGATACACAATGTCCCTTTCACCCATTCACATATTCAAGAATGCTATAGTTATTTAGAATTACAGAATTAATCTCAAAAGCAGATTAATTATCTGGATGTACTTATGGTAAAATGTTTCAAATAATCCAGATTATCTATTTACGTATTTATTTCTCAAAAGTTACATACTATTAAGAGTTCTATTACAAACAATAAGATTTACTAATCCCCATTCAACCTGATGTAAATATGTACATTTCAAATTAAAACATCACATGCAACCAGCAAAAGTGGAAAGCAGGAGCTGGATGTTGGTCATCAAAACCTTATCTGAAAAGCCAATTTTAAATTGGATTCTTTTATTTATATTTATTTATTTATTTATATTTGAATTTGTATGCCGCCCCATCTCCGAAGACTCGGGGCGGCTCACAGCTAAAACACAGAACAATAAATACTTAAAAAACCATTAAACTAATAACAAGCTCAAATACTAAAAACCAAACATTAAAAACAATTAAAACCCATCCCTCCCCCAAGAAGGGGTCACAGCTCGGGCTGGTCAAATAACCAGGTCTTTAACTCTCGGCGGAAGGTGAGGAGGTCAGGGGCCAGACGGAGCTCCAGGGGCAGTTGGTTCCAGAGGTCAGGGGCTGCGACAGAATAGGCTCGTCGCCGGGGGATTGCCAGCCGGCATTGACCTGCCGACGGGACCCCGAGGAGTCCTTGCCTATGAGCACGAACAGGGCGGCCGGTATTTGATATTGGAAGAAGACGCTCCCTTAAATATTGAGGACCCATGCCATGCAGGACTTTGTATGTCAAAACTAAAACCTTGAATCTCACCCGGAGCGCAACCGGCAGCCAATGCAGGCCATGCAGGAGGGGGGTAACATGGGAGAACCAGGTAACTCCCATCACCACCCACGCCGATAGAAGTGGGTTGGTGGTTATTGTTGCTAAAGACAACCTTCCAGTTTTCAGAGGCAAGAAATTTATTCCAGGGAATGAAAGCGATAATAGAGAAATAAGGTTTTGCACCTTGGTTTCCTTTCACCACCAGGCCTAAAATCACCTATAATATTCACCCCTGAGCAGAACAGAAGCTGCCAGAATGACTATAGAAGGAGTAGCTTCCTCTTTGCCCAAGTAGAGCTTTAAATGCAGCACCTTGGACAGTACCTATCCTAATAGAGGCCAGTGAGGTATCCTCAATATACAGTAGGTGTTTATAATACTGAACTGATTCTCACTAGTCAGCATGTGGGGCTCCTGCATTCTGAACTAGTTGCAGTTTCAAAGTTATCTTCAAGGGCAACACATTGCAGTAATCCAATCAAAAAATGATGGGGACATTTGTAACTATAGCAAGGGTCTCCAACTTTAATAAGGGCCTCAGTGATGTACTAGTTTTGCGGGGCAAAGCAGACCTGGCCAAAGACTCCTCAGAAAGTCCAGATGGAGCCATGAATATAAACAACTAACCTAGTCTTTAGACACATCACCTGCCTAAGGATTCTAGTAGAAATCAGCTTAGCTTCTTGGGGTACAACTTTAAGTCTAGGGGGAAAAACCACTCTCCACTATATGTAACATTTTGGCTTGTCAATGGGAGGTTCACCAGCAAGATAACAGAAGTGCTGCATCCTAACACTATTCTAGACCCATCAAGTAATCCAACACAGAAGAAATATCTGCACACATATTTGGCCTTTTAGAGTCAAAGCTGCAACTACAGTAAAGAAGTTGGTGACTCCATATATATTAGATTACAACTCTCAAACTGTACTTCCAAACTATACATATAGTCTTACCTGAGCTTGCCCAATTAAAGACACTTCTAAGTGTACATCTATAGCATTGCAATGTTAAGTTCATCTAAGTCCTAGAAGGTTTTCTAATTATATGTTTAGCTTTATTACATGTAACTTAATGGGGTTTTTTTAAAGCAAGAAGCAAGACTGGAAGGGAATCTTATGAACTGTCGAACACTTTTTCTTCTCTGTTGTTATCATTTTAAAGGTATATATGGGAAATCTTCTGCTTGATAGTAATATTAAAATAAGACCATGTATATCCAAGTATTTATAATTAAAATATTTATCAATCTGATTTAGGGACAAGAACAGGAATATTAAAGTTCTACTTAGTATGATAAATAGTCATTTATACTAATAAGCATTTTACATGTTTTGTAGTGTTTCTTCCTACAATAACCTTGCAAAGTAGATTAACATTTGCTTATTTTACAGATAATGAACAGAGTGGAAATAAGAAAGGGTAACTTATGTCTGGTTCTTAAATGAAGATACATCAGTTACTCGTTCAGATTTTACTTTTGATACAAGTCAAATCAAGTTGATTCGATTTAATCCATAGGATTTTACTCTTTGTACTGACATTGTTATATATTTTTATTTAGGATAGGAAGCTCTTGAAAATGTTATTTTGTGCTCAACTATTACATTTGTTGGGGTCTTTTCCCATTTTAAAAAACATTTATCTGGATTTCTGTTCTCTTGGTTTTTGTCAACTGAACTGCATCATCCTTGAACAATTTCATATCATACTGTAACTATAAAGTACTAGATAGCACGTACTGGTTCATTATATCTACTGTATTCATCTGTATCCATCTTCTAAAATTAAGCCTAAACTTATGCAGATCACTGGCATGAGACAAATGTATAAAAGTAAACAATACTATGCCAACTAGAATGAGACAAGCTTCTTTCCACCCTCTAACAGAAGTCTTATTGTCTTTTCGATTAATTCCTGACTTATAGGAAAGTAGAAGATAATAGGACAAATACTGAAACAGGTAATTCTCTTCCCCGCCGGTGTATGTCCGTTAAACCTAATGAACCAATCCACAACGGCTCTTCAATCAAACCTATATTTATCTATCCACATATCTGAGGATAATGTGTCATATTCGGTTAGGAATTTCACACTGCATTTCCCCCTCCCCCCCTCCAGTTGCGGGCTTCTCGTTTTTGTACTGACAAGTACGTTCGCAAAAGAAGTTAGCAAACCAGAAGAAAAAGTGGCACTTTTTAATGAAATCGCCTCTCTCCCCCCAAGCTTTTTTCTAATTTACACACACACACAACACACACACACACACAATCTCCTGCACCAAAAAAAAATCAAAACAATATATAGCTTTCTCTGTAGTACAAGTTCCCATTTGTAATAGATCCCGTTCAACCCAATGCGTACTGCACTCTTCGTTTCAGTGGGAATAAATCAAGTCCTTTCTTTCAAAAGACAAGGCATCACTCTCCAAGGAAATCAGAAAAGATCCCACTGCGATGTCTTTTTCTCTCTCCCTCTCTGCCCCCCCCCCGCCTCTCTCACAGTCCCAGCCATCAAAACAACCCAGGACTTACCTTGCAAAAAAGAGAGAAACATAGATGCCCAGAGATACAAGCCACAATAGAGCAATCCCAGGCATCTCTCCGTAAGCATCGTCAAACCCGGACAGACACCAGATCACACGGGAAAGGAAGGGACTCTTCCCGCTTGCAAAGGGACGAGGGGTGGAGAAAAGGTCGCTGGAAAGAGCTCGGTAAGAAGCCACTTTGCACCGGGATGGCGGAGGGGGGAGACGGACGACACAATAACAACACCTTGGTCCAAATTACACGTCCTCGCACTCCGGCTGCTTGCCGGCGAGAGCCAGCCAACACGGCTGACTTCCCTGAGGTCGAAGGCGGCGAGGAGTTGTTAAGGGGGCTTGTTGCGTTTCGCGTCTTCGTCTCTCTCTCTCTCTCGCCCGAAGCGCCTTGCGCTTTTCACAGCCGGAGGGAAGGCAGGCGCCGAAGCCCAGAAGCGGGACTGGAAGGGTGGCTGGGGGTGGATTGCGAAAGCGACATGGTGCTGCTCCGGGGCGGGAGGGGGTGGGGAGAGGAAGAGAGAAAGATTTGGTACCTTCCCAACTTGCCTTCGTAGCGGGTACCTCAGCAGCCCGCACGTCAGCAGGGGGGCTCTTTTTACGCTAGGGGGAGGAGGAGAAGGCGGAGGAGGTGGTGGTGGGGCTCCTCTCGAGCTAACGCGCCAGGCGGTGCGAGACGACGGCAGCTCCAGTCCGATTGCTTACGTAGTTGCCAGAGCGATTTTTTCCCCAGACACAGAGGAATTGTTTTATTTATTTATTCATTTATCGCCCGACGCGCTCGGGAAGACAATGAGAAGGCACGGGGCTGCGAGAGGGGGACGACGAGCGCGCGCCAAGGGAGGCGGGCGAGGGGGCGCGGGAAGCCGCGGGCGTGAAGGATGAAGAGCCGAGAGAAAAAGTTACTGGTGGGCTCCCTCGGGGGGAAGGTTTACCACGCCCGGACTCAGTCCCTCACAGAAGAAAATGAATCAAATGCGAGGGGGTCTTGCTGTCTCTCCCGCTGCTCTCGGCCCCCAGATATCCCAAGCTCGGCCACGTCTCCTTCCTCCCCCCCACACTTCATCTTCGTTTTTGTTTAAGAAGTCAGTTTTAAGCCCACCCCAGATTGAGCTCAGCCTTGAAAGAAAGGCTTTGAAAACAACATACTTTTTGTTGATGTTGGTAACTGTACTTTTTTTTCTTTGTTAACGTTTGGGAAACCCACAGCTTCAGTAAAAGAAAAAAAGGGGGACGTGACTGGCTTAAGTCAGGTAGGTGCCTCAACTTAGGGAGCAGAGCAAGGCAAGATGTGCTTCTCCTCCTAAATTTTCTTTGCTTTCAGTTAAAAAGGTCAGTAACCTCAAGGACAAGGCACAAAAATGCAGACACTAATCACAATACAATAGTATCATATGGATCATATGTAGCCAAAGTTAACAAGGGTATGAAAAAACTCAAGGTTTCCCTATTATAGTAGTTTGGCTTTTACCTTTTAATGCCAAAAAAAGAAATTAGTTATCTAAGTAGTCTTCGAATTGCAACCATTGTTCAGTGACTATTCAAACTCACAACGGCACTGAAAAAAGGGGCTTACCTTGCAGTTAAGACAGTCACAACATCCCTGTAGTCACATGACCGGAATTCAGGCACTTGGTATCCAGCGAGTTTTTAACAATGGTTACAGCATCCCAGGTTCACATGATCTGCATTTGTGACCATCCCAGCCAGTGTCCAAGAAGCAAAGTAAAAGGGAAAAAAGGAATTGACTAAATGAGCATGTGATCCACTTAGTAACTGCAACAATTCATTTAAAAGCTATGGCAAAAAAAGGTCATAGAGTCGTATGTGTCTCATTTAACAACTGCCTTGCTTAGCAACAGAACTTCTATCCCCACTGTGGTAAGTTGAGGACTAACTGTGTTGTGTGTAATGTTTACTATAGGATAATAAGTGGAGGAACAGGAATTGGTTGGACAACCTAGATTTAAATGGAGATTCACTAAGGTGAGTTCCATGGAATTTTGGAAATTTTAAAGTAGTGCGATAGCCCACTTCTTTGTTTTATTTATAAAACAAATATATTGTTTATTTATAAATTCAGTTTCAAAAATTGCTTTTTCACAAGTGACTCAGGATGCCTTGAAGGAAGGAATTCCAGGAGCTGACCTGGACACTGTTTAAAGTTGCCAAGTTTGAAAAATATTGATTTAGATCAACAAACCCTGGAGAGAAATAACTTATGCTCTCGGGCCTTTTCCCCAGAAAATTTTAATGCAGCAGTCTTGCTTAAATTAATTTACCAACTGATTCACATTTTAGTAAAATTCTGCTTATAAGAATATGGACCACAAGAAAGAGACAAAGTTGTGTTAATTTAAAATTGAGGACTTTGAATGCAAAAAAGACTAAGCACCACCAAACTCTGGTGAAAGTATAAATATGATTTATTGTAGAGATAAAAAAAATTGATCCCAAGAGGACAAGAAATACCTTATCTTTCCCCTCTTCTCTCTTCTCCATATAATAATTTCAATGTATATAAGGAGAGGAAAGCTCCTAAGAATCTTAATTTTTAACAAATAATGCATCTGTTATTTTTGTTATACATTGTCCTCTTAGTGTTTCTGTTGCTTAGTGTACAAATGGTTTTTTATCTTTGAAACTAAGTTCCAGATGTCACAAATCCAGTAAATGCTTGGAAATCTAATCCTTTTGTTAGATTTCTCCAGCAGTGATAGCAAGTGGTTCATAGCATTGTCAGCTCTATTCTTCTGTTTGAAAATCAGTTTCCTGCATTGTATCAGATCATTCATCCAACTGTTTTTTAACTCATTGGGAAAATTCATGTCTTCCTTTATTCTGGGAGTCAAATTACTACAGTCAAAAATTCTAAGGAGAAAAAACCATCTTTAGATTGTCCTCCTTCCTTCTAATACAAACCTACCTTAATTCTTCACTGAGACTGTCTTTTGTGACCTGCCAAAAGTGTTTTATTCATTAACAATAGTACATTTTGGGTTGCGATTGACAAAAAATTATTCACACTTTGGTACATTTGCTATTATGCACCTTTTAAAGCACCATTCAAAACCAAAGTCCTACACAGTCATGCTATTGAGCAATTTATAAAAACAGTTTCAAAATTCATTTTATTTAATTATTATGGTTGGTCACGCAGTCAGCCAGATGTTCAAACTATTTGGCATTTTTACCCACCCATAGGCAACTGTTGATGTTTAATGGTGTTAAAAGTATAGTTGCAGAATGTAAACTATTTAAATAAAGCTGCTTTTTGCAATTGATTAATGGTGGTTTTGTCAATGCTGATGGTGTTCAAGTGGTGTTCCAGTTGTTTGGGGATTGCAATAAACCCCTATCTAGACTCTTTGGTTTTTTTATCAACAATTGTTAAGTCTGGGGTGTTATGTAGCAGGTGCTTGTCTGTTTGAGGTCTAAAGTCCTACAGCACTTTTTCTTCTTCATTTTCTATTACTTTGTCCATGTTGTGGTTTCACCAGTTCTCATTATTTTATCCCACCTTTTTAATACATAATTCAAGGGGGAAAACATATCTAATACTCCTTTGTCCCATTTTCCTCGCAGCAAAAATCTTATGAGGTGACTGGGCCTAAGTCACCCACCAGACTAGAACTCACAGTCTCCTGGTTTCTAGGCCAGCACCTTCACCACTACATCAAACTGGCTCTCAAACTGTTTTTAAACGTGTCAGCAATAGAATCTATTCAGAGAAATAATTATATGCTTTTTTATAAAATTATTTCTCAGATTCCTTTTTCCTGCTGTATATAGTATAGATCTTAAAATATTTCTTGCCATCCTTTTTCAAAATTTAAGTAAACAATTTAACCAGGATAAACACATAAAGTCAGAGTTAGGCATATGATACATTTAATCAACTGTTGCTTGACAGGGTATAAATAGATGTGTGAAATGCAAACATGATAAATTTGTTTCTCAGGTTTAGTTTACTGCACATTAAAAATCAGACTGTTGATATGGGGATGAAATATTTAAAAAAAATATTTAGAGAGGAACTTCATAAATCAGTACACAGTTACAGAAACACAGAAAAGTTGTAAAATATATTTCTAGTTTCTGTACAGCTTCCTCCACCACTCCATGCTGAAGCAGAATACATCCTGCATAGCTTGAGCAATTTTATCTTTTTGTTTGTTGCTCAGCCACAGTACTTTCTGTTATTGAACATGGAACAGAATTTTAATTGATTACTCTAGTAAATTTATTGATTTTTGTGGGGGAATGGTGTTGGCAATTGATTTACAATTCTTCATTGTCATTTCAAGTTTAGCTCTTTTTCTCCAAACATTTCTTTGAATGCTCTTTGGGAAAGTGCTTTGGAAAGGAAGGAGGAAGGAAGGAAGGAAGGAAGGAAGGAAGGAAGGAAGGAAGGAAGGAAGGAAGGAATAATGAATTACCAAGGTTCATTTAGTTTTTTCATATGAACTAAGTAATTAAATCAGTTAGTCAGTTAGTGCCATTACTGATCATAGTATTGGGAATAGGTTAATTCAGAATTATCCTGCATTCCTTGGTGTCAGATGGGAAAGAAAGAAGGCCAAAACAGTAAGTCATGCAAAACCATTACAGGCAGCCTTCTTTGTAGGTAGATATCAGGGTCACTCCAGAATATTATTCTGCTTCAGGGAGATCAACAAAAGGTTCCAACTCCTATCAAAATGCATTTTATCAGATAAGTAGCTCTGTATTGTTCCTTTATGGTCCCCTATCAACAGCCTGAGGCAGCCATCTTACTCTTTCTAATGATGGAACTGGCCATGCCCAGTGACACTTAGCTTCATAGAAATTTAAAATTACTCCATTTATTTTCACTCTCAGTCAATTTGGAAATTAATTGACATCTTGGAACTTACAAAAGGCTATGTTCCTGTTACTGAAAAGATAAAGATTTGAGTTCAAAACAATTGTTATGAAAGATGTCTCACAAAGTGTCAAGCCCGCTATGGAGGTACAGAATGCCATTTCTATAAAAGCTGACAAAACACGATGTATGCAGGACATACAATGCAAATACTTCTAACAGGGTTTGTCTCTTGAAAAAGAAAGGTGATTGCTCTGAAAAAAGAATACTTGTTACAAAAGGAAAACACGATGTGAAAAACATGCTGGGAAGAGGACATACAGATGTCAGGGCCAAGCAAATACTTCTAACAAAAAAAAGTGTAGTAAGGGTTTGTCTCTTGAAAAAAGAAAGGTGATTGCTCTGAAAAAGCCAAATACTTGTTACAAAAAGGAATCAATTGTTTTTGCAAGTGGGTGACATGTAAGATTCTTGGCAGACAGGAGAGATTCATAAGCAAACTGATGTATCAGCCAAATAGCACAGCTAGCAGTGACAGCCACACAAACCAGGCGCGTGGAGAGACTGTTTATGACAAGACAGCACAGACGAAGCTAAGTAAACAAATGACAGAAAGAAAGGAAAAATCATTAAACAAGCTAACCGTTTAGAGCTGTGTAACTAATAATAGGGGGAAAGGAAACTGCCATACACAGACATCTCCACGGGTATTTTACAAATCACCAAGCTTCCATCAAATAATTACAATGAAGCTTCTAAAAGGAGAAATTCTTTCCTTTCAAATCCAACTGTACACCAAGCATCAATCTAGCTTTCATTAAGGGATCAAAGCAACCATCTGTAGAAGATGCTGTAGACTGCACACAGCAGGTAGTATTAGCTTGCCCTGCCTTATGTGGGCAGCCTCTTCAGGGTAGCTTTGTGATTACTTAAGCTTATCCTATATGCCAAGGTAATTAATCCTATGTGCTACATATTTCAGTGCTTCCTAGGATAATATGGCACAGTTGTTGGTAGAAGATATACCACCAGAGCATTTCTGAATTTTGACTTGTGAGTTAGGATGCGCTTGTACTTCATATGCAACATCTTCAATTTTGTCTGACATTCATAAGGTTATCCATGCCTGCACAGCTGTGGTTGAGTTCATGTGTTGGTGTTGGCCTTTTTGGTGGTAGGTATAGTATCTCCTGACATGACCCATGACTCAGATTCTGATCCTGAAGAAGCTGCTCCAGGTGAACCAATAGAATATCAGCCTCAGGAGACACTAAGCCAGGAATCATTTGATTCGTCATGGTACCAAACATAGGTGCCACAAGAACAGCTGGAGCATTAGATGGTGGGATGAGACTTAAACCCTGGGATTCTGAGAATAGAAGGAAAGCAGAATAAAGATAGTCAATAAGGCTCCTTGCCAAGCAAGGGAGTAACTCTTGATTAAAGACAGCTGGCTGCAGCCTGATTTAAGAGGCAGCTTTGACAACTGTCTGATTTCCTACTCTGCTTTGTCATTCTTGTAAATCTGGCTTGTGAAATCTGGCTGACAAACCTGACTTGGCTTTCTGAACTTTGGACTGGATTCTGACTGCCTTGATCATGCTTGTTGATGATTTGTGGCAGAAGAACTGAGATGGAGATGGTACTTCCCTCCTTGTGGTGCTTGATCTCTAAATAGTTTTTTTTTAAGTTTCGACCTCATATTCTCCTGAGTTGCCTCTATGGGCTTGTGGATGGATTACAGTGGATCTTCTGGGCTGGTTTCAGACAGTGCTGGTGAGGAGAGAGATCACTTCTAGATTACTCCTGTGTGAGCTGCTGAAGAGTTCTACATTATCTCCTCTCCTTTAAAACATATACATGAAATCTCTGGGTATGGTCATCCACTGATTTGGGATTTGGTATCATTCCCAGCTTGTCATGATTCTATTGAATCTTGATACTGACCCCAATGTGTTTGCTATTCCCTACATTAAGGGAGGGTGTTTTTCCCACTCTGAAGCGGTGGTGAAGCCCCTCCTGAAGAAGCCTGCCCTGGACCCGACCGTGTTAGACAACTTCCGTCCAGTCTCCAACCTTCGTTTTTTGGCGAAGGTTGTTGAGAGTGTGGTGGCTCAGCAGTTTCCACTTTTCCTGGATGAAGCAGACTACCTAGATCCATACCAATCAGGCTTCCGGCCTGGTTTCAGCACGGAGACGGCATTGGTCGCACTGATGGATGATCTCTAGAGGGCCCGAGACAGGGGTTTTTCCTCTGTCCTGGTCCTATTAGACCTCTCAGCAGCTTTCATACCATGACCATGGTATCCTTTTGACACCTCGAGGGGCTGGGAGTGGGGGGCACTGTTCTTCGGTGGCTCTCCTCCTACCTCTCTGGGCGGTCGCAATCGGTGTTGACAGGGGGACAGAGGTCAGCCCCGAGGGCGCTCACTTGTGGGGTCCCTCAGGGGTGGTCCTCTCGCCCTTTATTTAATATCTACATGAAACCGCTGGGTGAGATCATTCGTGGTTTTGGGGTGAGGTATCACCAGTATGCTGATGATACCCAGTTATACATCTCCACCCCAAACCAAATCAGTGGGGGAGTGGTGTTGCCCCCTGTGGATAGGGCACGGAACCTGGGGGTCCTCCTGGACGCGTGGCTCCAGTTGGAGGAGCAGGTGGGGGCCGTCACCAGGGGGGCCTTTGCCCAGGTCCAGCTGGTTTGCCAGCTTCACCCGTTTCTGGACCGAGATGCCCTGCGTACAGTCACTCATGCCCTTGTTACCTCGCGACTCAACTACTGCAATGCTCTCTACCTAGGACTGCCCTTGCACACCATCCAGAGGTTGCAGCTGGTGCAGAATGCGCCTGGCTGGGTTGTGATGGGAGTTACCCGATTCTCCCATATTACCCCCCTCCTGCATGGCCTGCATTGGTTGCCGGTTGCGCTCCGGGTGAGGTTCAAGGTTTTGGCTTTAACATTCAAAGTCCTACACGACATGGGTCCACAATATTTAAGGGAGTGCCTCCTACCAACATCGGGGACCAACCGCCCTGTACGGGCACACAGGCAGGGGCTCCTCAGGGTCCCATCGGCAGGCCAATGTCAGCTGGCGGTCCCCCGACGGCGAGCCTACTCTGTGGCGGCCCCCGACTTATGGAATCAGCTGCCTCTGGACCTCCGCCTGGCCCCTGACCTCCGCACCTTCCGCTGCGATTTGAAGACCTGGCTATTTGACCAAGTCGGGCTGTGATTACCTTACCGGGGGTATGGGATGGTTTTAATTTTTGTTTCGGTTTTATTGGACTTTATAGTGATTTAATTTCTTTTAATTATTTATTGTATTTGTATGTGTTAATTGTGAGCCCAGTCTTCGGAGATGGGGCGGCATATAAGTCCAATAAAATAAATAAAAAATAATAATTATCAATACATTCATCCAAGTTATTTCTAAGGATGTTGAAAAACAACGAAGATGGGGAAAGGTTTCCTGGGCACATAACAGCCGTGAGGCCGGGAGATTACCCAAATCATAGATTGCTCCTTCAGGAGTGGCACAATCCTATCTAGAGCCAATTATGTTTACATAGGACTATCACCCCTGTCTTGTTGGGATTCTGTTTGAGTTTTTGTCCCATTCTGTTCCTCAAATCTCCAAGTAAACTCACCCATTGCATCTCTAACCCAAACTGGGATATTGATATATTTGCCTATCGATTATATCTCATTCTCTCATTCTCTTTGATTAAGTCTTCAAGTAACTAAGAACCAAGAACCATGTGAGGAGTTCCTCAGAGTAGCTTCTTTATTGCTGCTAGCCCAAAGACAGGAAACTTGCCGGACTAAAGCAAAATCTGCATAATTATTAGGTATATTCTGTGAAGAATTAGAGAGGGTCCACCCTGGATCCTTTCCTGGCTAATCTGCTTCTTAGCTCCTTGGGGGGGAAACTTTCCTCCTGCAAATCCAGGGGTGGGATTCTACCAGTTTGGCCAAACCCCTTGTTCCAAAAATCAGATGACAGTGAACCAGTTTACTGCGGCTATCATGTGAGCCCATCTACCCACTCCTGCGCTTTACCTACCTGTATTGTCTCAGCTGATTAGTGCAGCACGGTAGATTGCTGCTTCTCAGCTGTGTTATTCAAGTGCTGCACACACGCGTGCAAATCACACAATCACCGAATTGGTTGTTAAACCTGGAGAATCCCACCCCTGTGCAAATCTATACCCGTTTTAAGAAGGATTCCAGGTTAATCTGCCTATTAGCTCCTTGGGGGGGAAAAACCCTCCCTCCCACAAATCTATACCCATTTTAAGAAGCCATGAGACATTTAAATTACATAAAATGGCAGAATACAAGGATACTTAATAAAAACCTTTTCTGATTTTGCAGTTTTGCCCAGATAAATCCTTTATATCTAGAACTCCTGAATTATCATTATTATTCGAATCTGCTTTAACCCTGTATCAAATTTTTATAAAGGTTAAATCAGATGTTTATTAATCAATGAGAATTTTGGAATCACACTATCTTAAAGTGTTAGGCCGTGTGACACATCCAGCCCTCAGGCCACCAGTTTGAGAGGCCTGGCCTAGTGCCTCTAACCACTAGACCAAACTGGCTCTCAGCATTCACAAAATGTAAGATTATCACAATGGCAAAACTGTTTATTATTTCATGTGGTCAATTTATTTAAAAATTTGGCTGAAATATGTATTGTATGTGGTATGATCTTTTTCTTTCCTTTTTAAAGCATCTGCTTTTTCTTTCTCCTCCTTTGATCTTCCTTTTTTGTATAAAATGTTTTCGATATAAGATGTATTGCTTTGCTGTATAAATGTACTATATTTTTCCCACAAGGTATTTTAGTTTTTTTTAAAAAAAATTGGATGATAAAGAATTTAATGGGAGGTTAGAGAAGTTGGCTGGAAATATCCTCTGGCATAATGTCCACAATTTCCATAATTTCAGATATGACCTTTGCCCAAAAGGTTTTATTATCCATCAAGTAATAGAAGAAAGTATTCAGAAACTTCAGATTATGGGGTTCTGAGTCAGATCTGAAGAGGCAATATATAGTGTTGATGAAGCCAACAAAGTTTGACCTACACCATTGTCTAATTGAGGTATCACCTGCAATTATAGAAAGGCCAAATTATTATGAGTATTACAGTTGTGCACAGTTCAAAAATAATTTAGCAGAATTGCTTCAGACCTTACATGAGTGAGTGACAGCTTTGAAGAGTTCATTCATTAAAAGCAAAGCAACTCTTTTCTTCTGGCTCACATGAAAGCCTAAATAGAAGAGGTATTTAAATGAATAATAGAAAGGATCTCTGCTTATATGAAGTCTTCAATATTTTTCAAAACATCCACATCCTTAATGAAGATACATTTCAACTGGCCTGGTTAAATGTGATGAAAACATCTACCTCAAAGACAGATATAAGATAAAAAACCATTCACAAATAAATTCCTATTATCCAGATATAGTCATTGAAATTGAAAGTTTTTGTGTTAATCTGTCTCCTGTTACATTTTGTGATGTTGATGTGCAATCTACACATTGGTTGCAATTTTATAATGCCATTTAAAGTTTATTATCTGAATCAGATCGCAATTTTGGCTAGGAATTCATGTAGTATTCACATGTCATTCTTGAAACTCAACTTTTAAGTTTTGAAAATAATTATAGATTGTCAATATTAATTTAACAAGAGATTTATAATACTTGCAGTTTAATGAGCCACTGCAAATGTATTTAATCACTTGTTGGATAAATAATTGGGATGGCTAATGCAGAACTTTGTTGCCATCTGCTGTTGAGATATTTGAATGCAGGATTCCTTACTGAAGCTTCTCTTCCTCCCTTTTAATGACTTCTGATATGCTTCACTTCTCATAATCTTCAGCCTCTGGCCACGTTGATTGGATAAAGAGAGTTCAAGCCTTGTGCATCTGAAGAATACTGGGTTCCAATCACATGTTAACAGCAGCACTGAAAAGAATGTGATCACAATAGAAGGGTGTTAGCTGCAGGCTAGTTTCAGCTATATTGGATGGACAGCACAGTGTTCATCTCCTTCCTTCAGGATCACTTCCAGTTGGTAATGATTGGGGAGGAGAAGGGTGCCTCTCTACAATGTGGGGTGTCATGGGACTTTCTTCTCCCCTTTTAAACATCTATAAGAGGCCTCTGGGAGAACTCATCCATCGCACTGGTATGATGATAATACCCAATTATATATCTCCACCTCAGCAAATTAAGCAATGATATGAACATCTTCTCCTGGTGCCTGGAGGTTATATGGGTCTGGATTGGGACAAAACAGACTGCAGCTGAATCTTGACAAAACTGAGTGGCTGTCAGATACAAAAGATCAGGATCTTACTTGAAGTTCCAATTATACTGATTACCCCTCATGTCTATGCACAGAAGTCTACTCAACTAATGATCAGCATTATTTCGGTGCTAGATATGGGTCACGGAATTCAAGAGGGGTCAGACATAACCTGTGACTATACAGTCACAGTTACATTTGTGATTACATAGCAACAGTGGTGGTATTCTACTGGTTTGGAGTGGTTGTGCTGAGCCGGTAGTGCCAATGAGCAGCAGAGACCGAACCGGTTCTCTCCAATGCTCTGCTGTTTGGCCCACCCACCTGCCCGGGTTCCCATACTAACCTTTATTCCCTGCTTTTGGAGCGCGGCTGCTTTGGTGGCATAGCAGATTGCCGCGGGTCAGCTGCTGAAGCGACAGGGAGAGTGCAGGATTGCAGGAGGTGAATTGGAAAGCCTCTGTGCCTGCTCAAAGTGCACGTGTGTGCACGAAGTGTGTGCGCGTGCAAAATGTGCACACCAAGCCACGCCCACCGAACCGGTGGTAAAAAAATTTGAAACACACCACTGCATAGCAACTCTAGGCTGATTCCTCTTTCGATTCCGTCCTCAGACTTTGTCCCTCCTTCTCCTACAGGGGCTTTGGCTTTTTTGCACCTGCTGTTTGCAGGACCATGCCATCTCTGGTGCTGGGTGGGATTGCACTACCCTAGATAGACACAGTACACAATCCTTCTAGACTCACAACTCCTGTTCAATGAGTAGGTGGCAGTCATGGCTTCACACAGCTTCATCTTATGCACCAGTTACATCTGTTCTTTGATTAGCAGGTTCTATTTACAGTCACTCATGTCCTGGTCACTTCCAAATGGGCAGTCCTTGACTTATGACCACAATTGAGACCAAAATTTATGTTGCTAAGTGAGACAGTTGTTTAATAAGTTTTGCCCCATTTTACAACCTTTCTTGCCATAGTTGTTAAGTGAACCGCCAGAGTTGTTAAGTTAGTAACACAGTTATTAAGCGAATCTGGCTCCCCCAATGACTTTGCTTGTTAGAAAGTTGCAAAAGGTGATCAGATGAACCCGGGACACTGCAACTGTCATAAATTGCCAAACATCCAAATTTTGAGCACATGGTTATGGAGATGCTGCAATGGCCATAAGTGTGAAAAGCAATCATAAGTCACTTTTTGGCAGTTTGCTTCCAGGTCCAATTCAGGATGCTGATTTTAACCTTTAAATCCTTTCATGGCATAGGACCTCCTGAGGGATCACTTCTCCCTGATTTCAGCAGCTTACCCCATTAGATCTCATGGAGAAGACATGCGGGAAGTAAGAGGGACCTTCCTTTGGTATGTCCCAGGAGATGTGCTTTCTCTGCTGAGGCACCTGCATTATGGAACATTCTTCTCCCTGAAATTAGATTGATCCCATCCCTTTTGATTTTCCTGAAAGACTTTCAGGACCTAGTTATACTGCCAGGCAATGAGGCTCTCAGGAAACTGGAGATTTGTCTTGATAGCTCCATGCTCAAGGTGATAATTTTTACCTTTCCTTTGCCTATGGTTAGTATTTTTGTTTTTATATTTATTGCTATGGGTTTTTAAATATATATTTTAATGTTTTTATTGACTCTTTTCTCTGAGCAGCATGAAGGTCTATTGGTGAAGATGCTCACCTTCTACTTGGAAGGTTGAGGATTCAATCTTAGGTTGCGACTGATGTTTCTCTCTCAGGGCACAACGAGAAAATATCTGCTGCGAACTCCACGTAGGCATCCGGAAGGGCATCTGGGCAGTAAATGTTCAGCTCCATCTAGTCACCTGACTCTACCCTGAATACCCTGTACCACACAGAATTGCTTTTGGTGAGATGGGTGGCTATACACATTTAAGAAATAAAATAATTAAATACAAAATTAATTCTGGATTAGATAATTATGTACGGTCCTTTATGGCTTCAAGTGAGTGATGACTTGCTAGCACAAATATTTAACACCCTTGCCTGATCTCTCCTGTAAAGTTATCTCACCTCCATCTCTTTAGTGAAATTCACACATTTAGTTGCTGGTGATATATGTCAGTCTATCTATATCACATATCGTCTGTGTGTTTCTATTTATCCACATATTTTCTGTGTGTTTCTATTTATGGTGCTATAAGTGTTGTTCACACCTCAGTTGATGTTATGATCATCTATCTGAAATAATCTGTTGCAATTTTATAATGTAAAGCAGTTGTTTTGTCCCCCCCAAAATTCCAGAAGAAACATCTTGACCTACCCCATTCTCTACCTCTAGAGAGCCCCACCAAACAACCTTTGAGAAACACCCTTTTAAAGTATACCTTCTATTTCTAAGAATGGCAGAATCTTTTATTTATTTATTTATTTTTATTTATATTGGGATTTATATGCTGCCCTATCTCCCAAAGGACTCAGGGTGGCTCACAACAGTAAAAATATATAATACAAAAAATTTAAAATTAAAAAAATATTAAATAGAAATCCCAAAATACTAATCAAAACCGACAACAGCCAATATACACCAATAAACACCCCCTCCCTCAGTCCAGGTCGGCCTGTTGAAAGAGCCATGTCTTCAGGCCATGACGGAAGGATCGAAGGTCAGGAGCCATCCTCAGCTCCAAGGGCAGCTGGATCCACAGGGTGGGTGCACCCACAGAGAAGGCTCTCCCCCTGGGGATCATCAGCTGACACTGTCTGGCCAACGGCACCCCGAGGAAGCCCCGTCTGTGGGAGCGCACGGGATGCTGGGCAGTCATTGCTTGCAGTAGATGTTCCCGCAAATACCCCGGCCCTAAGCCATGTAGGGCTTTATAGGTGATTACCAGCACCTTGAATCTTACACGGAGTGTTATGTATGTAGGTTTGAATGTTATTGGTTTATTTGAACTGTTCTTGTAAAATGTTAAATGGTATTGGTTTAAATAGTGCGGGAAGAAACGCTGCACTCCCATTGGCTGGCAACTACGGCTGCTGGCTATAAGAAGCAGCCGTAGCCCAGCCAACTTGGGTCCATTCGAGCTGTAGTCACTGAATAAACTCTTTACTGAAGCTCTTCGCGTTTGACTCTTCATGCAAACTTAACACTGGCGACGAAGGTGGGATTGCCCTGAAGAAGAGACAACGCGGAAGGTGAACAGAAGAGCGAGATGGCTGTGCTGAACAACCCCCCAGCCCCGTTCGATCCGGCGGCGGAAGACTGGGAATCGTATGCAGATCGCTTCCAGATGTACCTGGAAGGAAACAACCTCGCCGATATTCCCGAGAGACGGAAGAGGGCGGTATTTCTCACGCACTGCGGTCCGGCAGTCTTCAAGATGGTGAAGGCATTGGCGGGAGCTGCAGAACTGAAGGTAATGGAATGGCCTGATTTGGAAAAGCTTTTAAAAGCCCATTACGCCCCACAAGTATCGTGCCTCATTAAGAGACACGAGTTTTACCGTCGGGATCAAGGGGAAAGCGAAAATGTTAATGACTTCGTGGCAAGATTAAGGGACATTGGGGGTGCTTGTGACTTTACCAACTTAGAAGAGGCCATGCATGATCGGTTTGTCCTAGGCCTCAAAGATAAGGTCTTACAAAGCAAACTGTTAATGAAACCTAAGATCATGTTTAAGGAGGCCATTGAAGAAGCTGTTTCAGCGGAAGCCACCAAGTCCTCAGCGGCCATGAAAAAAATTAACAAGGCCTCAAGCCAGGCCTCAAGCCATTCTGATGTGGAAAAATCCACAACAACCCATTGTGAACAAATAGACTCTGATTCAGATTGCAGTGAGGTGGAGGAAGGAATTTATAGACTCAGAATGGAGAAGAAAAGGAAAGACCTTGGAAGAAAGAGGCAAGACTTTTATTGCAGAGGCTGTGGGGTGGGCCACCCCCACACTGAATGCAAGTTCTTAGACACCATCTGCCTACGTTGTGAGAAAAGGGGTCACCTAGCCAGAGTCTGCAAATCATCCAGAACTCCACCTAGTAGGAAGAAATTTCCTGAAAAGGATTTTAAGCCCAACAACTTCATTGAAAAGATGGGGCGCAATTCAGAAGCAAATGGGAAGAATGAAACTCATCAAACAATCACCATTGGTCATTCTTCACCCTTGCGAAGCAGAAAAGTACACGTGAAGGTGTTCATTGAAGGAAGGCCTTGCCAAATGGAAGTGGACTCAGGCTCCTATTTATCTATGGTGTCATGGGACACTATTCACAGGCTACTTCCCAACATTCAGAAGAAACATTTCCAGAAGCAAGCACTGACTCTTAAAGACTACCAAGGGAACAAGATTCCAGTAGTTGGAGCAAGAGATTTCAACGTGCAGTTTAAAGGCCACACCAAACATTTGCCCCTGACCATCGTGGACAAGGATCACCCAAGCTTGCTGGGACTTGAGTGGTTCAAGCCACTAGGCATCGAGGTGACTGGCATCAATCACGTGAGCAACTCTGAATGGGAGGAGGCCTTGAAGTCTGAGTTTCCAGAGGTCTTCAGCGAAGGACTGGGCAAGTATATGGGGACCCCTATCACTTTCAACCTAGATTCCAAGGTGCCCCCAATTCGTTTAAAGCCCAGGAGGGTTGCATTTGCTTTAAAGGAAAAAATTGATGCACAATTAGACAAATTAATTGCTCAAGGGTTTTAGAGCCCACTGATCACTCCAGATGGGAAACACCCATAGTCACACCAGTCAAGGCTGATGGGTCAGTAAGAATTTGTGGAGACTATAAGGGGACACTGAACCATGCGCTGCAGCAGAGCACATACCCAGTACCAGTTGTGCATCATCTGTTACATTCACTTGGCAGGGGTACAGTCTTTGCCAAATTGGACTTGGCCCAGGCATATCAACAACTAACAGTTGATGATGCCACTGCAGAGGCCCAAACCATTGTGACTCATAGAGGTGCCTTCAAATGTAAAAGGTTACAATTTGGAGTCAGTGTGGCACCAGGCATCTTTCAAAGCTGCCTTACTTTGATGATGTGTTAATCTCTGCTGAAAATGACACTCAGCTTCAAGAAAGACTCAGAGAAGTCCTCACCAGATTCAGGAAAGTGGGGTTAAAAGTCAAGGAAGACAAATGCACACTTAAGACAGATAGGATTGAGTTCCTGGGCTACATGATTGATAAGCATGGCATCCACCCTACTGATGCCAAGGTTAAAGCAATCAAAGAAGCCCCTAAGCCTAAATGCAAAACAGATTTGCAAGCTTTCCTTGGACTTATTAACTTTTATCACATGTTTCTACCTCAAAAGGCAACCATTGCTGAAGCTTTGCACAGATTGCTTGATAAGAAGGCTGTTTGGATCTGGGGAGGAAGGAACAATCAGCATTTAACAGTATTAAGAGACTAATCACATCTGATGCTGTATTGATACAGTTCTCTGAGAATTTGCCTGTTGTACTGACTTGTGATGCATCCCCTTTTGGAGGGGGTTTGAGCCACAGGCTTCCCAGTGGGAGGAAGCCCCTATTGCATTTTACTCTCACTTTGTCCAAAGCAGAGAGGAATTATAGCCAACTGGACAAAGAGGCATTGGCAGTTGTTGCAGCTGTCAAGAAATTTCATGAATATCTGTATGGCAGGACATTTACCATTGTTACAGATCACAAACCTTTGTTAGGCATTTTGGCAGGAGACAAACCTACACCTACTATCCTGTCATCAAGAATGCTGAGGTGGACTGAATTTCTTGCAGCCTATTCATACAAACTGATTCACAGGCCTGGCAAGGACATTGGACATGCTGATGCACTGAGTCATTGCCCACTGCCTTGCCACAAGGAGGACTTTGAACCTGAAACACACACCTTTTTCCTAGAAACTGTTGCTAAGCTTCCAGTTCATGCTGCTGAAATTGCCAGAGAGACTGCCAAAGACACCGTGTTGGCTCCTGTTATAGGCTGGATTAAGAAAGTTTGGCCTCTTCAAGATCTACCTCACCTTGCCCAACCTTTTAAGTCCAGGCAAACTGAATTATCTGTATTAAGAGGATGTATTTTGTGGGGTAACAGGGTGGTTATTCCTGCAAAACTGCAAAGAGAGGTTTTGGAAATGTTACATGAGGATCATCCTGGTATTGTAAGGATGAAGGGATTGGCCAGGAGTTATGTATGGTGGCCAGGTATTGACAAAATGGTTGAAAATTGGGTTGCATCTTGTCCCAATTGCCAGGTAGTCAGGCCTGCCCCACCTCACACACAGGAATGGGAATGTCCTAGGGGCCCATGGTCTAGGATCCACATTGATTTCAGGTCCTACTAGAGGGCACACTTTTCTTGTTATAGTAGATGCATATTCCAAATGGCTCGAGGTATTTCCCATGACATCCACCACAACTGATGCTGTCATCAAGCAGCTCAGAAAACTATTTGTAACCCATGGGTTACCTGATGTTCTTGTCTCTGACAATGGCCCTCAATTTACATCTAACATTTTTTAATCCTTTCTAGCACAACAGGGTATCAGACATGCCCTTACTGCCCCTGGGCACCCTTCGGCTAATGGCCGGACTGAATGCATGGTGCGTTTACCAAAGAGAAGCTCCAGCAACTGGGTCCTGGGGACATCACTGAGAAGCTTGAAAAACTTCTTAGTGTCCAGCACATGACTCCTAGCCCATCTACTAACTTATCCCCAACAGAGTTGTTGATGGGTAGGAAACTTAGGTCTTCCCTTGACCGCCTTCATCCCTTACGCACAAGCACCACTGGATTCCACTTCCAAAGTTCGTACATTCAGTGTGGGTGATTCTGTGTATGCTAAGAACCTTATAGGTGAGCCTTTGTGGATTCCTGCTGCAATAACTCAAATCACTGGCCCTCGTTCTTACAGGGTACAAACAGAGGATGGACTCCTCTGGAGCAGGCACATTGATCAACTCAGATCCAGGTTCCCTCAGGAACATCGCCCCTGTCTCTCTCTGGTTCCCTCACCTGATGTCACTTCTAAGGGGGAAGGAGGGGAACAGGAGGAAAATCAGCAAGCAAGAATCAACCCCATGTGTAACGAGCCATTACGACAGGAATCATCTCAAAACCTGTCACAATGCCAAGATCCATCCTTAGAAGTGGAAGATTGCACATCACTACCTGACTTGGGTGCTGACATTGGAATGGAGATGGGTTGGGAGGAGAGACCAGATTCTAACAGTCTAACAGGGTCTCCTTTCACAGGAAGTCCCAGCAGGGAAATGTCAGCAGACACATTTCCTCTCTCACTGGGTGAGAACGTTAAAACTTCTGAACCACAAAGGTCTCAATGTACACGTAAGAGCCCCACCTATTTAAAAGAATACATTAGATAGGTTGGGGTTTGGTATGGACTGAACCTAGTGGGGAGGGGTGTTATATATGTAGGTTTGAATGTTATTGGTTTATTTGAACTGTTCTTGTAAAATGTTAAATGGTATTGGTTTAAATAGTGTGGGAAGAAACCCTGCACTCTGATTGGCTGGCAACTGCGGCTGCTGGCTATAAGAAGCAGTAGCCCAGCCAAGTCGGGTCCATTCTGAAGCTGGTAGGGCAGCCCCATGTAGAGGGCATCTAAATCTAATGTAAAGTAGAAATGACTGTATTCTTTTTTTTTTTTAAGTGGTTGTTAGCATATCTTCAAGATGACTGTCTCCCTGGTCTCGCTCGCATATTTCAGGGTGGACGATAAAGCACTTTGGCATCAAAACTTTTATAATCTCTGGATTCCCATACCCTTAAGCACTCTATGCAGCTTCAGAAATGGTCTTCTCTCATTTTGATTTGTCTGCAAAATCATCCCCCATCCTACAAAAATGGCCAGTAGGATGCTATTTTGATATAATTGCTGAGGATGAGACCAAAAGTTGGGATTTTACAAGCATTACCATTTTGATAGCCTGAGGCACCACTACAGTAATAGATGTTAAGGTTAATCATATCAACCTTAATCTGCTGAGCAAAAAATGTGAATGTAACCAATATCTGTGATTGTTTTTGCAAGGATAAATTATATGTAATAGCAATAATGGATCCAAACCACCATAGGGTCATAAAGAGATGGTCAAGCAGCCAATCAAGAGGCTCGCAGGCACAGGCAATCATTTTAGATGATTCCAGAAAGTAAAAGAAAGTAATGAGGAAGGCTTAACTTTAGAAATGCTTTTCTTATTTTTATGATGCCCTCTACCCAAAGGTGCTAACAACCTGAAAGGATGCAGTAACATGCAAGAAGGACCCACGAACAAGTAAGAAAATAATGAGTGTGCTTATACTGGACATAGTTCTTCCTCAGCATATTCCTTCCATGTGTTTTGGTGCATCTGATATCAATGAAAAAGGGAAAATAAATGTACAACTACATGCTTCGTCCCTCATGAGCCATGAGTGATCAAAGGTCCAAATAAGTTTGAGATCTAGCAATATACATATGAACCTTTTCAATTATTAGAGTGGAACCCAGAAAGGAGTATCCGTAGAGTATGGTCAAAAAATCTGAGATGATAGGTCAGAGCAGTGGTCGCCAACTGGTGGGCAGGGACCACTGGTGGTCTGCGAGAAAATTTTGGTAGTCCGCAGAGAAATGTCACCCCCAGAGAACCTCCCAAAAGCAATTAATCCAGGCTGTGCAGGAACACAAGGCTGCGCTGCCCACATGGCCTGCAGGAACGCTGCCTGCCCACTCACTCCTTACTTGGCAAACTTGCCTGCTAAGTTGCTATTTTTCTCCGGCACAGCTGTTCTGCTGTGCTGGAGATTTAGATTAGCTAGAAAGCAGGAAATCATTGCATTTCTTGCTTTCTACCTAATCTAAAAGCAGAGCTGAGCCTGAAGCTTCTATTCAGTGCAGACTCAGGTAGCCGATGGCAAAAACACAGATCTCTAAGTGATTCTGTGATTCTGTGAGCAACTCAATCTGCCTGATTTGGGGTAAAAGTTGCTCTTTTTTAAATAAAAAAATCAATATTTACATACATGGTGTGTTGTGAGTTAATTTTGTGAGTTTGCTTGCTAGCAAAATTCATGGGTTTGCTTGCAAATTTGCTCACAAATTTTATATAACAGACTCCGGTAGCCAATGGCAGAAAGATAGATCTCTGAGTTAATCTGTGATTCTGTGAGCAACTCAATCTGCCTGCCTGCTTTGCCTGATTTTGGGTAAAAGTTGCTCTTTTTTTATAAAAAATTCAATATTTAAATATTTATAATATTTACATACAAGCCATGCCCAACCAGTCACATGACCACCAAGCCACACTCACAAATTAGGCCATGCCCACAGAACCAGTGGTTAAGAAATTTGAATCCCACACCTGCCTCTGTGTTTGTGTGTGTGTATGTGTGTGTGAGAGGGAGAGAGGGAGGGAGAGAGGTTAGATCAGATCTCCTCTCTCTCTCTCTCTCTCTCCCACCAATGTCAGCAAGCCACCGTCAGTCAAAATTCATATTAGTGGTCCCCGGGATTTAAAATTATGAGTTTGGTGGTCCCTGAGGTCCAAAAGGTTGGCAACCCCTGGGTCAGAGTGTTCTTATGATAAGCAGGAAATGCTGCATATGGCAAGGCTGAAAACCTAGTCTACAATTTCTCTGGTTTATTAGAAAGGATTATATAATGGAAGCATCTATTGGCCAAAAGCATCTTGGAAAACCTTCAGAGATGGAGTACCCACAACTTCTTTGAGTCTCCCGTATTTGCAGGAGACCCTGCTACCTGGAACGACTTCCCAACGTCCCGTGAGCTCCCATAGGCAGGGCCTCCTTGGAGTGCCATCGGCCAGACAATGTCGGCTGGCGACCCCTAGGAGTAGGGCCTTCTCTGTGGGAGTGCCCACCTTATGGAATCAGCTGCCCTGGAGCTTCAGGTGGCCCCTGACCTATGATCCTTCTGTTGTGGCCTGAAAACTTGGCTTTTCCAACTTGCCGACCTGGACTGATGGAGGGGATGGTTTTATTGACAGTTTTTATTAATTTTAATTGGTTATTGGGATTTCAAATTTAATTGTTTTTTAAATATTTGTATTATATTTTTTATTATTGTAAGCCGCCCTGAGTCCTTTGGGAGATAGGGCGGCTTAGAAATCCCATCAAATAAATAAATAAATAAATAAACAAATAAATAAATAAATAAACAAACAAACAAACAAACTTCTGAAGGCAAGCTGTTCCATTGGTCAATTGCTCTCAATGTTAGGAAATGTTCAAGCATTTTCAACTGTGCTCGCATTTCCCCTTGTTGTTTCTAGTGTGCTCCTTCTACTTTGTCAACACAGAGACTATAGAGCAGCAAATGCACAATAACTGCTGGCGGGGAGTTACAGTCACATAAGCATAAGTAGTAGTGATGGGTAGGGTATATTGATTTACAGATGCATACATGTGTAGACAGGAGGAATGCATGGGTCAACACAAGATGGGCATAGATGTGGCATATATTTGGGATTGACATAGTATTGGGATTAACATGGGATTGAGATGTGGCATATATTTGTCTTTGATCCTGCCTGCTTCTCTTTTGTACTCTCCCTTAGCATGTACCCAATTTCAAAAGCTTACCCCAAATATTATGAGCAAGAGCTATTCAAACACTTTTCAAATGGCAAATTGACTCCTCCCCCCTCAAAATGCAGACAATTGGAACAATAATAGATACTTTATTGTATTTATCTATTTTTTAATTGGCGATATTTGGAGTTGGGTTTGTGGCTATCAGTTAAGAATCTCAAGTTAGCACCCAAATCTAAGGTGCACTTTTCACTTATGATTGTACTTTTTGTCAAAATGGTAAGAATGACAGTTGGATCCAAACTTATGCCATACTAAGTGTTGGAGCCATTCAAATAAACGTGGCTAAAGTTGGTTATGACATGGCACAAGAGCCTGCAGATCAAAGAAAAATGGCCTAAGAAGACTGATATTTACAAGACATTAGTCATCCTAGTTTTTGAGCTGAAATGCTTTGGTCTTAAAGCTGGCTCATATACTCTGACAAGAATGCAATAAAAATTGTGTACTATTGTTTGTCCAGGAGATGGCACCTGGACACTGCATATGGTTTCTCCAATTTCTGATATTTGTTTCCAGTCAGCTGTGTTGATTCTTCTTTTTCTTTGGTGTAGTGTTGTTTTACTTCTAGCTTATAAGGAAATTTAATTTTCATTTTTACTGAATTAGATTGATGAGCTGCAAAGAAGGACCAATAGGAGAATTGGGATTCTTATATCCATTTTTTTTTACTTTGCGATATATCACGATGGCATAGTTTTGTTTGAGTTCTGGGAATAAATATAAAAGAAAACAAAAACAACAGTTTTGAGAATACAAAGATTAAGATCATAGATTTATCAAGTTCAGGCAACACTAAATGATGTCAAGTGGGAAAGACCAGGTCCACATGTTAAGGTTTGTTTGTTTGTTTGTTTATATAATTTATATGGCCACCCTTATTTTTAGTGAGTCTAAGCTGCTTACAAAATAATTAAACTAAAACCCCAAATCAGTTCAATTAAATTAATTTATTGCTGAAAGTTATGTACAGGAATCTTCTCAACTAAGGCTGGCACATGCTTAGCATTAGATAAGGGTAGGAGTGTGATTCAATTTTTTTAACAACTGGTTCTGTGGGCGTGGCTTAGTTGGTGGGTGTGGCTTGGTGGTAATGTGACTGGCTGGGCGTGGCCAACTCAACATCACTCACATCGAGGCATGCATCTCCTCGCCTGGCCTCTTGTGACTGTGGGGATGCTGCAATAGTCGTAAGCATGAAAAATGGTCATTTTTTTCAGTGCCATTGTAACTTTGAATGGTCACTCCACACAAGCAAAGTACCAGCAAAGGAGGGGAAAAACTCCAGAGATGTTCCAGAGATAGGAAGTCTAGTCCTTCCAAGAATGTAATAAGGGTTAACAGAGAGGCAGTTTCTGTAAGAAACACCAGAATGTTTCCTTCCTGCCTTCCTTACAGGATTAGACCAGTAATTTCTTCTAACAACCAGTTCTCCGAACTGCTTAGAATGTTAACAACCGGTTCTAGTGAATAGGTGCGAACCTGTAGAATCACACCCCTGGATAAGGGTCCATGGTACTCAAGGGGGGTTCTTCGTGACTATGTAGGGATGCTAAGGTGATCCCCCTTTTCACTCTGCCCTCAGGCTCTGCCATCCCTTCTCCCACAATTTCATAACAGCAGGGTACACTATTTGGGCAAAAGATGAAATATTGTATTATAACCCTGTTGTTATTTACTGAATTTGATGTGAAAAATGGAGATAGGCAGCCAGTTTCATGTAGGGGTTAAAGCACCAAGCTAGATTCCAGGAGACTTTGAGTTCTAGTAGGCACAAAGCCAGTTGGGTGAACTTGGCCCCATCCCTCTCTTAGCCCTAGGAAGGAGGCAACAACAAACCACTTCTGAAAACACTGCTAAGAAGGCTGCAGAGACTTATCCAGTCAATTGGCAGGATTAATACTGGATGAAATACACAAAAAAGGTGGGTAAAATAATATGCATGTATGGCTGCATACATACGCATGCAGTATGTATGTCCCCATGGACAACAATGGGAAAAGACTTTAGCGGAAATGAGCCTCCTTTTTTATTCTTTCCAGCTCAAAGGAATGTTGGTAAGAAATTATGTAAGAAGCATGAGACAGTGTCTGTCCATCAGCAGGATGATAACTCTTTGAAAACTGTGCGAGTTTGTAAAAAGTGATAGGGTTTCAACCATCTAGAATTTTGATGCGGCAGAGATATCCCTGCAGAACAAGACCAATGTGTTGGAAATGTGACTTCCACTGACTTCAGCTTCTCAGGTTGGGACAGGATCCCAAGAACCTTGGCATCTCATGATCATCACAAAGGAGCAGTGAGCTCAAACAGAGAATTCAGGATTCTCTCTGAGTCCTCTGTCTCTCACTCTCTGTGCTCCCTGCTAATCTCAGGTTACTTTCTTCTGCCTTTGTTCCAGGACAAACACAGTGCACATGCTCTCCGTCTTTTCTAGTAGGATATAGTTAATTAGGAGGTAAACTTTGTTTATCCCTATCACACATTTTTCTTAAATAAATCTCCTTTTGGTTATAGTTATGCAATCTGATTCACCGTTCAAAGGATTTGGTCTCAGGAACACTTATGTATACCTCACATGAATCTTTTCCCTCCAACTCAGACCTGGCGTGAGGGAGAAGCCAGCAAAAATAAGATCAAGTTCTAAAATGGGCCAGATCTGAAAGAAAGGAAAAAAATATATAAAATGGGCAGCAAGAAAGATGGCTCAACTGTAGGCCCCCTCACTTCTGCTCTTAGTCACAGAACCCAAAAAGGTATATGCCAATATTTTTCAACCTTAACAACTTTAAGATACGGTATATGGACTTCAACTTCCAGAATTACCTAGTCAGCATGCTGGCTGGGGAATTCTGGGAATTCAAGTCCACATATCTTAAAGTTGCGAAGGTTTTTTTAAATTCATATTTATATCCCGCCCTTCTCCGGAGACTCAGGGCGGCTTACAATTTTTGGGATACAACCCAACTCAGCAATAGCCTTCATTCCATTGTATATGCCTGCTTATTACTAAGCAGCATTTGAGGTTGAGGTTGAGAAACACTAATGAATGCAGTCTTTCCTGGTACATCTATTCACTAATCTTGATATTAGGAATGTATAGAATGTATTTCTGATAGTATACAAAGTGTGGTTTAGCCCATGTAGTGTGGCCTAAGACAGAACAATTAAAAGAGCCTTGCTGGTGCAGGTTGTTAAATGCCTAGCACTTAAGTTCCAGCTGCCTGCAATTAGTGCAGGCTCGAATCCCAGCAGGCTCAAGGTTGACTCAGCCTTCCATCCTCTCAGGGTAGGTAAATTGAGGACCCAAGATTGTTGGGGGCAATAGGCTGACTTTGTAAAAAATGCCACTTAGTAATAAGCAGGCATATACAATGGAATGAAGGCTGTTGCTAAGCGCATTGGGTTGTGCTCCAAAAAAATTGTAAGCCGCCCTGAGTCTCCAGAGAAGGGCGGCATATAAATGTAATATAAAAAAAATATCAATGGAATGATTTGCCTTTAGAAGTTGTGGATGCTCCAACACTGGAAATATTTAAGATGAAGTTGGACAACCATTTCTCTTCTCTGCTTCTCTGCCTATCTCTCATGCTTTTTCCGAGGAAAGAAACATCACACATATATTTAAGTAAGTTTTTTTTATCACTTCCACCATCCAAAGAAGAAACACTCTGTGTCAGTGTCCTGTGGGATTTCCAGCAGCATTTTACTTAAGGCACATTCTTATTTTAAGCCATGCTTCATGTCTCTCGTAATATCCAGTCTCCATCTCACCCTAGTTCAAATATCATTCTTTTGTGGTGGTGTTTATTTTAGAAACAGTGGCTCTTTCTGAATCTTTTCACCCTAGACAACAATTATCCCATTTTATTTCTGAGCTGGATCCAAGCACTATAGCTTAATTATGGTGATGTTAAGACTAAATAGGTTAATTAATGATTCTGTTTTATTGTTTATATCAGTCTATACTGTGTTACCCTCACTGTACTGCACATAGATACAAGTTCATACTAAATAAAAATACATCCACAAGATACCACTGGTATGAAAATAGTGGATGGGAAATAAAATATCAGTAAATTTGTAATTGTCATTAAAATTTAAACTCATTATTTCATTGGTAAAATAATTAATTGAATATATACTTGAGGCGTAATTGCAAATCGCTGTGAAACATTAAGTTTTCAGTAACTTTCATGCAGCACTGACTTTTGCCACTCCCTGCCTAGCGGAGGTTGGAGGTCCTTCAATTGTTGTGATTCATTTGTCAAAGAATGAAAATATGCACTGCAAAAATAAGAGTAAGACAAGATGTAATCCAGCAGAGCAGCTCTCTGACCAAGCCCCTATCAGAGAGGAGTTCAGTAAAGTTGTATGATAGTCACCCTGTTTTTATTCTTTATATTAACTCCATGCTCAATTGTTTAACTAAAACAATATTTCATCCGTGAAATGCAAGTAAGCACAAAAAGGTGCCATTTTATCCAATTGATGTAGCGATGCTACAATTATTGCTGGCTGAGCTAAAGAGCGTACTTCAATCTTTATCCATCTTCTGCAGAGAGCATCAGCTGCAGTTAAACTGCCATAAAACTAAGATAGCGGTTCTTTCAAATAGAGCCAGAAGCATGACCTGGATCATTAATAAGCATAAATCTCAGCTGTGTTTCTGCCTTATCTAGGGGTGACTTAACTATCTTTAGGTGATTTTCCACTCATCTGGAAAGTAAAAAGTAGACTTTCTCTAGGCAACCCAGAAGGCCTTAAAGAAGCACCAGAGCAATTATTCCACCTCAGGGCAGCACCATATATTCAGGCCACTATTTTTTTAAATTACATTTATATGCCGCCCTTCTCCGGAGACTCAGGGTGGCTTACAATTTTTGGGATACAACCCAGTGTGCTCAGCAATAGCCTTCATTCCATTGTATATGCCTGCTTATTACTAAGCGGCATTTTTACAAAGTCAGCTTATTGCCCCCAACAATCTTGGGTCCTCAATTTACCTACCCCGAGAGGATGGAAGGCTGAGTCAACCTTGAGCCTGGTGGGATTCGAGCCTGCAGCAGTTGTAGGCAGCTGGAACTTAAGTGCAGGCAATTAACAGCCTGAGCCACCAAGGCCCATAATGAACTATCAAGCACAACTCCTCCCAGGAATGAATTTTAAGTTTAGGAATTAAGACATTTTATTTTCTAAAGAAAGTATTCCAAGTCAGCTGTTACTGTCAAACAGTAGAATTAATATGGAACTCATAAAGGTAGAAACTAGAACTTAGATGAAGATATTAAGCATTGATTAAATACTTTATCACAAAGCCTGGTCTCACTAACATTGGTAGATTCTTTCCTTTCCTTCAGAAACTGAAGATACAGTAGAAGATGCTAAACAGTGTGAAGTTCTTAGAGCTCTCTGAACTTGGTTGTTTTCCTGAAGACATTTCATTATGCAAATTAGGTGGCATCATCAGTGCTATTCAAGGTCAGAGAGCATCAAGAACCCTCATTTCTACCCTGAGCTACAAATATTCTCTCTTCAAGCTATTTGTAGCTCAGGGTTGAAATGAGGGGGTCCTTGGTGCTCTCTGACCTTGAGTAACACTGATGATGTTACCTCGTTTGGATAATGAAATATCTGCAAGAATGAAATGTCTGGAGTGTGTGTTCTTTTAAGACATGTTAGAGGATGACAAACCAAGAGAGGTGCTGAAATAGAGACTAGACATGTGGACATGTAGGAATATCAGCATAGAATTTCTGCAAGTATGTACAATGTTTTTATACCCTCCCTTTTCTCCCTTTTAGCTAGAAGAGGGCTGCAGGAGGATCCCCCCAGTCCTGCCTGGGCCATCACAGGTCCTCCCAACCTGAGGGATGTTGAGCTGGCCACACCTACCCATGCCCATCCAGCTTCCCAAAGTCAAACACCACCCTGATGAGGCCCTCAATGAAATTGAGTTTGACATTCCTGCTCTAGAGCAATGTTTCTCAACCTTGACCACTTTAAGCAATGCAGACTCCAACTCCCAGAATTCCTCAGCCAAACATTCTGGCTGGGGAATTCTGGGAGTTGAAGTCTGCACTGCTTAAAGCGATCCAAGTTGAAAACACTGCTCCAGACTGTTATATAAAAGATTTGTAAAGAAACACTGAAAAATGACATGGCATGTAACAAATTTCAGTTTGGCAGCCTGCTGATCCTGCTGCTGTTGCCTGAGGATCAGAAAGTGTAAACAGATACAAATCAGTGACCTTCCCTTCTATTTTTGTGTATTTTTATATTCTGTGTAAAATTTTATGTAAACCCAGAAGGGAACAAGAAAGGAAGAAAGGGGCATAAGTCATCCTCTTCAAAAGCCTGGGCAAAAAACCAGGTCAATAAAGTTCTTCAGCTTTTTGCTATATTCTGCATTGCCTGAAAAAGTTCAAGACATTCTTGTTAATATAGGATCACCCTGCACAGGGTATTGGCCACTGAAAGGACGAGCAATTTCACAAATATTTTAGAGTTTTCTTTTTTTCAGCCTCCCGTGCATTGTCCCATTAATCAAACTATTATTATCAAGTTACATCTGTGGGCGTTAACATTTGAAAATCACCAAAGACCCGGGGTCTCCAAACTTGGCAACTTTAAGACCTGTGGACTTCAACTCCCAGAATTCTGAGCCTTGGTGGCTCAGGCTGTTAATTGCCTGCACTTAAGTTCCAGCTGCCTACAACTGCTGTAGGCTCAAATCCCACCAGGCTCAAGGTTGACTCAGCCTTCCATCCTCTCGGGGTAGGTAAATTGAGGACCCAAGATTGTTGGGGGCAGTTAGCTGACTTTGTAAAAATGCCGCTTAGTAATAAGCAGGCATATACAATGGAATGAAGGCTATTGCTGAGCGCATTGGGTTGTGCTCCAAAAATTGTAAGCTGCCCTGAGTCTCCAGAGAAGGGCGGCATATAAATGTAATTAAAAAAAAAAGTCTTAAAGTTGCACATTTGGAGGCCTCTGCTATAGACCTTTACATATACATAGTTTATATAAGGTTTTTTATGTTTGTAGAGAGAGAAAGATTTGAAAAGAAAAAAAATACTTTCAACCAGTTGACTCTGGCATCTAGAATGGTGAGGGTGAACCTGTGGTACCATTGTCACAGGCGACATGGTCTCCAGAGTGTCTGGAAGTGGGACCTTTCAGAGGCTTTGGAGGCCTGGTGTGTCACCAAAAATAGTATGGTGCATTCTTAATTATTCATTTAATAATGAATCTGTTTTCCCTTATTACTTTTCAGGTTTCAGAGTTCATTTTGCTTGTATTTCATTTTTTGTAATCATTTGATGTTTTTTAATGTAATACATAATATCACATATGATTGGAATGTATTTTGTTTAAAATAAATGAATATGCAAAGAATTGTTTCTCTTTTGCCTGCTCTGTGTCTGTCTGTCTGTCTGTCTGTCTCTCTCTCTCTCTCTGTGAGAGAGAGGGGGAAGGGAGGTAGGGAGAGAGGAGGAAGGGAGAGAGAGAGACAGAGAGAGATATCAGCAGAATCAGGTTAGGCCCAGAGTCGCTTGATAGTGAGATGGGCACCATATAAATTTGACAAATAAATAAACTTTTTGACATGCTGAGCCCAAAAGGTTCACCATTTATTTTATTTATTTATTTTTTATTTATTATTTATATGCCGCCCTTCTCCGAAGACTCAGGGCGGCTTACAATTTTTGGAGCACAACCCAATGCGCTCAGCAATAGCCTTCATTCCATTGTATATGCCTGCTTATTACTAAGCGGCATTTTTACAAAGTCAGCTTATTGCCCCCAACAATCTTGGGTCCTCAATTTACCTACCCCGAGAGGATGGAAGGCTGAGTCAACCTTGAGCCTGGTGGGATTCGAGCCTGCACTAATTGCAGGCAGCTGGAACTTAAGTGCTAGGCATTTAACAGCCTGCACCACCAAGGCTCCTCATTATTAGTCCAGAAGGATATAAATAATTAAAATTTTATTCACATGTGTATACACCAGTAACAACAGCTTCAATAGTAGCAGTAGTATAATTTTTATCACTAAATTTATTCTCCTTAGTATGTTGACCTCATTTATAAAGTTTAACTTTTTCTCTTCTCTTCCCTTCTTTCCTATACCAATTTGTTTTTTTCACTGTTTAATAAACAAACAAAAACAAACATGGGTTAAAATATTATTAATCTGGATATAAAAATCTGGACCAAAAATGGTCATACAAAAATGATGCATATGACATTTAAATTACTTTCTTGGCAACTCTGCTTGTAACATGAATGGCTGGCATTACTCTGCCTCTATTTCTCCCTCTCCTAGCTGGCAAAAATTCTGGAAAAGGTCCCTCTCTTCCTAGACTTCCTTAAGCATGAATGTTTCCTCTCTGCGGTTTTGCTTCAGTCCAACTCAATTATTCAGTTCCTCACAAATGCCTCGTGACCTTAGGCAGACAGCTTTCCAAATGTTCTTTAAATCGTCTGTTCTGTGAATTATTCAAGAGCATTCTTTGCATTGTTTGTTGGTCTAAAGAGACAGAACGACTGAAGAGAAACAAAACATAGTTTCTTCTTTCAGTGCTTTATTTTCCTCATTTGAATTGTACAGTGAGTCACAGTGCCAAAGTTCAAGCTCCGTCTCCAACAGAAAAAGAATACCAGACCTTGTGCTTAATTTCCATGCTGGCAAATTGACAGCGTGTTGCTAATCCTTTTCATATTCATCTTCTGTAAGCCCTAATTAATGTTTAATGCAGTACCAAAGTTTTCCATTATAAACCTGCTGCATTTCTGAAAGCTTTCTGGAAACCATGGGGCCATCACAAGGAGCGTGTCTCATTTAGGTGACAGTTTTATGGTTCACTTGAAACCATTTTCATAGCTGTCTATTATCCTTGCCCAAGCAACTTTGTGGCTTGGCTATTTTAAACCCAGGCTTTGGAGAAGGAGAGGCAAACACCCCTTTCCTGTGATCCTCCGGCACTAAAAGACAGCTTATCCCAAAATGGTTTTGGCAAAATAAAATGGTTAGTGGCTCATGCTAGGAAAGTTGCTTGTGTGGCTTACAAGTCTAATGTAAAATTATTCCTTCTGCTATATGTGAGATTTGTGTGAGGAAATATCAATGCTGAAGAATTTTATTTTATTTATTTAGTTAGTTGGTTAGTTAGTTAGTTAGTTATTTGATTTGTCAATCACTTGCAAAATAATAGGTATAAGTATAAACATGAGTAAGAATACAGAAAATAGTATGATTAAATGGGGACAATAGGACAGGGACGGGAGGCACGATGGTACACAAAATTTTGGTTGCTATTTCAGTGCTGGAAGAATTCTGTTTAATAACCCAGAAGTATATTAGACCCATCCACTTTGGGCAGCTTCAAAATGGTGGCATCTACAGAAACATGTGTGTCCTCATTTTGGCATGATTGCAGTGTACAGTAGATGCTGCTGGTGCCCCAAAAGAGATGCTCAGAATAAAAAAAAATATCCACATTTGGTTGACTTTCCTTTGAGGAAGCATCTATATATCATGCAGTTTCATCAAATTTCACTCTGTTCCTTTCATCTCTGTTTATCCATTTTGCAGGATATAAACCTTCTGCAACAAAAGAACAGAAGAGTAACTCATCTCCTGGGGACTAACCTAGCTTTACCTCTTTTAGTTTTTTTTCTGTTTTTTGTATGGTGTGGTTTTAATGTTTACAAGGAAACATCTATCCTTTTGAATTGTGGATCAGTCTTCTATCCTGAACCATTTCAGTCTAAACCAGGGGTCTCCAACCTTGGCAACTTTAAGACTTGTGGACTTCAACTCCCAGAATTCCTCAGCCAGCTTTGGAGTTGAAGTCCACAAGTCTTAAAATTGCCAAAGTTGGAGACCCCTGGTCTAGAATATTTTAGCTACTTTTCTTGATCATTGTTTTTTGTCCCAAATTCATTGTTTATAATGTGACAATTTGTAATTTTCTTTGCTATTTTCATTTTTTAAAATGAACTCCTTTGTACATGATGGAGGCAAGTATAGGACTGACCAGAAATCAAAAAGAACCTTAGTGTGTTTTTAAAAAGGGATCAAAATTTTAAAGGTGGGCTATTCAGGTGAGATGCTTCGAACATGCTAGTCAATGGCAGATTAAGGCTCACTGATGCCCTAAACACTGACAAATCTTGGTGCCCCCCTCCTTTGTACATATGGTACCAACGTAGCCATATTCTCAACTTTGTGGTGCCCCCTTTGGGCCTGGTGCCCTAAATACGTGCTTAGTCTGCTTAATGGTTACAGCTTGACTATGCACTGATGCTAGCGCATTGTCAAGCTCTGCCTGCTTCAAAAATGATTCATAAAAATATTTTAATTTGTCTGTAGCATGTATCTGCTATTAATTAAAGCAGCCACCTTTATCTTCAACCTCTGCACAAGCAAGCCTGAAAAAAGTTGTTTCTTTAAGGAACCCTCTTATTAAAATTAACACAACCACCAAAAGCAGGGACACCTTCTGGGGAGGATTTTTTTTAATGAAAAATGCAGTAGTTTAGAATACTGTTCCTGTCATTACAAGCTCCCTCTGCTGATTGAATAGGAGGAGAAAATGTTTATTCCTGCTTTCAACATCATACACTCCCAAAATCTATTTCTGCAAAGGGAGAAAAAGAGGAGACCTTTCCCCTGTGTGAATGGAAGTCCATGCATGTGATTTGAAACATTTTAATTCAAAATCCTACACTGGGAAGACCCTTTCCAGTTATATGATTCCAGGATAGAATCAAATCCATTGTTCTGGAATTGACCATTTTGATAAGGTTACATTTGCTTTGGCCAGTCCAACTTGATCAATGTTCAAGAAACAACTAACATATATGCTCTGTAGTGATCATTCATGTGGAAAAAAATGTGTTATTATGAGTCAATTCATATGGTCCTTTTGGAAGCATGGGAGTTAACCTCAGTAGGAGGCCAAGGACATTTTATATAGCTGAAGATTAGGTGACAGAGGTAAAGGAACAAAGGACATTTCTTCAGATCACATCCTTGGTCTTGTTGACTCAATACTGCGTATATATTGATTGGTACCTGCTTGCTAGGATTTCAGAGCCTCAAGCCTCTTTATCAGACTTGCAAACTGAACATACAACCTTTTGCAATGCAAAAGGCAGAAAAGACCAGTCAGCTGTAACATGCTGCAAGAATGATTTCCTGCATCTTGAATTGGGTTGCTTATTTTTGCAACCTTTCTTGCTACTGTTCTTAAGCAAGTCCCACAATTGTTAAGTGAATTACACAATCATTAAGAGAATCCAGCTCATCCCATTGTTTTTGTTTGTCAAAAGCTGTCTGGAAAGGTTGCCAGTGGTGATCATGTGATCCCAGAAAGCTACAACCATCTGATTGTCAAGCACCCAAGTTTTGATCATGTGACTATGGGCTGCTGCAGTGGTTGGTGAAGATTGGTTGTAAATCATTCTTTTCAGTGCTATTGTAACTTCAAAAAGTCATTAAATGAATAATTGTAAGTCAAAAACTATCTGTATCAACTTTTCCTTCTGCTGTATGCCAAGTTGCTGTCCATCTTATGTTTCCTCATCTGACATATATTCTTTACAGTTCATACATGCAAATAATGGATTTGCATTTCCCCCAATAAAGTCAGGATTTAGTCTTTTTTCCTTCATTTTGACTAGCAGCATAGGCAGATGAAAGTTTTACTATCTCATAAAGCTCTTAATGCATAATGAAAATGCCAAGGATTTGATCTAATATAAATGGACAGACAGAGATAGATGGTCAATGGGGGGGGAGCGAGCAAGCGAGAAATTTAATTTCACTATTTGCTAGTTGAATTATTTATTGAGAAAAAAATCTTTCAATAGTGTCCAAAAACTGTAGAAGGATATAAAGATTAAAATGAGAATACATAAATAAATTTAAAGGGAAAAATATCTGTAACTATGGGAGATATGTATGATTAGTCAGAGATGAATTGGTGGGCTGCTTTTGCTGAAAAACACAGCTTTGAGGCAACATAAGATGTTGGAACTTTTACTGTGGCTTTTGATCTGTGACTGTCATTCCACATAAACAATATGTCAGGAGGACTTGTATTTGTTGAATACAACTGCAAATTTCCTCATGACTTTTGAACAAGACTAATAAATTATTGAATAAAAAGAAATGCAGTGGTAGATATGGATGTGAGATAATCCATTTTAGCACTAGAACAGTGAACAACATATAATCAGAATTCTATCACTAAAATATATTCAGTAAGGAAAAGTCTACAACAAAGCATTTTCAAAAATACTATGAAATATTTCAGTATTCTTTTAAACTCTTTTTGCTTGGTATTATTCTATTTTCCCAAAACAAAATTTCAAATGGTCCTCGAGGAAATCTAATTATTCTAAAACACCTTATTAAATTTTAGCATTTAAAATGTATATTCTTCTTCAGTTTTAACATGTTTACCAAATTCAAAAATTAATCATTTACAAGATATTCTCTCCAAACAGATATTTTGTGGAAGTTCCCACAGTATGCTTGAATCAGCCCTCATAGGTTGGGGACCTGATGTAGACAAATAAGGAGATGATAGAGACAAGGATTATGTATCTCAAAAGTGATGGTCTCAGATATCCTTGCAGCCCAATGACCTTTTGTTTATTTTCACCAGCTCCCTGCAATTCCTCCAAACAAAAAACACCAGCAGCTTATTTCACACCATTTTAAGATTTAATGTGTTTTTTTAAAAAATAAAATAAAATATCCTGTTCTTTCCCTTATCCATTTTACATTATCAACCTGATACCTTTCCACCTCCTAAAAAAAATTAAATGCAACTCACAGCTTCCAAAAATGTGTCCAGATTTATCTGCTCAAATAACCAAAGTAATGAATTAAGCAAATACACCATAGGGCTTTTCAGGACCTTGGACAGTTCCCCCCAGCAAAGAAAGCTCATTTTGACAAATTGGTGCTCAGAAGGAGAATGAAAACAATAACATTCTCTAGTTGATGTGGGCCTACAGCAGGGGTGTCCAACCTTGGCAACTTTAAGACTTGTGGACTTCAACTCGCAGAACCCCCCTGTCTTAAAGTTAACAAGTTTGGACACCTCTGGCCTACATCATCCATTATCCCTACCCATTAGCCAGGCCATTAGAGGACTATGTGATCTGGAGCCCAACAAAGTTAAATAGGCAACTGGTCTTTGTTTATGGAGTTCTTAAACCTTATTTCCTGTTCAACATCTTTTCTCAGATTAAAAATTGGGATCTTTCAAGAAATCATCTTCTGGTCATACAGCTCTGAAAAGCATAGTGCCTGTGATGGCAAGCATGCTTAGGACATCCTTCAGAAATGATGCTAGTTCCTTTTTGGGTAATATCATTAGTGATATGAAACAAAATGTACTAAAGTCTGTCTGAGTATTGTTTGTCTTTGAAAAAAATCCCATTTGACATATTTGTTTTGATCTTAATTGTTAATTTTAACTTATTAATTACTTCAAATTATTATCCAAAGTATTTTGGTTCAAAACTCTGTGGCCAATAACTTACTTTTTAAAACAAAAATACTCAAAACTAAAGTTGTTAAAAGCTAAAGCTGTATCAAGGATAGCAGCACAACATGAAAAGAATAACCAAATGGATCAAAAGTGTCTTCAAAGAAAATGAAAACCAAAACCCACCTACTTGAAGCCCACAAGGCTGCAGAAGGTATATGACAATAAAAACAGTAATATCCTGGTGACACCATTTTGGACACCAACATCTTTTTGACAGCATTTCAGACTTCTTAACAAAACCTAGTGATGTCAAGGAACTGAATCAAAGACAACTTTTTTCTCTACAGCTCTACCAATTCCTCCACTTCAAATTCAAAAAGGTTTTTCAGAGTGTTCAGGAATGCAAGTGTAACATTCTCTGGAACTCTTCAGGATCAGCCATGTTTCCCCCTCCCCACTCAGGAGCATATATCAGCTGAGAATCACATGTACTTTTAATTTTTGGAATTAAATCCAAAATATTACATGCTATAGTCTACCAGACCAATTCAAAGTGTCTGTAGATCTTGGGCAGCCCAACACCCTCAGCTAAACTGAAGATAGAATTTTCAGATAAATATTTGGTTTTTAGAGGAGGCTAAGTACCATATCTCTAGTGCCTAATAGACCATTCAGCAAAGGCTTATTGCTGTGAATTTAAGCTGATATCCTTAATACAGATAGTCGTCAATTTATGATCACAATTGAGCCCAAAATTTATGTTGCTCAGTGAGATATTTCTTAAGTGGGTTTTGCCTCATTTTACAACTTTTTTGCCACATTTGTTAAGTGAGTCACTGCAGTTCCTAAGTTAGTAACCCGGTTGTTAAGTGAATCTGGCTTCCCCATTGATTTTTCTTGTCAGAAGGGTGCAAAAGGTGATCACACGACCCAGGGACACTGCAACTGTCATAAATGTGAGTCAGTTGTCAAACTACATGACCATAGGGATGCTACGATGGTCATAAGTGTGAATAAGTCACTTTATTCAGTGCTGTTGTAACTTTAAATGGTCACTAAGTGAACTGTTGTAAGTCAAGGACTACCTGTAGAGAGGAAGGACTGTATGGCAGAATGTGGCATTTTACACATGAAAACCATCAGTGAGCTTCTGCACTTGGAAAGCCATCGGGAAGCCTGTGAATTCTCACGTTGTCTGATCTCATGTATATTTATTCAGAAGTAGATTCCTTGGGGTAACAAGTTAAATTTCTGGGTGAGGTATTTTAACTCCTAAATTTTTATTAGCAGTATATTGTATTTATTCAAGTTAACAACTTGAATCTGCCGCTATCTTCTAGTTCAAAATTTTAAAAGGTGGTATATCTTGAATGCTGCTGAAAATCCATGTTTTTATTGCAAAGTGTCTTCAGTTTGCTACCAGACTGTATGCTCTGAAATGGTAATCAGATTATCTGCTACCTTCTGTTGTTCAGCAGCGGTTGGCCAAAACTGCATGCCTTTCTCAGCTTCTTTCTTCCTTCATCACCAGACTTTGGCAAATGATGTGATCTTAATCAATTAACTCGAGATCAATTCTTTTGACTTCCCCCAATTTTGGGTCCATGTAGCCTCTTTCACTCAACCTGAGCTAAACCACTTTAAGGTAACAGAAAAACTTACAAACAGCATTTTCTGTAGATGTAGTCAAGCATGTTATTATTGCTAATGGATAGAAAAATAAAAGGACAGCAAAAGGCTCTTAAAATTACCTCTGCCTCTAACTGTTCCTGTAGCGCCTAGTAAATAATGGTATAAGTAACAGCAGAATTTGTTTCTGTCAGAAAGGTCCCTGACCTGCATTTTAGCAGATTTCTCTTATTGCAGAAGATTGTTCTGCTCTCTAAAATTGTTTGGCTTCCATCCATCTACTTCTCTATCAATATTATCCCTTGCATTGTTGCTTGGCATTCTCTCCAAACATTGTTTTAGACAGCAAACCTCTTATCTCAAATATACTAGAAATTTTCAGAGTACCATTGAAATATTTATTTACCTAGTACTGTCAAAAACATGTCAAAGGACTAAATTATACTAAAATATTGATCTGGTTTTTTCCTCTTTTGCATTGCATGCCAAAGATTCACAGAGCCACATGCAATACCCGGGTATAAAATCACTTAGAGAAATGGTAGGGACCATCTACTACTCCCAAGAATGTCTGGACTTCATTGAGACCTTAGTAGGAATGGTACAAATGAACAATTAATGGGACTCTCTTGGATATTGATTTGGGAGCAGGGCTTCAAATGGTGACCCAAGCATAGCACCTCCCTGCTGTTCATTAAAGCATCCTGACTTTTAAAGCTTGAAAAAAGTTGCTACTCCTTCAAGAAATTAACTTATTAATCTTTAGGTGGCATTTAAAGCACCGGTGTCTATATTCAGACAGGTGAAGATGCCTAAAAAATTAGCGGCTTTAATGAAGAAAAGGTAAATGCTATTAAAAGTCAAAGGAGTCCCCTATGAAAACTTCCTACATACCTGTCATGCCCATGGTGGAGACTGATTCTGAGGGAGAGGAAGAACAGCTGACAGGGAGTAGAAGTGTGGCTCTGGAGGTTGTGGAGGAGGCTGGGGAAGGGCAGAGGCCGGCTGGGCAATCAGAGGAGGACCTAGGCCCATCCCCACTCCATCCTAGGGCACGCAGGGAGGAGAGGATAAGGGAGAGACGTGAAGGGTGTGGTTTATGGGGAGGAAAGGGCTTTGATCCTCTTCATGGGCTGCAGCTGTGACAACTGGATAAGAGGACGGACATGCGTACGGGCGAGTGCTGGAAACAAAGTGTGGAAATATCTCTAGTTTATTGTTCCTCTCTGAGTTTGGCATCCTTCCCTGTGTGGGTTGGACTAGAAGACCTCCAAGGTCCCTTTCAGCTGTGTAATTCTGTTCTATCTACATTTAAAAGAATCCACATGCACAGGACCCCCATTAGCTGCGTGGCAGCCTCCATGTGGCAGCCACACTTTTTATGAAGACTAACTCCATGGGACAGTTCCAAGACTGAGAAGTCGGGCAATGATTTTATAATACAGCCTCCTGAAAGTTTCTTCATTATCAGTAAAAGGACCTATGAGGTTGCCAGTTCAAAGAAGTGCAGAAAAAAAGAAAGGAAAAGAAAATGACTCCACCTTAATTAATTTGAGATGTATTTGTTCTACAGATGGGAATCAATTCAGTTTCCTGGAATTGTAATTTCTTCTTGCAACACTGTGGAATTACCATCAACTTTAGTCAAGTACTGGGAATGCGACAGTCCACAGAATGAGACACTTCTTGGCTGCAGTCTCTAGTGGAGAAAACACACGAAGCAAATAAAATTGAGGTTGAACCCTTTTCTTCCCTGTCTTTTAGACTCAGTCCTTTCAGACCCAAATTGACCTTCCCTGACCCCAGATAAAAACCCCTTCAATCCCATCTAAACCAAGGATGAGAAACCTTGCTTACCTGCCCACAGTACAACCCAGGGACAGCCCTAACCAGGGAACTGCGTAACAAAGAAAATCTAACATTCCATCCTGAATGTGGGAGACACTTAACATTCCATCTTAACAATGGACTTCTCTGGCCCCAATGCCACTCCTGAAAGGGCAATTTTGCCTAGCAATAGTTATAACTTCAGATACACAAAGAAGGGCCTCTTTAGGATATATTACATCATTTCCCTTGGTGTTGCCGTTGAGTTTGAAGCATGAGCCCCTAATGGACATTAGATCATCTGATATACTAGAAAATTCTGATATACTCTTGTGCAGGGTCCATCTCTGGGTATTAAATTCATTTATTGATTTATCCATCCATCTGTATGTCACCTCAATCACTGAGTTAACCCTTACAATACATGCTAAGGTTAGAAACCATCATAACATTAATTAAAATGACAAAAATCAGGTAACAAAACATAACCATGCATTGGGGAAGATAACCTGAAACATTTCTGCCTGATTTCTGGTAGTACAGGCAGAGCCACTCTTCTCAGCCTTCTCAAACCATAAGCAAAACTCTCCTTTTGGATACAGATTGGCCTTTAGGTCATCTTATTATATGGTGTTTTGATTTATTTACTTTTTGACTAACTTAACGGGCTTGAACTCTCTAGTTCAAGAGGACTCTGAGTTGTTTGCATTCCCTTCTTACAACCAAAGGGATGAAATGCAAGAGCAATGTCATAAAATAACAGAACTGTGGTAAGAAACAATAAGAACAAATTACTAAAAATGGGAATAAAGGCACAAGGAGAAGAAACATCTCAGCACAGCCCAGGGTGTGGAATAGTCACTTTGGATTAGATTCTGGATTCTGGGCTGAATAGCCTTGAGCCTCTCTGTGTGTCTTTGTACAGGATAAGGTAACCCAAATGATTTTATTCACTTGCAAAATGGGTATGGCCATGGAGGGCTTTTTATGTTCACCAGAGCTGCTATTCTTGAACTTACATTTTAGGCTGTGAAGATGGGAGAAACAAACTTTCATTATCAAGCATTATATTCCTTGGGGCCCGTGGTGGGATTCAAATTTTTTTTACTACCGGTTCTGCCAGCCTTTGTGGGTGGCTTGGTGGGTGTGGCAGGAGAAGGATACTGTAAAATCTCCAGTCAGAGGTGGTATTTGCCAGTTCTCTGAACTACTCAAAATTTCCACTACCAGTTCTCCAGAACTGGTCAGAGCCTGCTAAATACCACCTCTGCTTGGGGCCAACCTGTTTACATATGCTGGTGTTGGGAGGGCTGATTCTAAGGAAAGGCTGGCAGATGCCAGGAGCCACAGCAGCTAGAGGGTGTTGGAAAAAAGAGGTAGGTGCTTGGGTGTTACCCAGCTGATTCAGTGTGGCTCTTGGACATTGGTTGTTATTTGTTTCCCCCTAAGGTCTAAGTAGAAGAGAACAATGATTGCTTATGTTTCATGATTGTTGAGCAGGAACCTGCTTTCAGTCTGCCTGCAAAGGAAAATGTCCTTCTTGGCTCAGTCAAGATGTGGAGGGCAACGTGTGTAGAAGAGTGATAGGCTAGTTGTGCATCCCAGAAGTGCTGGGAACTGAGGTATGGTGCTACCCCCACCACCTGGAGAGCCCAAACAGGAGAAGGGTAAACTCTGCTCCCAAGGGAAGCCTTTTCTCAGCATGTGGGTCCCAACAATCCACCCTCCTGTTAGTTGTTTATCCCATCTCTTACTTGCTCTGGGGCTGGTTATTATCTCATTAGATATTATCTCATTAGAATTAGGGGGGGTGTCTTATTTATTTATTTGATTTATTTGATTAGTCAATTGCTTACAAGATAATAGGTATAAGTATAAACATAGTTATAAACACATGGATACATATAATAAAATAAAAGAAACAATAGGACAGGGACAGTAGGCACTTTGGTGTGCTTATGCACACCCCCTACAGACCTCTTAGGAAAGGGGTGAGGTCAATAGTAGACAGTCTAAGGTTAAAGTTTTGGGGGTTTGGGGAAGAAACCACAGAGTCAGGTAGAGTATTCCAGACATTGACCACTCTGTTGCTGAAGTCGTATTTCCTGCAATCAAGTTTGGTGCAGTTAACCATGAGTTTGTATTGTTATGGTTGAAGCTGCTTATGCCCTGCTTTGCATCCCCCAGTGTGGTCTATTTCTTCAGATAAAATGAAGAGTGGCTGAAGTGTTGTAGAGACCATGGTCTAAAACTTGGGGGAAGACCCAAGCAGCAAAACATCTTGATGTGTTCTGGGTCAGATTTAAAAATTATGTTGGTTTCTGCATTTCTATTTCAACTTAGAATAAGAGGTTATTTTACTATATATTTGTATCTGAACTGAAGAATGTTGGGAGTCTTTTTTTTTCCCCTTGTTACTTTTTGACTTTTTTTCCTCTCTCCCGATTTTTCCTTTTCTGTTACTTTATATTTTATCTCTCTTTGAAGTGTAATAAAGTTGATCAATGGGAATAGTCAAGGATTATGGTAGATGTAAGTTGGATAGCCCTCATCCTGGTATTTTCTCCCTGGCACTAAGGAGAGGATATTAGTTGAGCCCAGCAAGTATTTTTTAATTATGTGTCAACGCAAATATTATTTAAGGGCTTGGTTGCACCGTATTGTACTGCATTTATTTTGATGTTGCTCTTTTTGTGTGTGTCTTTATGCATTGTTAGGCACCCAAGTCACCAGGCTGAGATAGGCAATAAAATGATTGACAGCTATGAAAAACAACTGATGGTGAAAGTGGGAGGGGGTGCTGTTATTTTTCTTTTTCCAGCCTTTTTCATTCTTTCTTTACCCAAGGGGAGGAGGCAGATCATTCTTGTTAAAACCTGAATCAGTCATTTGCAGGAGGAGATTCTGAAATTAGTAAGAGAGTGCCTTGCAACTCTAAGAACCCAGAGTTTGTTCAAGTCCATTGCGAATGAAAGTAAACATTCGTGTCCCAGGATAATGTCGCAGGGTCCAATCTGAATCAGTTACTGGGACCAAAGGTTTATTCTTCCAAGCTTTTGGACCCCATCATCAGGGAACTTGCCTCTCTCCAGAATATGTGCACTGGACTGTTCTACACTTTATATTTATGTGGTTCCTGCTTGTGTGTAGCTTTAAGTTGTTCAGCATGTAGCTTTAAGTTTGTCCATTACTGGGTATCAACCAAGCAGCCTGGGAGGCTGAATTTAACTCTTCCCTTTGGCATGAAAGCCAGTTGAGTGACTTTGGGCCATTTTCTCTCAGCCTGACTCATTCTGGAGAGTTGCTGTAGATAAAATAAGAGCCGGGAGCATATGGTATGCTGCCTTGAATTATACAAATCAAAGGTGGAATATAAATCTAATGCTTTTTTTAAAAAAACCAGTGAAGTGGATATTCCATGGTGAAGATAAGATGAGGACATTAGTATAACATGTTGTGTACATAGTTGTTACTTTTCTTAATAGGAAGTGAGACTTCTTAAGGAAGTGAGACTTACCAACATGCCTTGAAGTTCTTGCTCAGGTAAGTTTCACTCTTCCTTTGATTTCAGCCTGTCATGCATCTGAGCCAAGACAAGCAGGAACATAAAACAGCAGAGTTGGAAGGGACCTTGGAGATCATCTAGTCCAGCCCCCTGCTTGAGCAGGAGAGTCTATTCCAAATATTAGAGACAACCTGCTTACAGTTCCAAAGATTTCTGTACACAACATGGGGGAAAAAAATAGAAAGAGCTTCAAAGCTACATTTCTCTTTCAGATCCACACTGCAGCACAGCCTGAGAGACAGGACACTACCTGGGATATGCATCTTACACTACACTGCACAGTGTGTCTCCACTGCACAGATCTTTCTCCAGCGCGTAGCCCTTCACACATACCACATAGATTTGAAATGTGAGGAGTCATCAGTCAATTTTGCCTTCAAGATAGTAAAACTCTCCCATCACTGGAAGATTTCCTCTCTCCTCTTAAGGATGTTGCATTATTGAAAGCCACTGTTCTGGGTAGGGCTGCAGCACCAGATGCAAAATTGAAATAACCACTGCAGTGCTGAAGATCTGAGGGTCTTATTCCCTTCCTGGCCCCTTTGCTTCTATCCTCAAAGCCCATTTCTTTTGTTCTCTAGAGAGAAACCATCCACTTACTCTTTCAACAATGTTTCTGCAGAAATGGTCGACACTTCTTTATTTCACTTTCTATTTAAGGGGACCTGTGAGCCTTTTCCTTCTCCAAGGTAAGTTCCTTTTATTTTATTTTTCTCCATCTTTCCGGCAGTCTTCCCTCCCCACCCACCCACCTACTCCTTTCTGGTGACACCTTTGTAATTTAGTTTCAGCCCTTTTAACCCCGTTGCATGCATCTTGGAAAGAAACCATTTCTATGTGCTTTTCTATCTGAAACCTTGTTAAGTAGGATGACCCACATATTGTTAAGGCTCTTTTGTTACCAAAGGGGAAAAAATACTTGAATTTCATCCTTGAGAAAGCGTACGTGGGCTTTCCTAGCTCAGCTGTAATTCAAATGAAGAAAGCATTATGTTTACTGTAATAAAGTATAAATTATGAACTATTTCAGAATAAATCATATTATACTGGGAGGCAGCGTTAGTCTGCTGGCTTCTATTTCTACCATGCATATCGACCTGAAGAATGATCTGTTTGGACAGAGGCTGTCTCGGGAATAAATCCGATGGAATTCAGTGGAATTTCCTTCTGAGTTAGGTAGTGAGACATCTGGCTGAAAATGCCACTTTGTGAATAATTACAATGAGTGGAGAAAGTTAAGCATGAGGATTAAGCGACATCCACACCAAAATGTTTCAGTTTGATCTCAAAGCCTTGGCAGTCTTGGTAAGAAAAAAGTGACAGCTCTCCATTTCTTTTTCTTTTTTTTTAGATCTAAAGAAAAAATTCACAGCCCCTTCTTTCAACTATGGTAGCCAACATTTTACTTGCCCATGTCTTTAAAAAGTCAGACAACAATATTGTAAGCAGGAAAGATTTCTGTTTTGGGGGGTGGTAATTGATGGGGGGGAATGCCTATCAAATTAGGCAACTTTTTAAAATGTGCGTGCAAGCTGGATGTAAGCATTATGGCAACACTGCTTATGCTCATGCTTACAATCAGTCACTTGTCCAGCCATTGGTCCAGAACAACACAGGGGAACTTTTGGTTTTAGTACTTCTTGTCCTTTTGTCAAGAATGGTCAGTGGAGAGATAGAGGAAAATTCTCCCCTGTCTTTGTATTTTTAACAAGAAAGTAAAATACAGAAGTGAGCACATGATGTGCTTAATGGGACAACTGTTACTCGTTGTACTCTGTGGAGCAAGAGTACAACAAGTATCACTGTCATGAAAGTGTTAAGCAAGTACCTTGCCTCCCTTTAAGGCAGAGGTCTCCAAACTTGGCAACTTTAAGACTTGTGGACTTCAACTTGAGTTTTTTTTTAATTACATTTATATGCCACCCTTCTCCAAAGATTCAGGGTGGCTTACAATTTTTGGGATACAACCCAATGCGCTCAGCAATAGCCTTCATTCCATTGTATATGCCTGCTTATTACTAAGCGGCATTTTTACAAAGTCAGCTTATTGCCCCCAACAATCTTGGGTCCTCAATTTACCTACCCTGAGAGGATGGAAGGCTGAGTCAACCTTGGGCCTGGTGGGATTCAAGCCTGCACTAATTGCAGGCAACTGGAACTTTAGTGCTAGGCATTTAACAACCTGCACCAGCAAGGCTCCTTGGTAGTTGAAGTCCACAAGTCTTAAAGTTGTCAAGCTTGGGGACCCCTGCTTTAATGCAAACATGGAATTGAGAGCAATCTCCCTAAATTTGGTCTACAGAGTTTACACAGCTGTACCTGATGCTGCTGTATCTCAGCAGGTAGACCAGAATTTTTTTCCCTTGGAAACTTTAAGATATGTGGACTTCAACTCCCAGAATTCCTTAGCCAGCTAACTCTTCCAAACATAATCCAGGGAATTCCCTTGTGTGACATGGTCAAAGTAAGTGAGATGCAGTTTTGTGATTTTGTCTTCTAGTGACCTGACTGATGTTATCACTCCACTCCAGTACTTGCTTGTTGGTCCAAGGCAGGGCTATCAAACTCATGACCTGCTGGCTGGATGCATCACGCTCTGGCCACACCCATGCCTATTTAGTGAAGGGGGAAAAGTCACGATATGTCACGTGATGACACAAGTTTGACACCCCCTGATCCAAGGAATATGCAGGAACTTTCTCCAGCAGCAAAGCTCAAATGAGTTGATTTTCTTCCTGTCTTGCTTTTTTAAGATCCAACTTTCACAACCATAGGTTATACCAATAGACTCTTACAAATCTGGTAGCACATTTCTCCCCAGGTTGCCTTCTTTCTCAAAACCTAAGAAACAAGGGAAGATCCCTTCCCTTCCCTGAGTTGTTTGCCACACCCATATTCCTTTTGTGGGCTACACTGCCTCCTATCCCTGGCTGTGACTCTCCCATTGTCTCCCAAGGTCATTCCTAGATAACAATACATCTTGTTAAATCAATACCCATCTGCCTTCAAAATCTATTTATAAGATAGACAACACACAGCTACCAATCAAGCTTCTGTAAGATGCCCAGAAATGAACCAGGTCAGAATACATAGAATAGAATAGAATAGAATAGAATAGAATAGAATAGAATAGAATAGAATAGAATAGAATACTTTATTGGCCAAGTGTGATTGGACACACAAGGAATTTGTCTTGGTGTAAATACTCTCAGTATACATTCATTTCAGTCAGTCATTTCAGAAGACTGTCAGACCAGAAGTGAAACTGTAAGTGCTTAAGTATTCCAGGTTTCAGCAATGCCCTCCTGGTCTCACACCAAAAATGGCATACAAATAGATCCTGATTTCGCTGCTTAGGCATGACTGCGGTGAATATATCTGATTATTTTCTTAGCTACCTGTGATGACCCGTAGTCTCTCAAAATAACCCCAAACCCAAAACATGAATTAAAGTCCGGCAATGCCTTCAACTTAACTGTTTTATTAGTCACAGTTTAAAGTCCCAAAAGTAAATAATGAGGCAAAAGGAAAACAAGAACAAATCGTCTTGGCGAGAGTTCCGAAGCAAACCAAGATAAGTAATCATACATTCCAAGCAGATAACCAGGGAAGTCCTTGGAAAAACGCCAACAAATATAAACCTCCTTCAAAGGAAACACTAACTTTGACTCCAGCAATTCTGACTACACAGTTACAAACTTATATACATAGCTCCCAGCTGTAAGCCCTGAGGAGGATCATGGCCCTCTCCTCCCAAGTAGACCACACTTTTCCCTGATCCTCTCCTCCCTGCGTGCCCTGGGATGGATAGGAGATGGTCCTGGATCCTCCTCTGATTGCTCAGCTGGCCTCCGCACTTCCCCAGCCTCCTCCACCACCTCAGGAGCCACACTCCCACTCCCTGTTGGCTGTTCCTCCTCTTCCTCGGAGTCAGTCTCCACCAGGGGCATGACAGCTACCATTTTTAGATTGTAAAGGAGTAAATCAATTTGGCTAAAGCTTTTTCAAGCACTGCCTTAGCACGTGTATTTCTAGGAAAGCCAATTTAGTGGGAAAGAAAAATGAACAGTGAACATGTCATCTATGTAAAGCAATATGGAATGAGTAACTAGTGTAGTTACAGTGTATAGTTATAATGTAATAGTTATAGTTCTTACAGGCTCATTCCCCTGCAATATCCCCATTTAGAATCATCCATACTTTCTTCTAGGATACTTCATTCCATTCCCCTTGGCTGCTGCTTTCTCCAAAATTTCATAAATAACAAAAATATTCAGCCTTTGCTGGAGTTTTTTTGGGGGAGAACGATTGTATCTATTCTCCTTGTGTCTCCCCCTCCCACCCCCATAGGATCTATTTAGTTTTGTTTTGCAAATCCTACAATAACTCCCTCTTCTATGAGGTTGCCTGGGGAATTCTGGGAATTAAAGTCCAGACATCTTAAAATTGCTGAAGTTTAGAAACATTGCCCTACTCTACAATTGTTATGTCATTTTCTTGCTCTTTAGCCCTTAGCAGGGTTATCAAACTCCACTTCATTGAGGGACGCATCGGGGTTGTGTTTGATCTTGGGAGGGTCAGGGTGTGTGCCCAGGGGGCATGGCCAACTCAATATCACTCCTGTCAGAGACACCTATGGTGGCCCACTCTGCCATTGAAAACGGGCTCCCGAGCTTTGTTTTCAGTTGTGATGGCCTCTTGCAACCCTTTGCCAGTGGAAACAGAGCTTGGGAGAGCTGCCCATGGCCCTCCCAAGTTCCATTGTTGCTGGCAGAGGTACTGTAGACCGTTCCTTTGCTGTTTCCAGGGCAGCCCCATGGGCCAGATCTAAGCATCCCACAGGCCTTGAGTTTGACACCCCTGGTCTATAGCCTTGTCTATTCAGCCACTTGAAACTTCCATTCTCTTCCCCAAAAATGGCCAGTTCTGTACTGAGAGAGAAGAATCACTTTGAAATCTTTATTCAGCTATTCTAACTATGTTTCCTTCATGCCTTTCCCCTTGCTGAATTAAAGTGCTGCTTACTTAGCAGAAAACAAGCTGAATTACATTTAATTGCTGATCCCTCTTCTGCTTCTGTTGTGCCCGCTCTGACAAACTGCCAAATGGTATCATCCTGATTTTGCACACACTGTCCATAATATGCAATGTGACTGGTTAATTTCTTCAGTTTCCCTGTTTTTCCTGCCCTGCATTTCACCAGCCAATGGGAAAAAGATCCACCAATCATAGTACTGAAGCAGCTTTGGGATGTATCTTGCTTCAGGAGTCTATCCTCGCTGCCTTGTCCTCTGTCTTCCTCCACCCTTACCTGTCATAACTAGCTAAATAAGGTTTTTTTTTATCTGATCAAAGGGAGTTAAATGAGAAGCAGAACTTTGAGGGCTTCCTTGCACTGCTTTGCTGTGTAACTTATGGGCTGTTTGGGGCCAGGAGTAAAACCCTTCTGCTTTCAATGACTGGGGAATATAATAAAATGATGCACCCTAGACTTTGCTGTTGCTGCTCTCTAAAGCAGAGGAAAAAGGAGGAAAGGCAGAGAAAAGGGGAAAAAAACTAATTAAATAATTAAAAACTATTTTAGGGGTTTCAAAACTAGCAAACCTCCATTTACAAAGCAAGGGTTGTATCAATCGTGCAGTGGATGGAAAGTAATGGAAAGTAAGAAAACAGACCACTAAGAAGTTTTTTTTTTAATTCCATATATGTGCATTTTTATACTTTAACTTTGTTTATACAAATACACAGAGCAGCTTAAACAGTAACCATAGATAGGCCTCAATTTAGGATTTCTTTCCTTCTTTTTTTCTGTACGCAACCAAAGTACTACTGGGTTCTACTCAGGAGAGAATGGGATGGATTCAGCCCATAATTTCTCTTTTCACCCTGCAGCTTTGGGCTAAACTCACAAGGGCTTTAGGATAAAACACTTGAGCATTGCCATTGCACAGTTTTTAATGGATCCCTGGCATCAGGGGTGGGATTCTACCTGGTCAGACTGGTTATGATTGTTATGATTCTGTCCAGTTCAAAGAACTGGCAAATCGTGTTCCTGGCTGGCCCCGCCCCGTCCCTCCCACTCACTCCTTACCTGGCATGCACACCATCAAACTTGCCTGCTAAGTTGCTATTTTTCCTTTTTTATCCCCCGACCATCAGCTGTTCTGCTGTGCCAGGAGATTTAGACTAGCTAGAAAGCAGGAAATCATTGGATTTCTTGCTTTCTAGCTAATCTAAAGCAGAGCTGAACCTTCCTTAGGACTGAAGCTTCTATTTTTCAGTGCAGACTCAGGTAGCAGATTGCAGAAAGATAGATCTCTGAGCGATTCTGCGAGCAACTCAATCTGCCTCCCTGCTTTACCTGATTTTGGGTAAAAGTTGCTTTTTATATTAAAAAAATTAAATAGTTACATGAATATTTATAATATTTACATACAAGCCATGCCCACCCAGTCACATGACCACCAAGCCACATCCACAAATTAGGCCACATCCACAGAACCAGTTGTTAAGAAATTTGAATCCCACCCCTGTACAGCAACTGCTGTGTTCACCTGTGTGAGAGGTAGAGAGTTTCTAGAGACCCACAGGGGCGAGGGGTGGGGATGGTGCCTGAATCCATCTAAACTAGCCAACAAGCCCTGATTTAACAATCCCACCCAGTTTAGTTTATTTGGACTTATAAGCTGCCCTCTCTCCCAAAGGACTCAGGGTGGCATACATAAAAGACAGAAAATACAAAGGTTAAAAGAAATTAAAAAGATATTAAATTATGCCAAATAAACAATCAGATTAAAAACCCCGATCCCCCATCAGTCCAGGCCAGATTGCAAAAATAGCCATGTTTTCAGGTCACGGCAGAAGGAGTGGAGATCAGGGGCCAAGCGCAACTAAAGGGGTAGTTGGTTCCAAAGGGTGGGCACCTCCACAGAGAAGGCCCTACCCTTAGGGGCCACCAGCCTACACTGTTTAGCTGATGGTATCCCCAGGAGGCCCTGTCTGTGGGAGCACACAGGGCGATTGGTGTTTGTCAGCGGAAGGAGACATTCTTGCAAGTACTGGTCACCTGTCTTTGCAAATCTTACCTATTTTGCAACTGTAAAGTTGGGCAGATGGCTGGGGGAGGGCCAGCAGAGGAAGAAAGCTGGAGGAGAAGGAGGTGGAGCCAAGAGTGGGAGCCTGAAGGTCCCATTCTGGAAAGCACTACATCAATAGTGACCTAGTGAGGACAACTTTAGCCAATCTCATTCATGGATGAGATGAGAACACCATCGCTGAGACAACGGATAATAAAACATTGCTTGGACCATGATTGCACATACCATGCACTTACAGCGCAAGTGAATAAAAAAAATTATCTTTGCTTATTTGTCAACAATTTTTTTTTATATTGAAGGAAAGGCCTACAATGGAATGAAGGCTATTGCTGAGCACACTGGGTTGTATCCCAAAATTGTAAGCCTGAGTCTTCGGAGAAGGCATATAAATGTAATTAAAATAAAAATAAAAAAATGCCTTCCTTCAAAATGATGCTCGATAGCATCCTCAAATCCATCCTGTTAAGTTTGCATGAAGAGACAGATGTGGAGTGCTTCAAGCTCTTTGTTTATTAGTGACTACAGCTCAGAATGAACCCACTTTGGCTGGGCTGCAGCTGCTACTTATAGCCAGCAGCCGCAGTTGCCAGCCAATCAGAGTGCAGGGTTTTCCTGCACTTTTTAAACCAATCATTTCTTACATTTTACAAGAACAGTTCAAACTAAACCAATGACTTTAAACCTGCATACATAACACCCCTCCCCACTAGGTTCAGTCCATACTCAAACCCCAGCCTATCTAATGTATTCTTTTAAATAGGTGGGGCTCTTACGTATGTTGAGACCTACGTGGTTCAGATGTTTTAAGGTTCTCACCTTGTGAGGGAGGAAATGTGTCTGCTGACATTTCCTTACTAGGACTTGTAGTAATGGTAGAACCTGTTTGGTTACTACAACCTGGTCTCTCCTCCCAATCCATCTCCAACCCAATGTCAGCACCTAAATCAGGTAATGATGTGCAATCTTCCATTTGTGAAAATGGTTGTTGGTATTGTGACAGGTTTTGGGATGGTTCCTGTCGTGTTAGCTCATTACACATGGGGTTGATTCTTGCTTGTTCATTACACTCATGATCCTCCCTTCCCCTAGAAGAGGCAGTAGGTATGGGAACCAGAGAGGAGCAAAAGCGATGCTCCTGAGGCAATCTGGATCTTAACTTATCAATGTGCCTGCTCCAGAGGACACCATCCTCCGTTTGTACCCTGTAAGACCTGGGGCCTGTGATTTGGGTTATCTCAGCAGGAATCCATAATGGTTCACCCATAAGGTTCTTAGCATAAACAGAATCACCCACAGTGAATGTGCGAATTTTGCTAGTGGAATCTAGTGGTGCTGGGTGTAAGTGGGATCAAGGGAGACCTGAGGTTCCTACCCATCAACAATTCAGCTGGGGACAAATTAGTTGAGGGGTTGGGAGTGATATGCTGAACACTAAGAAGTTTTTCAACTCTCTCAGTGATATCCCTGGACCCAATTGCTGAAGTTTTTCCTTGGTAAATCGCACCATACGCTCAGCCCGGCCGTAGAAGGATGCCCAGGGGCTGTCAGGGCATGTCTGATACCCTGTTGTGCTAGATATGATTCAAAAGGTTGGATGTAAATTGAGGGCCATTGTCAGAAACAAGCACATCAGGTAACCCGAGTTACAAAAGCTTTTTAAGCTGTTTGATGACAGCTTCAGTTGTGGTGGATGCCATAGGAATAACCTCTAGCCATTTGGAATATGCATCAACTATAATAAGGAAAGTGTGCCCTCTGGTAGGGCCAGCAAAATCAATGTGAATCCTGGACCATGGGCCCCTAGGACATTCCCATTCCTGTGGGGGCGAGAGGTGGGGCAGGCCTGACTACCTGACAGTTGGGACAAGATGCAACCCAGTTTTCAACCATTTTGTCAATACCTGGCCACCATACATAACTCCTGGCCAATCCCTTCATTCTGACAATACCTGGATGACCCTCATGTAACATTTCCAAAACCTCTTTTTGCAGTTTTGCAGGAATAACCACCCTGTTACCCCACAAAATACATCCTCTTAATACAGATAATTCAGTTTGCCTGGATTTAAAAGGTTGGGCAAGTTGAGGTAGATCTTGAAGAGGCCAACCTTTCTTAATCCAGCCTATAACAGGAGCCAATAAAGTGTCTTTGGCAGTCTCTCTGGCAATTTCAGCAGCTGTACTGGAAGCTTGGCAACAGTTTCTAGGAAAAAGGTGTAAGTCTCAGGAGCAAAGTCCTCAGTGTGAGAAGGAAGTGGGCAGTGACTCAAAGCATCTGCATGCCCAATGTCTTTGCCAGGCCTGTGGATGAGTTTGTATGAATAAGCAGCAAGAAATTCAGTCCACCTCAGCATTCTTGGTGACAGGATAGTGGGGTAGGTTTGTCTCCTGCCACAATGCCTAACAGAGGTTTGTGATCTGTGACAATGGTAAATGTTCTCCCATATAAATACTCATGGAATTTCTTGACAGCTGCAACAATTGCCAAGGCTTCCTTGTCCAGTTGGCTGTAGTTCCTCTCTGCTTTGGTCAAGGTGAGAGTAAAATGCAATAGGAGCTTCCTCCCGCTGGGAAGCCTGTGGCTCAAACCCCCCTCCAAAAGGGGATGCATCACAAGTCAGTACAACAGGCAAATTCTCAGAGAACTGTATCAGTACAGCATCAGACGTGATTAGTCTTTTAATATTGTTAAATGCAGATTGTTCTTTTCTGCCCCAGACCCACAGACTTTTTGTCTAATAATCTGTGCAGTGGTTCTGCAATGGTTGCCTTCTGAGGTAGGAACATGTGATAAAAGTTAATGAGTCCAAGGAAGGCTTGCAAATCTGTTTTACATTTTGGTCTAGGGCTTTGATTGTTGAACCTTGGCATCTGTGGGTGGATACCATGCTTGTCAATCATATAGCCCAAGAACTCAAAGTTCTAAGAGTGCATTTTTCTTCCTTGACTTTTAACCCCTTTTTGAATCTGGTAAGGACTTCTCTGAGTCTCTCTTGTAACTGAGTGTCATTTTCAGCAGAGATTAACACATCATCAAAGTAAGGTACTACCCCTGGCAGTCCTTGAGCATCTTTTTCCATAAGGCTTTGAAAGATGCCCGTTAATGCTTACTCCACAACTGATATGCCTTGCCAGATCCACTTGGCAAAGACTGTACCCTGCCAAGTGAATGTAGTAAATGATGCACCACTGGAACTGGATATGCTCTGCCAGCACATGGTTCAATGTCCCCTTATAGTCTCCACAGATTCTCACTGACCCATCAGTCTTGACTGGTGTGACTATGGGTGTCTCCCACCTGGAGTGGTCAGTGGGCTCTAAAACCCCTTGAGTTATTAGTTTATCTAATTGTGCATCAATTTTTCCTTTAAGGCAAATGGGACCCTTCTGGGCTTTAAATGAATTGGTGGCACCTTGGGATCTAGATTGAAAGTGAGGGGTCCCCATATACTTGCCCAATCTTCGCTGAAGACCTCTGGAAACTCAGACTTCAAGGCCTCCTCCCATTCAGTGTTGCTCACGTGATTGATGCCAGTCACCTCGATGCCTAGTGGATTGAACCACTCAAGTCCCAGCAAGCTTGGGCATCCTTGTCCACGATGGTCAGGGCAAGCGTTTGGTGTGGCCTTGAACTTCACGTTGAATTCTCTTGTTCCAACTACTGGAATCTTGTTCCTTGGTAGTCTTTAAGAGTCAGTGCTTGCTTCTTGAAATGCTTCTCTGAATGTTTGGGAGTAGTCTGTGAATAGTGTCCCATGACACCATAGATAAATATGAGCCTGAGTCCACTTCCATTTGGCAAGGCCTTCCTTCAATTAGTACCTTGACATGCACTTTTCTGTTATTGATAGAAGAAGAATGACCAATAGTTACTGTCTGATGAGTTTCATTCTTCCCCTTTGCTTCTGTGCTGTGCCCCATTTTCTCACTGAGGTTGTTGGGCTTGAATTTTGTCAGGAAACTTCCTTCTGTTGG
>CM019149.1:206458937-206486437 GCA_009733165.1 Naja naja
TTAAGTTTGCATGAAGAGACAGATGTGGAGTGCTTCAAGCTCTTTGTTTATTAGTGACTACAGCTCAGAACGAACCCACTTTGGCTGGGCTGCGGCTGCTACTTATAGCCAGCAGCGCGGTTGCCAGCCAATCAGAGTGCAGGGTTTTCCGCACTTTTAAACCAATCATTTCTTACATTTTACAAGAACAGTTCAAACTAAACCAATGACTTTAAACCTGCATACATAACACCCCTCCCCACTAGGTTCAGTCCATACTCAAACCCCAGCCTATCTAATGTATTCTTTTAAATGGTGGGGCTCTTACGTGTATGTTGAGACCTCGTGGTTCAGATGTTTTAAGGTTCTCACCTTGTGAGGGAAATGTGTCTGCTGACATTTCCTTACTAGGACTTGTAGTAATGGTAGAACCTGTTTGGTTACTACAACCTGGTCTCTCCCCCATCCATCTCCAACCCAATGTCAGCACCTAAATCAGGTAATGATGTGCAATCTTCCATTTGTGAAAATGGTTGTTGGTATTGTGACAGGTTTTGGGATGGTTCCTGTCGTGTTAGCTCGTTACACATGGGGTTGATTCTTGCTTGTTCATTACACTCATGATCCTCCCTTCCCCTAGAAGAGGCAGTAGGTATGGGAACCAGAGAGGAGCAAAAGCGATGTCCTGAGGCAATCTGGATCTTAACTGATCAATGTGCCTGCTCCAGAGGACACCATCCTCTGTTTGTACCCTGTAAGACCTGGGGCCTGTGATTTGGGTTATCTCAGCAGGAATCCATAATGGTTCACCCATAAGGTTCTTAGCATAAACAGAATCACCCACAGTGAATGTGCATTTTTGCTAGTGGAATCTAGTGGTGCGTTGGGTGTAAGTGGGATGAGAGGGGGACCTGAGTTTCCTACCCATCAACAATTCAGCTGGGGACAAATTAGTTGAGGGTTGGGAGTGATATGCTGAACACTAGAAGTTTTCAACTCTCAGTGATATCCCCTGGACCCAATTGCTGAAGTTTTTCCTTGGTAAATGTACCATACGTTCAGGCCGGCCAAGGATGCCCAGGGGCTGTCAGGGCATGTCTGATACCCTGTTGTGCTAGATATGATTCAAAAGGTTGGATGTAAATTGAGGCCATTGTCAGAAACTCAGGTAACCCATGAGTTACAAAAGCTTTTAAAGCTGTTTGATGGCAGCTTCAGTTGTGGTGGATGCCATAGGAATAACCTCTAGCCATTTGGAATATGCATCACTATAATAAGGAAAGTGTGCCCTCTGGTAGGGCCAGCAAAATCAATGTGAATCCTGGACCATGGGCCCTAGGACATTCCCATTCCTGTGGGGGCGAGAGGTGGGGCAGGCCTGACTACCTGACAGTTGGGACAAGATGCAACCCAGTTTTCAACCATTTTGTCAATACCTGGCCACCATACATAACTCCTGGCCAATCCCTTCATTCTGACAATACCTGGATGACCCTCATGTAACATTTCCAAAACCTCTTTTGCAGTTTTGCAGGAATAACCACCCTGTTACCCCACAAAATACATCCTCTTAATACAGATAATTCAGTTTGCCTGGATTTAAAAGGTTGGCAAGTTGAGGTAGATCTTGAAGAGGCCAACCTTTCTTAATCCAGCCTATAACAGGAGCCAATAAAGTGTCTTTGGCAGTCTCTCTGGCAATTTCAGCAGCGTGTACTGGAAGCTTGGCAACAGTTTCTAGGAAAAAGGTGTAAGTCTCAGGAGCAAAGTCCTCAGTGTGAGAAGGAAGTGGGCAGCGACTCAAAGCATCTGCATGCCCAATGTCTTTGCCAGGCCTGTGGATGAGTTTGTATGAATAAGCAGCAAGAAATTCAGTCCACCTCAGCATTCTTGGTGACAGGATAGTGGGTGTAGGTTTGTCTCCTGCCACAATGCCTAACAGAGGTTTGTGATCTGTGACAATGGTAAATGTTCTCCCATATAAATACTCATGGAATTTCTTGACAGCTGCAACAATTGCCAAGGCTTCCTTGTCCAGTTGGCTGTAGTTCCTCTCTGCTTTGGTCAAGGTCGAGAGTAAAATGCAATAGGAGCTTCCTCCCGCTGGGAAGCCTGTGGCTCAAACCCCCCCCTCCAAAGGGGATGCATCACAAGTCAGTACAACAGGCAAATTCTCAGAGAACTGTATCAGTACAGCATCAGACGTGATTAGTCTTTTAATATTGTTAAATGCAGATTGTTCTTTTCTGCCCCAGACCCACAGACTTTTTGTCTAATAATCTGTGCAGTGGTTCTGCAATGGTTGCCTTCTGAGGTAGGAACATGTGATAAAAGTTAATGAGTCCAAGGAAGGCTTGCAAATCTGTTTTACATTTTGGTCTAGGGCTTCTTTGATTGCCTGAACCTTGGCATCTGTGGGTGGATACCATGCTTGTCAATCATATAGCCCAAGAACTCAACCTTGTCAGTTCTAAGAGTGCATTTTTCTTCCTTGACTTTTAACCCCGCTTTTTGAATCTGGTAAGGACTTCTCTGAGTCTCTCTTGTAACTGAGTGTCATTTTCAGCAGAGATTAACACATCATCAAAGTAAGGTACTACCCCTGGCAGTCCTTGGAGCATCCTTTCCATAAGGCTTTGGAAGATGCCTGGTGCCACCCTCTCCAAATGATATGCCTGGGCCAAATCCAATTTGGCAAAGACTGTACCCCTGCCAAATTGGTAAGTAGATGATGATGCCACTGGAACTGGATATGCTCTGTTGAAGCGCATGGTTCAATGTCCCCTTATAGTCTCCACAGATTCTCACTGACCCATCAGTCTTGACTGGTGTGACTATGGGTGTCTCCCATCTGGAGTGGTCAGTGGGCTCTAAAACCCCTTGAGCTATTAGTTTATCTAATTGTGCATCAATTTTTCCTTTAAGGCAAATGGGACCCTTCTGGGCTTTAAATGAATTGGGGGCACCTTGGGATCTAGGTTGAAAGTGATAGGGGTCCCCATATACTTGCCCAATCTGTCGCTGAAGACCTCTGGAAACTCAGACTTCAAGGCCTCCTCCCATTCAGTGTTGCTCACGTGATTGATGCCAGTCACCTCGATGCCTAGTGGATTGAACCACTCAAGTCCCAGCAAGCTTGGGCGATCCTTGTCCACGATGGTCAGGGGCAAGCGTTTGGTGTGGCCTTTGAACTTCACGTTGAATTCTCTTGTTCCAACTACTGGAATCTTGTTCCCTTGGTAGTCTTTAAGAGTCAGTGCTTGCTTCTTGAAATGCTTCTTCTGAATGTTTGGGAGTAGTCTGTGAATAGTGTCCCATGACACCATAGATAAATATGAGCCTGAGTCCACTTCCATTTGGCAAGGCCTTCCTTCAATTAGTACCTTGACATGCACTTTTCTGTTATTGATAGAAGAAGAATGACCAATAGTTACTGTCTGATGAGTTTCATTCTTCCCTTTGCTTCTGTGCTGTGCCCCATTTTCTCACTGAGGTTGTTGGGCTTGAATTCTTTGTCAGGAAACTTCCTTCTGTTGGGTGGAGTTCTGGATGATTTGCAGACTCTTGCTAGGTGTCCTCTTTTTCACAATGGAGGCAGATGGTATCTAGGAACTTGCATTCAGTGTGGGGGTGGCTTCCCCCACAACCTCTGCAGTAGAAATCTTGCCTCTTTCTTCCCAGGTCTTTCTTTTCCGCTCCATTCTGAGTCTATAAATTCCTTCCTCCACCTCACTACAGTCTGACTCAGAATCCATTTGCTCACAATGAGTTGTTGTGGACTTTTCCACATCAGGATGGCTTGTGGCCTTGTTAATTTTCTTCATGGCTGCTGCTGAGGACTTGGTAGCTTCTGCTGAAGAGGCCTCTTCTATTGCTTCCTTCAGCGTGATCTTAGGTCTCATTAATAACTTGCTCTGTAACACCCTGTCTTTAAGGCCCAGAACAAATCGATCGTGCATGGCCTCTTCTAAATTGTTAAATTCACATGCACTCCCAATGTCTCTTAAACTTGCCAGGAAGTCGTTTACGTTTTTGCTTTCCCCTTGATCCCGATGGTAAAACTCGTGTCTCTTAATGAGGCACGATACTTGTGGCACGTAATGGGCTCTTAACAACTTTTCTAAGTCAGGCCATTCCATTACCTTCATGTCTGCAGCTCCCGCCAATGCCTTCGGCATCTTGAAAACTGCCGGACCGCGTCGTGAGAAAGACCACCTCTTCCGCTTCTGGGAAATGTCGGCAAGATCGTTTCCTTCCAGATACATTTGGAAACAATCTGCATACGTCTCCCAGTCTTCTGCTCGATCGAATGGGGCTGGGGGTGTTCAGCGCAGCCATCTCGCTCTCCTTCTGTTCCGCGTTGCCTTCTTCTTCAGGGGGATCCCACCTTCGCGCCAGTGTTAAGTTTGCATGAAGAGACAGACGCGGAGTGCTTCAAGCTCTTTGTTTATTAGTGACTACAGCTCAGAATGGACCCACTTTGGCTGGGCTGTGGCTGCTACTTATAGCCAGCAGCCGCAGTTGCCAGCCAATCAGAGTGCAGGGTTTTCCCGCACTTTTTAAACCAATCATTTCTTACATTTTACAAGAACAGTTCAAACTAAACCAATGACTTTAAACCTGCATACATAACACATCCTCCCAATAAGACCGTTTGCATTCATCCCCACACTGCTTGGCAGCTCAGCAATGTGCATACAGGTAGTCCTCGACTTACAACAGTTCATTTAGTGACCGTTCAAAATTGCAACGGCACTGGAAAAAAGTGACTGATGGTGGTTTTTTTCACAGTTACAAGTTTTGAGGCATCCCCGTGATCATGTGATCAAAACTGAGATGCTTGGCAACTGGTTCATACTTACGATTGTTGCAATGTCCTGGGGTCATGTCATCATCCCCTTTTGCAACCTTCTGACAAGCAAAGTCAATAGGGAAGTCAAATTCGCTTAACAACCATGTTACTAATTTAACAACCACAGCGATTCACTTAACAATGGTGGCAAGAAAAGTCATAAAATGGGGGCAAAACTCTCTTAACAGATTCCTCGCTTTAGTAGTATAAATTTTGAGCTCAATTGGGGTCGTAAATCGAGGACTTCCTGAAGAAGGGGGACGATATTGAGATTAGGATACAGAGTTTATGTTTTGGGTTAGATATTCCATTTCAAGCCCAGACAAAGATGTAGAATGAGGTGTCATAGGAAGCTCTCATGAGTTTATTCTAGAAAAGGAATATCAAAACATGTTCTTCCTCTTTACTAACTTTGTGAGAGACAGGAGGAGGACTAAAAGGTTTCAGTGGGCCAGACGTTTCTATCCAAGAACAAGTTGTGGTGAGAGAGCACACAGCACCAATTCACAGCTCAGTAAAAAGACAGGATAAATTTGGCAACCCTACGTGGACAGATTGTGATGACCCAGGGTGGGATACAAAATAAACACAGTCACAAAAAAACTCTTTTATTCCTTCACTTTGCTTCAAAGCTCCAAATATCCTTGACTGGAGACAAAAAACCTCCCACACAAGCAGTTACAAGAAGCAGGAAATGCCGATTAAATTATAAAGAGTAAAAAACAACACAAACCAGGCAAGATGAGGGCTGGAAGACATCCACAGATATCAGAACACACACAGGGAAGGATGCCAAACTCAGAGAGGAACAATAAACTAGAGATATTTCCATGCTTTGTTTCCAGCACTCGCCCGTACACATGTCCGTCCTCTTATCCAGTTGTCACAGCTGCAGCCTATGAAGAGGATCAAGGCCCTCTCCTCCCCAGTAGACCACATCTCTCCCTTATCCTTTCCTCCCTGTGTGCCCTAGGATGGAGAGGAGGTGGGCCTGGATCCTCCTGTGACTGCCCAGCCAACCTCTGCCCTTCCCCAGCCTCCTCCACAATCTCTGGAACCTCACTTCCATGCACTGTTGGCTGTTCCTCCTCTCCCTCAGAGTCAATCTCCATGACAAGATGCTCTCCAGAGACTTGGGGTTTTGACTCCCCTCAGCAGTCACTAATGGCAATGGATTTTGGGAGTATAGATGGGTGCAACTTGCCAAATGGATTGTACACTAACTCTCTGAATAGACAGTCACTTATTTGCAGATGCAAGTCATTGCTGTATGTTTGTGTTTTTCATTTAGCCAACATGTAAGTCTTTGTCAAGCTGTTATTTTCAATCTGCAAACCATATTTGTGATATGAATCCATGATCAATTTTATTCCCATTTATTTAGCATGGGAATTGCCTGATGTATACTGTATTGTTGTTGTTGTTGTAGTAGTTGTAGTAGTAGTAGTTCATCGCATAGTAAACTGGATGTTTAGATTGGTCTTGGCATTTTTATCCACCTATAGAGTCCTTTCCAAGGATCCGAGATAGGCAGATGTTCTTGTTTGATGGTGTAAAGAAATTGTCTCAGGATATACTCAACCTCCACGTAACACTGCCTTTGCAATTGATTGATGAGGACTTTGTCAATGCCAATTATTATTTGCTTCAAATTAAGTTGTTGATTCAATGGGCATTAATTTAGTAAGCCACATGCAGTAGAATATACACTCACAAACAGCTGAACAATGGGGATTTCTGTAATCAAAATCAACTTTTCCCCATTCTATGTCCTTCAGGTATTTTGGATCAAATTCCATTATCCTAGGCAGCATATCCATGGCTAGTGTCCTTACCTCACTTTGAAGGACTTATTATTCTTATTTCTTTTTCCTACACAGGATGCTTGGGAAGTAAATCGGAAGAAAGACTTTTTCGCAAACTGTTCTCCCGCTACAACCAGTACATCAGACCTGTAGAAAATGTGTCCAATCCTGTGAAGGTGCATTTCGAAGTGGCAATTACCCAGCTTGCAAATGTGGTATGTTTACAGGGTTTGCACAATCTCTCATTTCAGTCATTGACAAAGAGACCTTTCATCTGGTGGCCCTGATGTAGGTATGGGCCCTTCAGGGAGTAATGATAGCATTTGTAGATTTCTCCCATGAGGCTGGAGGTGCTGTTTCATATGTGTAATGGAGAAATTCCTATGAAAATAGAGAAAATAGGAATGCTGTGTGAATATGGAACTCTACAGTAGAGCAGGGATCTATAACAACATTTGGACATTTAAAGCACCTTTGCTGAGAAAGACTGTGTCAGGCTTGTCCCAACTTGAGCATTTAGGAAAGAAAGACCCTCGATTCCATGATTGAAGTGAACGTGCACTTTTACTAAGTTCAAGTGGTTACATTATAAGCAAAACTGGATCTGAATATTCCAGTGCAAAGCCTGCATTTTTCCCTCTCCCCTGACCCTCCCCCAAGTGTCCAATGACATTTGAACTAGATGTTTTGGGAACGACTTTGAGGTTTGGTGCCTCTTTGGTGGAGTTTTGCATTCCGTTCTCACAGCTCCATGCTTGATAGGCCAGTCTGTTCCGGATTGACACCTCTAGTTCCCATCACTCTATCATGCCCCCTCCTACCTCCCCAATCTCCTTCCCCCTCATTTTATGGCAGGATGGCAGTGAAGCAGAGTATGCTGAAGGTGGCAGACCTGGCAGGCTGCCTTCCCTCCCTAAAATAGAGGTAAAGAGGCTTTGTCATTTTATATAAAGCCCACGATAGGCTGTTGCTATAAATAATGTGTATCAGGAAAAGTAAGAAATATTCCTTGTAAATGATTAAAGATCACTCATCACCAGGGACTAAAGGAGAGAAAGCATATCTAGTGTGTCTCCAAGGTACTTTTCCAAAAAGCAACTGGACTTTGGTGTGCTGTTGTTTTTTCAGTCCATTTGTCTTTTGTAAAAGAACCTTTAGATCTCTTGTTCGAGAGCTTACTAAGGATTCATTTATGCAGGTTCTTCTCCCTCTCAGGAGATCAGTCAGGATGTCCTCTGCAGTAAGACTTCCCCCTAGCAGCTCCCAGGTTATTGATTGCCTTTCCACCACAATTTGTTATAAGTAAAGATCTTTCAGCAAAAATAAAAAATAGACACTCTGCAAATAATATGTTTTCTTGGGATTTCTCTGACCAGCAAGCCAGCCGCTAACCAGGGGCTTAAAGTACTGTGTATCAAGACAGCAGGATGGAACCGAGTTCAACTTCCTTCTCTGCTTATTGCTAAATCACAGTATTCAGAGGCGCAATATACTTACCAAGTCAGGTTCTTCACTTAATCTTTTAATTTCTCTGGAGGCTTTTCATTCATCAGAAGCTGCTCTCGTTAACAAAATAATTAGAAAAGCTGCTAAATTCTGAGCTCCTGTGGAGCTGGAAATTATGATCAGCTTGGAATTCTGCTTGAATGAGCAGCATTGATATTAGAGCTTCATTGTACGTGGATATTAGAGTGCATTTAAAACTGCTCCTTTTGTACCTGCTAACATTGGTTCCTCCCATCATGCTTCTTTGAAAACCAACCTCCTGGCCAAAATCCTGGACTTATTTGTTCAGACAGTCCATCGTTAGCATGACATCTATTCTCAAAGTTCTAGATCCCTTACAATTGTAAAAACAGAAGATAATAATTAGTTGAAGCCACACTTCAAATCCCATCGCTACTCTCTGCTGTTTTGGGATGCTCCTGAAGAAGACTACTATTTGTCCAGTGTTCCTAAATGTTAATAAGAAGGTACTCATCTTAATTTTCTACAAATCCCCATGGACAACTTCAGATGAATTCATTTGGGATGTAAAGAGTAGAAAAGTGCATGATTGGGGTACAAAGAGAATTGTGCTGAATACAAATATTTTGTGACCGATTGCCAGGAAATCAGTCGAATAGCAGGAAAAAGATACTCAGGGGCTGCACCCATGCAACCAAAGCTCTACCCCTTATTTACATGTGTTTACTGATTACCAATTTTTTTGGACATACCCTCACAGATGCTCCTACTGCGATCCCATGGAGTTCTCCTGGATCCTGCTGAATCCTCTCTTCTAGAGATCTCATGTATAGAACATGCAACCCGTCTTCTTCATGTGACTGTAGTTTTTCAATAAACATTAATAAGGCAGTAATTTTTGAATACATATTGCCAATAACTATCTGGATCTACCTTAATATGCACAAATACTTTTTTCAGCATCTTGTTTTCAATAATTGTAAGTAAAGTATTCACAAACCTCCACAGACATGATCTGAAGGCAACAGGTTTTTCCACCAAGATTTCTATTTGTTGTTCCATAAATGTTCCAACGGTCCTTTCAAAGTTATTTAGGCTAACTGGAATGAGGCTTTATCCTTTGTTAACCAGATAGCCTGCCTGTAGAAATAAAGCGTTTGCCTCCTTCTGTCTTCAGGATGAAGTCAATCAGATCATGGAGACAAATCTCTGGCTGCGACATGTAAGCAAATTTTTGTGCATCAGTCTGTCAGTGTATGTGTGTGTTTATTGCCATGCTGGTTTTAGAGATGAGATCACAGTGGATACTGGGATTCAGAAGAGATTTGGATAGAAAAAAAATCAGGTAACTATTTAGAGATATTCCAGGGCTCAGTATATTTATAGCAAAAGCACATATATAGTATTTGAAAAATTCATACATTACTCCTTCAATATATTTAAACCCTTGATTTAATGGATGAAAAAGAGAAATGGGTATTCCTTAAAGCAAAAGGCTTGATGAATGAGATGAGAACAGGAAAAAAAGGGGAGGGCAGGAACTAAAGTCATAGCCATGGAAAAGAGGCAACACAAGCAATGGATGTTTGAGAGCCAGCACCAGAGGTGGGATTCAAATTTTTTAACACCCGGTTCTGTGGGTGCAGCTTAGTTGGTGGGTGTGGCTTCATGGTCATGTTATGGGCTGAGCGTGGCCAACTCAATATCACTCACATCGAGGCACACATCTCCTTGCCTGGCCTCTCATGACTGTGGGGATGCTGCAACAGTCGTAAGTCTGAAAAATGGTCATATGTCACTTTTTTCAGTGCCATTGTAACTTTGAATGGTCACTCCACACAAGCAAAGTACCAGCAAAGCAGGGGGGGGAAAACTCCAGAGACGTTCCTGAGACAGCAAGTCTAGTCCTGCCAAGAATGTAATAAGGGTTAACGGAGAGGCAGTTTCTGTAAGCAACACCAGAATGTTTCCTTCCTGCCTTCCTTACAGGATTAGGCCAGTAATTTCTTCTACCAACCAGTTCTTCAAACTGCTTAGAATGTTAACTACCGGTTCTAGCGAAGAGGTGCGATCTGGTAGAATCCCACCCCTGGCCAGCACCATGATTAAAGTATTCCAGTAACCATAAGTGCAACCATAAATGAACTGTAGGCCAGAAACTCCTCAGAGATTGGTTCTCAGATCTTGGGAGAATTTAGGTCAGAACCATCACCTAACTTACAAACCAGATTCAGCAAACAGCAAGAAGACCTTTCAGAGGCAGCAAAGATATTCATGGAGGAAACAAACCTTCTTTTTCAGGAGATTTGATCTATTAACTCCTAAGTCTGCTAAACCAAAGTAAACCAAATGGAGTCTTCACTATATTTTTAGTGGACTATTACAGAAGAAAAAGGAAAAAGAGAGAAGGGGAGTTATTAACTTGAAACTCATTCCCAATCTTATGAGTCCAAAAGAATGACTGAGGAAACTAGGTATGCTTAATCGAATGAAGAGAAGGACTAGGGTTGATATGATAGCAGTCCTACTGTACTTGGGGACCTGTAACAGAGAAGAGGAAGTCAATTTATTTTATTTATTTATTTATTTGACTTGTATGCCGCCCCCTCTCCAAAGGGACTCGGGGCGGCTAACAACTAAAAACCGACAATAAATTAATTACCTAAAATAGTATTAAATATTACAAGCCAAATTCCTTTAAAACCCACAGATCCTAAACCAAATTTAACCCCCGCCCCCAGAGGTCAGCACAGCCCAGCCTGATCGAAGAGCCAGGTTTTCAGATCGTGGCTGACGGCGAAGGTCAGGGGCCAAACGGAGCCCCAGGGGTAGTTGGTTCCATAGGGCAGGGGCCACCACAGAATAGGCCCTTCCCCGGGGGACCCCGCCAAGTGACATTTTTCAAAGCACCTGAAATCAGGACAAGAAGTGTGAAAGATCATTAAAGAGAAATCCAACCTAACTAAGGAGCAATTTCCAGGCAGTGAGAACAAATTAATCAGTGGAATGGCTTACTTTCAGAGGTTGTGGGTCCAAACACTGGAAGTTTTCAACAAAAGATTGGACAGCCATTAGTCTAGAATGGTATTGGATCTCCTGCCATGAGCAGGAGGTTGGACTAAAAGACCTCCAAATCTCTTCCAACCCTTTTGTTCTATGTTCTATTGTTCTTATAATTCAGGGGTAGAGAAATTGCAGCAATCCTGGGGTGTTAAAACTTGTCTCCCAATATCCATTACCAATGGTCATGATGACTGCACCATTGCAATACCTTGAGAGCAACTTCAGTAATATTCTTAGAATCACTTTACGGGTACAGTATATCACAGGGCTGAATGCTTATTATTTTTCTCTTTAGATTTGGAATGATTATAAATTGAAATGGAATCCAGTGGAATTTGGTGGAATTGAATTTATCCATGTGCCATCAGACAAAATTTGGAAACCTGATATTGTGCTATACAATAAGTATGAACATTCATCGCCATCTTTAGTCATAGTAACATGTTCATTTTGAGTTAGAAGTGTACAACTTAAGATTCCCTTGTGCTTCCACCTGCAGTGCTGTTGGAGATTTCCAGGTTGAAGGGCGGACCAAGGCTCTTCTCAGGTATGATGGCACCATCACCTGGATACCACCTGCCATTTTTAAAAGCTCCTGCCCCATGGATATTACCTTCTTCCCCTTTGATCACCAGAACTGCTCCTTAAAATTTGGATCGTGGACATATGACAAAGCCAAGATAGATCTTTTGATTATCGGTTCCAAAGTAGACATGAAAGACCTTTGGGAGAACAATGAATGGGAAATAGTTGATGCTTCTGGCTATAAACATGACATAAAGTACAACTGCTGTGAGGAAATCTATACAGATATAACCTATTCTTTTTATATCCGAAGGCTCCCCATGTTTTACACCATTAATCTGATTTTACCTTGCCTGTTCATTTCATTCCTGACTGTATTGGTGTTTTACCTTCCATCTGACTGTGGAGAGAAAGTAACTCTTTGCATCTCTGTCCTCCTTTCATTGACTGTTTTCTTGCTGGTCATCACAGAGACAATTCCCTCAACTTCTTTGGTCATCCCACTAGTGGGAGAATACTTGCTGTTCACCATGATATTTGTGACACTCTCTATTGTGGTGACAGTGTTTGTGCTGAATATCCATTACCGGACCCCAACTATGCATACTATGCCCAACTGGGTCAAAACTGTCTTCCTTGGTCTTCTGCCCAAGTTTCTGATGATGAAGAGACCCATTCAGAAACATGTTGACTCCCAACCCCCTCAACCTGTGAAAGGAAGTGCCACTAAACCCGACAAGCCCAAGGCTGGGGAGCTTGCAGAAGTGAAAGTCCTCAGTGAGCACCGCTGCTGCCACTGTGACCACTCCAAGGATGCGGCAGTGAGGAAGCAAAGGAGACAGAGTTGCCAATCTGCCAAACGGGAGGCTGAATCAGTTGAGTATTCCCCAGAGGTTAAAGAAGTCATCAACAGTGTTCAGTTCATCGCAGAAAACATGAGGAGTCAGAATGAAACGAAAGAGGTAAGAGCTCTGAAGAGCAAGGTGGATTGGTTTCTAGCTCCACAGGCTTCAGTCATTTGGGGGCATTTCTCTAATTGCGGTAGAAAACTAAAACCTCGTTAGTTGAAAATAACTGCACCTGAGAGCTAGAGAGGTGCAACGATGCTGCACTTCTGGCATGAACGTGTAAAAGGCTATTTCAGCAGCATCAGAATTGTTAAGTCCTGCTAGAACATGGGTGTCAAACTCGATGTGTCACGTGATGTATCGTGACGTATCGTGACATTTTTTGCCTTTGCGGAGCCAGGATGGGCGTGGCCTACACATGATGCATCCGGCCCATGGGCCGCCAGTTTGATACCCCTGTGCTAGAAGAAGTGGAAATTGGTTAGAACATTCTGCTCTGGTTTTCAGCTTCCTCTAGCAACAGAAAGGATTACAGACAGGACAAAAGGGACCTCATGCTAGCTGTGCCTCAATTACCAGAGGCACAATTTCAGGGATTGCCCTGAATGAGATTCAGCTGATCAACACCAGTTCTCCAGAGCTTTAGAAAAAAGAACCTTTTCACTGGGGATTGCTGTGGCTTAAACATGAAGCCTTCTGTGGGCAAAACATGTTCTCTACTATTAACCCATTAAGCCATGATAATGGACATAACTATCTCTTGCATTGCTTAGCACTGATCATCTAACAGTTGGTGGCAGAGTAAACTCAACTGTAGAAAAGGGAGACCAACTGATTCGACATTCCAGTTGAAAGGGAGAAGGGTTTAAAGCCATAGCTGTGATCTAACTATGCAGACTGACATAGAATAGTGCTAGCCTAGCACAATTAACACAAGGAAAAGGAAAACCAACTGCATATAGAGCACCCAGGGAAGAGTTTGAGAGCCCCTTTACAAAATATTGAGTGCTTGTATCTCCTTGCCAGGCTGTTCACTGCCTACTTACTCCATGCTTTCTTTCTGGGATGCCAAAGCATAATAAAGGCTCCGTGAAGGTTCTTGCTCCTTCTTCCTTTCATTGTTCATTCTCTTCAAGGAGACAGATAAACAGGCAACAATGCAAGAAGGAGAAAGAAGGAGTAGTGGTTCCAGAGTTGGCATTGGCCTCCTACTGAGTTATAAGAAAAGAGGCAGACAGGAAGTCCTTCCTGGCCCGAAACCAAGGGTCACCTGGTAAAACAGTGGTTTGTTTGGCACTCATCATGTTTGGTACTCATCACACCTCCTGGAACCAATTAACTTTGAGTGTTGAGGTACCGCTGTATATCCTTTGCTGGGCCTTTGCTATACTTTTGACACTATGTTCACATTAGCTGCAAAAGGGTATGATGGCTTTTAAAATGAACTTCAGCGGTTGTGCTAATGGCTTTGGTTACTTAAATGTATAAATATTTCATGTTGGGAGGCTCTCTGACTTTGGCAATAAGGCTCTAAATAGACATGTAGAAGCTCTAAGACAGAGGCCCTGATCCCAAGATGGCATTTGATCAATGAAGTTCTATTGAATTCTACAGGCTGTGCTGATGTGCAGAAACATAGAAGATATTTTGAAAAATAGCCAAGCACGTATACAGGATCCAAGCTGCAGTGTTATAGCTAAGCCTGGGTTAACTGTGGCAATCGGAGGTTCAGAGAATAGGGCCTCCAGCAAATATAAATCTTGGTGGAAAACTAGTGCAGAAAGGAAAGCATCTGGCTTTCTGTCCTCACCTCTCTAAAAGAAGAGATGTAGACTGTACTATATTTTTATTGAATAGAAGGCCAGAGGCATGATAGAAGGATTTTCTCTATTTTAGTTTTGCAGAGGAATATGATTTTGACTTGCTAGTTAAATTTGGACATCAAAATGTATCTCACTTTTATGGTTCTCCAAGATTTTTGTCAAGATCTATCACCAACAAAAATAACCGTTGAATATATGTGTCTGTGTGTGTAGTGATTTATGTACCAGAGAGACAATTTTTATAGGAGTTATATACTATAACAGTGATGGTGAACCTTTTGGGGCTCCTGTGGCAAAAATTTTGAGTGTGCTTGCACACGCGTGCGCTCTCATACCAGCACCCAGAAGGCAATGCGCGAACCTCCCACACCCCTGGCGCATGCACGCACAATCGCCCCTGCCCCCTTACCTGCAATGCACCTCACAGCTGATTTTTGGCTGGTTTGAGGCCTTTTTCGGCCTCCCAGAGGCTTGAAGAAGGCCTCTGCAGGCTTTGCAGGCCGAATAATAGGCCAGTTTTGTCACTTCCAGTATTTCTGGAAATACAGGAAGTGATGAAACAGGCCTATTATTCGTCCTGCAAAGCCTGCAGAGGCCTTCTTCAAGCCTCTGGGAAGCCGAAAAAGGCTCAAATCATCCGAAAATCAGCTATGAGGCATGCGCATGCACAGTGAGGTAAGTTTGTCTGCAGCTCACATGTCGGCACAAATGACTCTCCGTGCCACCTGTGGCATGCATGCCATAGGTTTGCCATCACAGTACTACAACACCTAAAAGATGTACAGTCTTGTTTAGAAGTCTTAACTATACTCACATGCAGAGAAGTGGGAACTGCTGATCTTATAGATGTTGTTGAATTATAGCACCAAACTGATCTTGTCACAGCATGACCCAAATGAGAGATAGTGGGACTGGTAGCTAGCAATTATGGAAGACTTTGTACTTCTCATCAGTAAAACATTTGTGGGTAGAAATAACATAATACTTATGTAAAAGAAATTAAATGTTCTGTAATTTATTGAGAAATTGGAACAATGTGGATTGCATCCAATATGACAGCAGAAAGAATGCAAAGTTCTCCTTTACAAATAATACCAAAATATTATATAATTATATAACAAATATATATGATGATTCTATCTTGTGACCTGTAGTTACACCAACAAATGGTCTATATATGAATCTATACAAAGATTCTAAATGTATCTTTTGGGGGGGGGAAGGAATTGAGAAATCTCAGGAAACAGAGAGTCATTTTAATAGTGTCAATTAAATATTATGAATTCAATTAAATATATGTGTATTTTCTTATGCATTGCAGGTAGAAGATGACTGGAAATATGTCGCCATGGTAATCGATAGAGTATTTCTGTGGGTGTTCATAATTCTCTGTGTATTTGGAACAGCGGGATTATTCCTACAACCATTGATAGCTGATGTATAATATATGGGTGGTGATTCACATTTTGCATGATCCTTTTTAACAGGGTAGTCAAACCACACATTGGCAACAGTTTATAGAATATCAGTTTTCATCTCAAGCCATAAGAAAAGTATTCTCATCATTTTACAATGTATTAAGCCAGCCTTTCAGATGGGTAGACTAACTCCCATTATCCACAGCCAGCAAAACCTATGGAGTTCCACCTCAACCTTTTTGGAGGATAGTAGATTGGAGAAATCTATGTTAATATATGTGGCTTTCAAATGTTCCTCGGATAATCCTTTCCATAATCATTTTTCTGCTAAGAATTTCTTGGTTATAGTGTCTGCTATTACGCATATCTCTAAGATCAACAGAAGATTAATAGTCATACTGGCTCAGATTACTGGTCCATTGTATAGAATAGGTTATTTTGCTTCATTTATAGAAGGAATAAAATAGGCCAAAATGAATCAGAAGAGAATCATCAGCTCAAACTCTCACAACCATTTCTCAATATTCCTAAATCTTTTGTAAAGAAAAATCCTTTATACATAAGCCATTAGTTTTGCAAGTAATAAATGAATGGATTGTTGAGTGGTGCAGCAGCTAAGAGGCAAAGATGCTTGGCTCCCACTCAGAAGATTGAGAGTTAATCCTAGGCAATGACAGATGTTTCTCTATCAGAGCGCAAAGAGAAAATAGCTGCTGTGAACTCTGCATAGGCATCAGGAAGGGCATCTGGCCTGTAAACGCTCAGCTCTATTCAGTCTCTGACCCTACCAGAAACAAGGGATTACAGGGTAATAAAAAGAGAAGAAAATGAATAGATTGCTGATCAGACTACTGAAGTAATCCATATTAACTGTTTATTTCTGTAAGGTTATCTATCAACTAAAAATCACGCTATCTTCTTCAACAAGATAAACCCCAAATACGCTTGATTGTTAACCCATCATCTCTAATTTTAATGCTGATGGGGGGAGATGAAATTTAAACACTGCTGGAAGGCATCAAGTTGATGATTGCCCTCTGAAAGGCAACAGAGAAGGAGAGTAACCAGATGTTTCTCTGATAGTGCATGATGGCCACTCATAGAATAACTCCTAACCAGCAACAGAAAGTTCACTAAACATTATTTGCTATATTTCACATGAATTAAATATTTCTGTTGGAAGCATAGCTGTGCTGCTATTTTGCTTTTGGTAAACCATGCGTAGAAGACATTTAAATGTAATTCTTTGGATACCTATTTGAGGCTGTCCAAGCTATTGTAACAAAGAAATGGGACGGCTTATCCCTTTTCTGAAAGAAACAGGAAATCACAGTACTGTAGGTTTTTTTTCCTAATCTTTGAATCCTGCCATACCATAAATCTGTTTGATTTACAAATGATTCCAAATACATTGTAAACTCAGCTGATTTTTCTCTTGTTCTTCCTCACCATTTAGAAGAGGACACCACATGGAATGATTACCCAGGTAGAATAGAATAGAATAGAATAGAATAGAATAGAATAGAATAGAATAGAATAGAATTCTTTATTGGCCAAGTGTGATTGGACACACAAGGAATTTCTCTTGGTGCATAGGCTCTCAGTGTACATAAAAGAAAAAGTACATTCATCAAGATTCAAGAATCATAAGGTGCAACACTTAATAATAGTCATAGGGTACAAAGGTAGTCCTGTATACTCAGCACAAGTGAGAGAGTTCTTAAGTGAGCTTTGCCCATTATACGACTTTTCTTGCCACAGCTTTTAAGTGAATTACTGCCAGTGTTGTTAGCAACACATTTGTTAAGCAAATCTGCTTTCTTCATTGACTTTGCTGGTCAGAAGGTCACAAAAGGGGATCCCATGACCCTGGGACACTACAACTGTCATAACAATGAGGCAGTTGCCAAGTTTCTGAATTTTGATCAGGTGAGCACAGAGATGTTGCAATGGTCCTAAGTGTGAAAAAATGGCCATAAGTCATTCTTTTCGGTGCTGTTGCAACTTTGAATGGTCACTAAATGAATAGTTGTAAGTTGAGGACCACCTCTATTTGTTTTTCCTGAACAACAGTGTTTTCCCAACCTAGTGTCTTCAAGACATGCTAAGCCTTGAATTCTCCCTGTGGCTTTTGATAGTTGCACAGTGTTGAGTGTTGTGGCCCCAAAATATCTGGAGCAATATTTCTCGACCTGGACAATTTTAAGATATGTTGACTTCAACTCCCAGAAAAGTTACCCAGGTTGATCTGAAGTTACTGTGTTGGGAAAAATGGATTTCAAAATCTGGTGCCCTCCAGATTCTAAATGATTCCATCATTTCACAGGCTGTTTGGTTAAGTTAAGCTTACCTACAGTATAGTGGGATGAAATAAATTTCAAAAATACATAGCACCATTGCCATTCTTGCATCCCAACAGCCACCATCATGTTCTTTCAATTTTATTCAGTTTTATTCATCATCTTAAGCCATTATGTTACACTCTATTCTAGCTGGAGGATGTTGAGAAACTCATGGTAGGTAGATCCAATAAAAATAGCTGGCTCTGTGGCTCTTTTAGGTGATTAATGTGGAGAGTAGGTAACAGGTATAAATAAGAACAAATATTTTGGATGGCATTCTCTCTTCTGCTTATTTTAGGATTTTAGATGTATTTTGGAAATGCCCCTATGAAATATGCAAAGAATGCCCTGAGTGTTTAATTTTACTTATACACAAAATTCTCAGCCCTACCCTGAGATGTCCAAAATCCCCTAAAATGTTATGGACACAAGAGTACCTAGCAATAGGGCCGATTATTTGGCTGCATGTATTTTTAAAAGCATTTATATAATTTATATGGCCTCCCATTTCACAATAACTGACTCTCAGCAGGTTGCCTAGATTAAAAACCCAATAGTTAAAAATAACCGTCCACAAAGCCCAAGGCAAATGATGCATTTCAATCATAAAATCACATCAACAGAACTTGACTGGAAAACTGGCCTGAAAAGGAAGTTTTAGTTTTAGTTTTGATTGAAAACGACATTGATCAGAAAGTTTGGATGGTACTGAAATAAGAAGTCTACTCTACAGCCAGGATTCCAAAACATTATGAAGGCTAAAAGGACCAGAACCTTCTGCATTTCCACAGGGATGCTGTTCCACGAAGCAAACACTGCCAGAGAAGACATGATTCCTGCATCCAACAAGATAACATCGTTTAATAGAAGGGACCCAGAACATGTCCACCTTGCTAAATCTGGTGAGGAAAGCAAAACAGTGGGAGAACAGGGGATTTCATCATCACTTCACACTCTTTCATTGGATTGTTTGGAACATGTTTGTATATTTTACAATGTAATACACTTTTAGAAATGTGAAGTTCATAAAAAAAATAAAATTTAAAGATAGTGTGACCAGTATTCTTTGTTTATTTATTACATTTATTTGCTGCCCATCTCTTTTCAAAGCGACTCTGAGTAGCTATTTACAGTAAAATAGTCATGTCCAGTGGTGGGATTCAAAATTTTGTACTACCGGCAATGTGGGCATGGCTTGGTGGGCTTGGCTTGGTGGGCATGGCAGGGGAAAGATACTGTAAAATCTCCATTCCTGCCCCACTCCTGCGGGAAAGTTACTGCAAAATCCCCATTCCCTCCCCACCCCACTAACCTGCTTTCCAGCTCCGTTCTCCTGTGCAGGGCAACAAAAGAAGATCCAGCCAATCAGCTGGGACTCAGGAGGCAGGGAATAGATGGGGGCGGGGCCAGGCAGAGGTGGTATTTGCCAGTTCTCCAAACTACTCAAAATTTCCATTACCAGTTCTCCAGAACTGGTCAGAACCTGCTGAATACCACCTCTGGTTGTGTCTCCTTTACACAACAAAGTGGATGCCCAATGAGCAGAAGCATTGATGTGCACAAATGCTATTGTCTATTGCAGGGGAAACACAATCCTTGAGCGTGTCTGATACTAGGTTCCATTTTTGGAGGAGGAGATTGAAGATTTCAGAGAAAAGCTTGAATGTCATTTAAGTCTGTGTTTTTCAACCTTGGCTATTTTAAGATGCATGGATTTGAACTTCAAAATTCTCCAACTAGTCCAACAAGATCACACTCTGTTGGTCTGACCATATATTGGATAACAAGCCAGTATTTTACAGATCCAGCAAGCACAGCCATGTAACATTGGAGTATGTAGTTAGAATGGGTGAGTTTTCCAGTCACTTTTCTTTTTTTCTTTTCTTTTCTTTTTTATAAGTCCTCCCATCGTTAAGAACTTGGTGTATCATTTGGCATTTTCTGTGAAAACTCTAGACAACTTATTACTAAATTTTAAAAATGATATCAGGCTGTTAAGAGTCAATTTATAGTCACATTATCTCTTCCTCAAACTCCTAGGAATAATACGGTGGTTTGATGTATGGACAAGAATTGTCTTAGTTGCAGAAATGTGATAACTGACTCTTTTGCCCAGAAGCATTCTATTTTTGGAAAACATTGAAGAACAAATTTAATGGTGAAAATGTACTGATAATTTCCACTTCCCTAAAGTAAGACTATATTCTATGAACAGTAGTTACTTCAGCTGCTTCACTGATGACAGTGTGATGGCTAACTTATTTACTGCCGTCAGGGAAGTATGGAAATATGGCCCTCCAAATCTTGCTGAACTACACTTTTCCATCTACTGTGACTGACGTTGAGGGACACTGGCATAAGTCAGAAACATCTGGAAGGCTACAAGTCCCACACCATCACCTACAAACTGTCATCCTATCACTAGTCATAATGCAGACTCACTGTATTATCTTGAAGGAAGCATTAGGTAATAATAATAGATAAGGTAAATGAATGAATAAAAAATGCAATATGAAACCGTAGGAAGAGGAAAAACATCAAAAGATTCAACATTAAGAATGAAAACATTAATATTAACCAAGAATATTGATATTAACCAAGAAACTGATAAGAAAGACCACTATGCAACAGGATTAATAAATAGTGGAATATGGAATAGTGGAATAGTGGAAGATAAATAGTGGAATCTTCATTTAAAATGGGAGCTGACTTACAATACACTAATATACACGGGCACACAGGCAGGGGCTCCTCGGGGTCCCAGCGGCAAGCCAATGTCAGCTGGCGGTCCCCCAGCGGCGCGCCTACTCTGTGGCAGCCCCCGACTTATGGAATCAACTGCCTCTGGACCTCCGCCTGGCCCCTGACCTCCGCACCTTCCGCCGCAATTTGAAGACCTGGCTATTTGACCAAGTCAGGCTGTGATCACCTTGCTGGGGGGTGTGGGATAGTTTTAAATTTTAATTTGGGTTTTATTGGGCTTTAGTGATTTAATTTCTTTTTAATTATTTATTGTATTTATATGTTTTAATCTGTGAGCCGCCCCGAGTCTTTGGAGATGGGGCGGCATATAAGTCCAATAAAAATAAATTAAAAAATATATACATTATATGTATGTGTGTGTGTGCACAAGCCTGAAGATGGCAGATGAGATTCTGCTGAAACGTCGCTATGTGGGAAAATACCTGAAGAAACCTAAACTTTCAATTTCCCCAAAACACAAAATAAAACAAGAACAGTAAAAACATCAAAAGAGTCAACATTAAGAATTGTAACATTAAAATTAACCAAGAACTGGATAAAAGGACCAATATGCAAACGGGGTTTACAGGGCTGCTGGTCTGAGGCCCTTCCTTCCTACAATGGTTCCTCAGTGTGCACACAATGGCAAAAGACAAGAGGGGGAGCATCCCTTCCCTTCCCCTCTTACTCTCACAATGGCATCAGCTCTTTTACCTCAGTTTTACCTCAGGTTTTGCAACATGGCTGTTGGGGTAGTCATACTTCAAGTCTGAGTGGGGATGGGAAGGAAACTTCTCCTGGGAAGGTTGGCGACCTCATGAAGAAGAGCCCCTTGAATTCCTGGAAAGACCTTTACAGCTTGCAGTGGAAGGTGATGATATTTGCAGTCTTTCCAAGTAATTCTCACTTCCATTGGAGTAATTGACCCTAGCACAATGAAGGGGTTGCACTTCTGAATCTCGTCCTCATACTTCAACCCTCTCCTGGGTTGAGTGGCACTCAAGAATAAAGAGTTTGGGACCCCTTAAACACAAATCTTTGGATGATTCTATATATACTCTTAGATGTAAGGCTTCCAAATGCACTCTTCCTGTTGGTGGTAGGGCTGAATGCACCCTAGGCTTTAGCCATCCTGTTGGCATGTACAGATCTTTAGATATTTGCCTTGGAAAGAATGGCTCTCATTGGCAGGACTTGAAGTCAATGGGACCTCCGTAACCTGCAGCCTGATTGATGTGGGATCCATTGCTGATTAGGCAGATGTGAACTCCATTCAACAGATATGGAATCCATTACTGATTGATCTGGCAGACATGGAATCTGATCATCATTTAGTAAGGGAAATTATTTTGAGGAAGGGATTCTGAAGCCCCCCTTTACACATTTTATTTACACTTTTTATACATGAATAAATTACTCAGAAGGCCTCAAAATTAATGGCATTAAAATGTAGTGTGAGGCTGTTAGCATAAAATTAAATTATTAGCTAATTGATCCTAACCTTTTAATTAAATTACTGCTGACAGCTGAGATTTTTTTTAAATCATATAAAACATTTGACATGCTAGGCAAGAATTTCATTGTTGCTTACTGTTTTGTTGTTGTTCTAAGTTAACTCTTCCTTGATGGAGCATTCACTTGTGACTAGCTCCTTTTTCACTGGAATTCTCTGAATCTGTCTACATTAGGGAAAGCTTTACTATAGGAATTGAGACTTCTTGATTATGGCTTCATACAGCTTCTTCTAGCTGTTCTGAATGGTCAGTACTAATGAAGTAAAGAAATCAACAGCAAACTTCTACCAACCAAGGAAACTGATCAAGGAGAGATTTAACCAAGAAATAAGGAGAAATTTTCTGACAGTGAGAACAATCAACTACTGGAATTGCTTGCCTTCAGAAGTTGTGGGAGCGCCATCACTTGGGACTTTCAAGAAGAGATTGGACTGCCATTTGTCAGAAATGGTGTAGAGTCTCCTGCTTGGGTGGGGGGTTGGACTAGATGACCTACAAGGTCCCTTCCAACTCTGTTATTCTATTCTATTCTACATATCTTTGTCTCAAGAAGCATGCTGTAAAATCTTGAAAGTCTCATGACATAAAATAAATTTCAGCTGGCTATATTTCAATAATGTCAAACATACACACACACATCAGGTAGTAAAACACATTTCTGTATTGTCTTTCAAAACTGCGATAAACTTTTAGAAAAGCATATTAAAATATATAATGTTGCTCTAAGCAGAATCAGTGGACAAGGGGCCATTCAAAACATGCAAAAGTTTGGCTTCTCACTGTGCCAATTCTCTATCTTTCACAGGGTCTCACTCTACCACCTCTGAAAACTGGCCTTGGATTATACAATTGAAAGGCTGCATAGCTTGATCTTGTCCATGAGATCAAGAATCATTGGGAAATTATTTCCCTCCTTCCTGAAATAACAGAATGAAACTGACTAATATGGCCACTTAGATCACCCGGAAAAAGAATAGCGATAGGAATCTTGCTTTGCTCTCAATCACCAGCTGGAATATAAAATTGTTCTGGGACAGGAGACTTGAAGAACAGTATCTTTCTACAGCATCCATTGGTCTTGACACTTCTAGCTTCTTCTTTTAGCCAGGAAGAAATAAGAGCCACAAACTTGCTATTCAAGTTAGACTTTCAAGAAGGGAAGATCAGACCAACCAAAACAGCAGACATGTACCATTGTCCAACGTTTCTAGTTGAACAATTGGTCTCTTCTTTCCCTGCTCTTCTCGTGTGTGCCTTATTAAAGTGTGAGCTTGAAAACATGACTTAAGCTTGAAAAATGATTTAATAATTCTGGGAAAAGCAGGGGGGAAATGCAAGCAGTCAATCAAGGTTAGGAAAAAAAAATCAGCCCAATTCATCAAACCTTTGTATGATTTGCTCACTTAGCTTACTGCCCACACGCATTCTGCACTGCAGACGTATTTTGTCTATCGCCCTATATACCCATTTATTAAATAATTTTGTTAACTATGTGTGTAATTATTCTAATGAGCAATAAATATGAAAGCTATCTTATAGTGAGTCAAACCAATCTATTCCATAATGCCTGCAGGGCCTATCCCATTTTTTGTTTAATCGTGATTTGTCAAGTAAATTGACTGGTTCCTACAGCCACAATGTTGTAAAAATCATGCTTGCTGAGTTCCCACAATACATTAAGCTAAGCTAAGCGTAAGTGATAGCACACAACATGTGTAAACCTTTTCACTGAATTGCAACAACCTTTTCAGAAAAGTCTTTTTGTACATGGGTATCTGTCTTTTCCAGTCCTACCAAAAGTTAAAGTTGAATGAAAATGCTGCGCTTTTATTTTCACTGTAATGTGCAAAAACTATGCAATTTTGTTTAATTGACCTTACCCCAAAATGATCTTCCTATATTATAGGATCGTCAGAATTGAATACTAAACAATCCACCAACATCTCAAAAATCTTTCCTGATATTGGTCAGCTAAGCTCTTTCCGAAACTCATCCATTTATATTATAAGAATGTTGTAATTTTAGCTGACATATCACATGCTCCTAGAGACCCTAGTTTAACGATTATTTCCTTCTGGGCAAGTCGGCGTCTCCCTACTAGTTCTGAATTTCAAATTTACAGCTGACTGTCTCTCTACATATAATTCCTTTATGACCTTCCTCTGACCCATTTTTCTGCCTCCTGCAGATTTTCCACTTATTTTTCCATCCCTGCGCCAAAATGCTTACATTGCAATGTTCTAATCAATGGATATAAATATTACGATAATGATAAATGACAACTTAGGATTATAGAAAGTAAACCAAACCACCAACAGAAAGTTGAGTTAATGTTAGAGGGATGATTCCCCCCACACTTAACTCCTGAGTTACGTGTACTTCTGATTGACGGTAATTTGTGACCCAGACTAATTGCCAGGTTTTAATTCTACTGCTATTATTTTCTAAATTTTCAAGCAGATCATAATTAATTAAAGCTAATAATTATTTTTAAAGGGGGGTTATATGCTGTATATTTGTAGCTTCAAAACAGAGGGGCTAGAAAATATTTCTTTAATTTCCTAATAGGTTGCTTGGCTGTTTTCCTGGTCTGTAAAATTTGAAGTGTTGTGTGAAACTGCTTGTTGTCAAAAAGAGAAGACAAACATGGCATGGAAGCTAATACACAGAGAGGGGGGGGAGAGGGAGAGAGAGAGAGAGAGACCACTCCTACTTACACTGCTACTTTACAATAGAGAGCAAAAATATTGATATCATTGATAGCATAGTTCTATTTAACCCACCTCTGCCTTTATTTATGCTCTGCAGTATTTCCTCCTACAGTGGAAGGCTATTCCATTTTTCCCATTTGTTTTTGTTTTGTTTTTGTTTAATACACAAACAACATTCTCAGTCTTCAGATTATTTATTTGTTATTGCTTTCATTAATAACATATACAGTCATGAGCAGCTCTTGTGAGTGATGATATGCCACTACTGGCTGACAACATTCAAAGCAGTGTTATGCTCACATATAAGACATAGATGCATTGTAGTCATTGCACTAAATATTTTTACTTCCCGTGCTAGGAGAGGTGGACTGAATGTAGAACACAATTATTTTCCATAGTACCACTTACTGATTGCACATAGGTGGACTTAATGAGCTGAACTGAAGGAGAGAGAGCTTCAGGCTTGTAAAACGCATCACATCACTTATGAACTAATCCATAGGAATAGCTTACCATTTTTTTTGCTCAGGTGCAAGAAAGTCCTAAAACCTAAGTGGTATATGTAAAAATGTGAACATTGTCTTGCAACCCAGCAAGCAAAGAACTGCAATTGTGGTTAACATATGGTAGAAGCCTAGAACCGAAGTTTGTAGTGTAACATCAACACTCCAGGGAGAATATAATACAATAAGGCAAAGCTGAGTTTAACTAGTGTTGGTTGTGTCCCAACCCTGCTAGCTTTTGAATTATGACAGTATATGATTTGGGCCCTTGCTTTTGGACAAAATCAGCTCTTACTTAAAGAAGAACAGTGGAATAAACTTCTTATGTGAACCTCTTCACATATTTACTGCTACTCCTAAGACTGGTATAAAGCTTTGGAGGAGACATTATTAGTATCCAAAGGGGATCTTTTGGTATACATGAGGAAATGAAAACATACAACCCCCTGACAGGAAGGAAAGTTGGTCTGCAAAAAATATGTTACAAGATCTTGAAAATCTACAGGTAGATAGAAGCTGTTTTGACTCGAGGATAAATTGTCTCATTTTGAAGACATCAAAATAATGTTCCTGATTTTCTTTCCACTGGCTTTCAATATAGATTATCTGGACAATAATTATTTTACAATTAAAAGCATCCATCTTAGGTCCTCTCATGAACCATTATGAGGATTCAAATCATAGAATATGTTCATGTGCAAGTATTTATTTTTAGAGACTGAAAAAAGGCTAAATCCCTCTGAAACGTTGTAGATGTTCAACAAATATTCAGCTTTTTTTGAAAATAAAAATCTCCAACCTTAACTCTAGCAAGATATAATACCTTTAAGAATAAACTAGTAGATGTAACCCTTTTCTCATTCTGGAGCCCATCTTCAAGGAACTTATCTCTCACCCAAACGAGAGAGAGAGAGAGAGAGAGAGAGGGAGGGAGGGAGGGAGGGAGGGAGGGAGGGAGGGAGAGAGATTAGTTCCCTAAGGATGGGCTCCAGCACGAGTCCAAAAGTTGGAAGACTAAACTTCTTTTCTTGGTGACTGACTCAGATTGTATCCTGCAGTACCAATAATCTGTAACAGTGCTTCTCAATTTCAACACCTTTAAGAAGTGTAGACTTCAACTTCCAGAAATCCCTGGCCAGTCATACTGGCTGGGAAATTCTTGGTGTTCAATCCACACAGCTTTAAATGGTTGAGATAGAGGAACACCAGTCTGTAAGCTTCACAAAATATATTAGCAGGGTGATCAAAAGCAAAGCCTGTTAATTTAAATAGTATGTGTTTTTCCTCCCTGCTTGCCATGGCAAGGAGGTACACAAACGATGCTTTTGAGAAGACGAGAATTGAAGTGATGGAAAAAGATTATGTCCTCAAAGTTCATTTCAAAAACAAATGAATTGGGACATTGCTGCTCATCACATTTATATGCATACATTCAATTTTTATTAATGCTTTATACTATATATCTCTAATGTGTGAAAATATAAAATCTGTGCTTATAACATTTACTTTTTATAAGGCTTATGCATAAATATCTTTCCTTAAAAAATAGTGCAATAAATTGTCACCTTTCCAATGACAGTTAGTATCAGTGTAATATTGGAAAGTAAATTCAATGTAATATTGGAAGGTAAATTCTGAAATTTGACTATTAAATATGGCTAATCCAATGGAAAGTCCAGTTATATAAAACTTTCCTCGTGATTTCTGTGGGTTTCTTTAACATTGTTTTTTTTAAATGGGAGACTTTTTAAAATTAAATGTTAAGTTACATCCATCTACTGGGAATTTCCCTCCTTTGCACATGTATCAAAATTTTGGAAGCATGAGGGAGAGGGTAGGTCAGAGAATAGTTTGGAAAATTCACAATAAATGAGCAGGAAAAAACTCATGGAATGTTCTTTGAGGTTC